>BJBW01003958.1:407289-517572 GCA_004320125.1 Scolopax mira
CTGGGGAGCCCAGAACTGGATGCAGTATTCCAGCTGTGGCCTCACCAGTGCTGAGTAGAGGGGGAGAATGACCTCCCTTGACCTAGTGGCCACGCTCTTCCCTATGCAGCCCAGGATCTGAGAGGATCTGCGCATGAGAGAACTGTGCATGGTGGGTAGCAGCTCTATCTGGGCAGGTTTGCTGCAATTTCCAACTGCAATGGGGTGACTGACTGCTCTCAGGTGGAGTTCTTACTCTTTTGGAGTTTGGAGCTCTTGCTAGGATTTTGCGTAAACACTAAATGTTACTTTTGACTGTTCATGCTTCTTGTGAACATAGGAAAGAGAGAATATGTTATTTAGACTGGTTGTTTCCTTTAAAATACCGTTAGGCTGGTATCTATGATATTTTCATTTCTTCTCCTAGATTAAAAGGCATAGAAGAATCTCTTGAGAATATCTTGGTTGCATTCAGGGCTGAGATTAACTTTTGCTTTTAAGTCTTCCTTCATTATTGAAAACCAAAGAATTTCCTGAGTTAACAAAAGGTATGAAGGTACTAAATGAGGCAAGTCAAACGTTAAAATGGAGATCTCTGTGGTTCAGACCTGAGTGCCTCTGAAAGGCAAGGAGGTAAAAAAAAAGTACTTGACCTTTTCAGCAAGGTTGAAGCAAAGATTCTGCTATAAAAGCTTTCTAGACAGCACTGCTTTCAGTCTTGTCAAAACTGAGTCCTCTGCCATATAAGGCAGGGTGGTATCTAAGCTTGTGTTTTGCTGTGATGGCTGAGTTGACTGGGTCTTAGAAGCCTTAGCCAAATTTATATACCAGTTTATAGAGCTGTAAGAATGTGTCAATTCTATAAATATCTATAAACCCGTTTGCTCCCCACAGCCTTTACATCAAACACAACTAAATGAAGACTTAATAATTTCAGTGCTGTCCATCGTATTCGTGCTGATAGTGATGCAGGGCAGGGGGCAGAAAGCAATGACATTTTGCTAATAGGGGGAACTCTGGACTCTTGACTTGGGCTCCTTGAAGTGCTGCCCCTCAGCATTTGACATGCCATATGAGCAGTCTCCCAATGACCAGTGTCCCTAGTCAGATTTGTCAGTGATTTCCTGTCACCACGATTGTATCATAATGCCAAATGTGCAGGGGCTGGTGGCATCAGAGTATCTGCAAAGGCAGATTTTGGCCAAGTACTGTGCTGTGCTACAGAGGCTGCATCGAAACCCATTGTAGCAAGAGCAGGGAGGTGAGATAGCTGGAAGTTGACCGTGCTCAACTTGCCCCATTGGCCTTCAGGACAGGTTCAGGAGAGAGAAGAGCTGCTGCTCGTAGGGCATCCATGTTTCCTGAGAGTAGACTAGATGAGGGAGAGTGCTGTACACCATAAAGACAGTCCCTGAACTGGTGCTATATTTCTGAAAGGAGCCAGAAAGGCCTATTCTTAAAATAAATACCTGCACTGAAAACCTGGTTTAATTTTTGCCCCTCAGGGAGGTTGCTTTGAAGAAAAGTGCTTTTGCAGCAGAGTTGCAAGCAAATCCTTTCCCTTCAGTGTCATTTCCTACTTGTTGAGAAAAGGAGAGCAGTTCTGGGGAAAGGAACATTGAAATCATCTTCTAAATCACTTTGTTATGGATCTCTTTGGTATTGTGTGAAAACCTGGTGTAAATACACCATTAAGAGCAGACCTGGTTGCAAACAGGCCACACATAGCCAATGTATTCAGATCAAATGGGTACAGTGAAAGCTTTAAATAAGTAGCAGATAAAGGGGAAAAAAGCCTATTAAATAAATAAGCACGCACACAAAGACACGTACAAAGCAAGCAAGAGAAAAATCTCATGTGACCCTCATGGGAAATAATAACATTACTGTAGGAAACTAGGCAAAGGAATGGAGCTAATAAATGAGAAATATCTAGTATATCAATTCTATACCCCGGCAGTGAATTGTGCTGTTTTATACTACAACTAAGGCTCTGGATTTTATTTATTTATTAACATAAAGAATAAAAATAAATATTGAAGATTCAGGAGGGAGGTGTGGACTGAATTCGTAGCTCTAAAGCTATACTAACAGAAATGCAAGGAGAATGGCAAGCGCTAAGGTGACTAAGACCATCAGGTCTGTGGAAGACTTTTCCACTTCATGCTTTCTGCCACACAGCATGACAGTAACATGAGAAAACCTGCCTTGGTTTTCCAAGGGTGTAGGTCTGAGTGATGTAGCACTGAGGGCTAGAAGCCTAGCAGCTTCAAGGGCACCTTTGGAGGTCAGAATAACTTCCCTCTACGGGCTTTTTTGCTAAACCCCATTTACTGCTGATACGTTGTTTTAACTTGGTCAGGAAACAGTTATAAGTGGCAATATAATGTGTCTGGTATCTGATAAGGATGCAGAATGAATGCAGTTTGCACAATATGGAGTCAATGAAGGCAGCTAAAAAAGTATTAGGAAGGTAAAAAATGAAGTAGTGGAATGCTTTTTTTTTGAACCGTATAGCCTCCTCAAGTTCTTTTTAGTTCTTGTTGTTCCTGCTAGGGAGCTCATGCACCATTCGTGCACGTGAAAAACACAAGTATATAAATTACATCCACTTAAATGATCACTGAAGGAAATAGCAGCATTTGCCCATCTGTAGTATTTTACAGCTTAGCTAAGATGAAATCCCCAAATTAAGAATGAATATTTAGTTTTAACTCTCCTTTCCCATACACATGCATTATAATAAAGTCCTTAAAGACAATATAATAAAATATCAGTTCTCAAATAACACAACATAAGACATTCATATTTTTCTATGAGCTTTCACAAATGCGTAGGATCTTGCAGCTGTTCAGTATTCTGCTTATTTCAGACAAACAGAGCTTAATGAAGGTTGCTTTTGAGAAAAGTATTTGAACAATGTATCATAGATGAAAAGATATTATAATGGTCATTATAGTAAAAAGTGTGTATGTGCTAATGCATATTGAGTTTTGCAGACAAATTGCAAAATGAGCTCACTACAGATACAGGTAAAGTCTTGCTCCCATTACTGTCCATATCCCTGTTGGCCTTTGGTTTCAAAAAACATGTCCCTGTAACTTGGCATTGTTCTTCAAATATATATTGCACTGTGATTTTGCTATCAGTATTTAATAGAATTAAATGTATTGGACTTCCCTAGTTTAGCATAGCCCTTCATGGCAGAAGAGACTGCTGTTCAAAAGGCTGGAAAACTAACTGGGCAAACTGGCCACCTTCTAAGACTTGTTGTGTTTCAGCCCTGTTTCTGATCTCGCTGGCACTGTTTCAGCCTCAAATTGCACATATGAACCCCTCACTGCCCGATTTTACCATTATTTAACCAGGTCTTGGTCTATAGTGTCCTTCATATTAGTAATGATTATTTGGATAAGCCAGGGAGCTTTAGGACTCCCTTCTGTCCATCGTTATGTCATAGCCTCTTCAAGCAAAAATGTGATGCATTTATACAGGTGAACGAATTATTTTGAGAAAAAAAGAATATAATTTATGAGTTTTCTATATTTACATCTGTGTAATCTGAAATCACATGTCTTATAAAGGGGATTTAGAAAGGCCTATTATGGGGCAGATTCTGGAGTCTTTTATCAAGAAAATCATCTTACTCTTTTTGGTGGACTACGTTTTGCTTTTGCTGTGGTGGATCTTTCAGTGCTAAAGATTTTATTATTCTTAAAGAAATTCACTAGGACAGGCATGAGTTGGGGTCATCCAGGACCGAGCATAATGGTCCTTGCATAATTCTTTAGCATTTGAGGTTAAGTCACCTCATCTGCTCTATTACTTTTCCCTTCCTGGAAACAGCAGCCTTTGAGTTAAATCAACATACACATTCAGAAAATTGTCATAAAGGTAATCAGTTTTTCATGCAATGTGCACAAATTATTTCAGGCTTCTTCAAATTTGTCATAGCTTTATTGGTTGCAATCCATAGCACAGAAGGACCACATCTCTCTCCCTCCTTCTAGCCCTGTCCCCTCCCCCTCCAATGTCAAGAGGATCAGGGCCAGGGGACAGAAGCAAGGACAAGTTTTGGATGAAATTTTATTGATTTGTTGAAAGTAGCAATACAGGAAAGATAAAAAAATTTGGAAACCTGTGAATGCAGATTAATTTTGGCAACATATATTGAGAACGGGGTCGAAAGCTGTGATCCAGGAGACACAAAGAAACAGAATATTGCTAGCAGTTTAAAAAGAAATAGTTGATGCTGTTTTGCTTTGGTTTGGATGTATCACATGCATAGAGAAGCTAACTGCAGTTTATTGATACAGTTTGATAACAGAATATGTAAGCCTCAAATTAGTTTCTGCTTCTGCACAAAAAGGTTGGCAAAGTGTCATAAACCATGCACGCTTAATGCAACTCTGCATCTGTTACTTTAGCAAATAGCTGGTGCAATTCTACAGTAATAAATTATTATTGTGAAATTCCACAGTAATAAATTACTATTCAGAACTGTTTGTAGTCTCTAGGGAAAAATAAGAAACCTAAATCTTTTGTTTAAAATATAATGTACAGTGCTAAGCAAAATTATTACAATACATACCTTAAAGAGAAGGTAATTTACTGTTAAAATCTGGCAATTATTACAGGCAAGCCTACAAGGGTAACAAAATAAGCACAACTGTCAAACAAAAAAGAAAGCCATGGAAGGGGCAGTTTACACATCTGAAGTGTAAGGAAAAAAGTCAGATGAATTGGAGAAATCATTCCTTCTGGTTGTTTAAGGCAGTAATAAAAGGCATGCACAAGTAGAGAATTAAGGCAATATTGCCCAGTTTTAACTAGAATTTCTTGGGTTGTGGGTATATTGGGTTTTTTAACTTTATGCACATGTCCATCTGATCTATGCATCTCCATCTCAGAACTTGGTATAGAGGCAGAGAGAAACATTACAATCATATTGCAAATGGGGTAAATAGAATTGCTTAAAATTACAAACTACAGCAGTAGCAGAGCCAAGAAGAGGAGCCAGATTTTCTCTTTCTCCTTTACTTTGAATCTTATGTCCAATTTAGAGAAGATTGTGGCTCTGAAGTTCTATTAAATTAGTTGTCTGTTCCCCCTCTCCCCTGACCTGTATAAACATAACAGTCCAGACCCTCAGCTGCTAAAATCACTGCAGCTCCATCTGGCCCATTAATGTATATATACATGCCAGTGGACAAGATTGCAAGTTGTTACTTACTCCCTGCCTAACAAACCTGGCAAAAAACCAAGAGTGATAAACATATAAAACTGTCATTAAAAAGATCGCCAGTTTAGGTCTCAGAGGTTTCTCCCTCTGCACCACAATGGTGAAGACAATAGACAGCCAAAAATCCCCCATCTAATACTCTATCAATAAAGAACTATTCTTCTATTGAGTGTTAAATAGAATTCTGTGAACCTAGTATAAATAGCCTACATACATATAATAAGATTCTTCTTTTTTGGGGGGAGAAAGAGAGAGAGAAATCTGATGGGCTTTATGCAGGTAACAGGTTCCTAATCTCATGTCTGTGTAACGTTAATAATAGAATTAATGACAGGATTAGCATAGCACATCAAGATGATCTCTCACGTTAAACCAGCAGAATGTCATGGCAAAGGGCTGGTCAGCAGGGATGCTTGATGATAACTTTTTTTTTATTGGGTGTGGGAAAGCAGAGATGTACTTTTTCTAGCCTCAGTGCCTGGGATTTGGCAATATTCAGAAGTGTTTTGCCATGTGGGAAATTAAAATCTGCAAGTACAAAATTGCTTATTTAAAAACAAAGAACAGCAACAAAACCCATGTTAGTTCAATTAAAGGGTCAGTACAGGGAAGCCAAAATAGATTTTTTATTTGCTAAGAAGCAAGGGACTGGAAAAAGATACATCTACGTAGCAGGTAGTTCTAATTAGCCAATGAGAGCAAAGGCACTTGTTCCACTTAATCACGAAGCAACAAAATGTAAAATAGCCCTTCTCATCTCGAGAATATGCTTTGGTAAATGTGCCAGGATGAAAAGAGAAGCTCATGGCATTTCAGGAATATATTCTGTGCTCCCTTTTTTCCCCACCTCCCTTCCACCCTCTTTGTAATAAGGTTGCCTCAGCCTAGAAGCAGGTATTTAATTTTAGTTTTGTTTTAGGACTGGTTTAGACGTTTGTGCTGAGCAGATGGGGATTTCATGTTACATTCTGTTTCAATTGTCTTTCAGTGAAATTAATTGCAATAACGATCCACTTTATTGATATAACTCCTGTTTCCAGAAGTGTCCTACTGTAAGAGCATTAGAATCTAAGGAATTTAGAGTCACGTATCTAAATACTGGATTAGTGCTAAAGATAGTCCTTGAGCAAAATCTTGGATTCAGGTGGTACAATACTTGAGAACTCAAGCAGAACTTCACATCTTGTTCTTAAGTCTTTTAATTGCTACCAAACCAGCAGAGCTATCAGGTGTCTATTTTGGCTTCAAGTGTCCTGTGTTGCCCCTAAAGGTTCTTGTATTTAGGGCTCTTTTCTACTACTCTCCCATCTGATGTGGTCCCCATGCCCTCCTCCATGTTGCACACACCTCCTCATCTTCCTACACATCAAGAGAATGGGAATCTATTTCAGTTTCCGTTAGGCAGGTAATTAGTTTGATGGTGTATCAGAAAGGCACTGAGACTAATGTGACTGCCTCCCAAGCAGCAAGAAGCTCCAGCAAGACCTGTGCTTTATATCCTGCCTCAAAACCAAACAAAGAGAACTGCTTTTTAATTCACCAGTTTTATCTCTCTGGGCTTAGTGGATTCTAGTGCTCATAAAAAGTGAGAGGCAGCTACTGCAGGCTGAAGGCAAGCACAGTGCAAGTTTCATGCATACATACTGCTCTGCTAAATACACCTTAACCCTGACCCTGTGGCACGTCCTACTCTAATAATTCTTCCTTCCCCAATCCCTTCTATCCCCTCACCAGTTCTTCCTTGGAATTTTTGTATTGTGACTTCAACTTTCCTTTTAATATTGCAAGCTTGGGTGCCCTTTGCTTAGAGTCTGAAACTTAGGCTGAGCTGCACAGCAGGTTTTGTGAAGGGTCTAGGGTGAAACCTTTGAAATTGTCACTTTTGATAGAAACCAGACAGTGAACATTAGTCTCCAAATGAGGTAATGATTTGCCAGCTGATCCCCATGGTTCTTTCTGATTTAGGATCTTCCTCAGGGGAGATGCTCACACATTTAGGAATGAAGTCACTTTTACAACACTCTGTCCTGAATTGGAAATCATAGACATAGGCCTCGCTGAGCCTGTTTTCTTTACATTATATGGGAGTGTGTTATCCAAATGAGAAAATTCTCTCTTCAGCAGATGTTTTTCTGTGCTTTGCTTTTCTTTTTGAAAACACAATGAAACACAATGAAACTCTAAAGTCTGGAAAAGGTCAAATGTTTTACTGAGCTTTATTCAAGGAGGAGGAAGAGATCTATCATGAGAGAATGTACTGAGATCCCAGAAATGTCAAATAAGCAGATTATCTGGTTACAAGAATTTGGGCAGCTGGTCCCAGGTGAGAACAGGCCCACAACTTCTTAGCACTGTTTCATTACGTAGTTTTAAGATTCCTTCAATTCTGTAAGTCAAACATTAAAAAAAACCCAACAAAGTGTGTTTTTTAATATCAAAGAGAATTTCAGGCAGAAAATGAAATCCTCACCTCATTTACATCAGAAAGGCCTAACCATTGATTTTAAAGGGGCCCGGATTTCACCCAAGAAACATGATTTGTCTGTCTCATTCCATAATGTAAAGTGACACATTCTGAAAGGCAAGTGAGAAAAGATCACTGCTCATTAAGGTGTGGGCATAGACTAACTAGGAGATATGCATCTTGTTTGTAGGGTAGACATGACAGCCATAGATTTTGAACCATGTGGTATAGAATTGTATTATACAGTCTGCAGATACTAGCCTCTAATGGTAGTAGGAGTTATGACAAGTGTAGGGCTGTAGCATGGATGCTCCCTGCAAGAAACTAAAAGGATTTAAGAAAGATCTACCTCTAACAAAATTTTCCCTCCATGAATCTCTAAGCACTTTGTGCAGGAGGTAAGCATCATTATCCCCATTAATGGGCTTTTCAGATTTTTCTTGAAGACATTTCTGGTTGGGTAAAGCCAGGTAGGCTGTGAGAGAAAGTGACGCTGTTAATGATTCTCTCACGCTTGGTGGAGACCTAACTGACTGATGCTGTAGGCAAAGTTACGGTGTGGGCAGGGCTGGGGCTTGCCTTGTCTTGCTATATGTGTAATGAAAACCAAGAAAGAACAAATGACTGTGGTATTTCCAGTAGGTTTCTCCCAGGGGTCAAGAGTTTTAATGTGCCCCTCCTTGTCTTTGAGTCTGTGATGATTTTCTGGGGTAATTGAAATATTATGGGGGGTTTTGAAAACCCGTTTTGCTTAGAATTGTAGATTTAATCCTTGTATTCTGCCTTGGACCTGTCTTGTTACTTCACAGTGCTGGGGTGCATTTATAAAACACAGTGCAGAAGATCCCATTAGCTCAGTGCAGTAGCATACTGGTGTGTCTATACTGTACTGGGTTTCAGATCTGTGTGGTATGGAGCCTGCTTTTGTACCTCTGGGTGGGTGCTTTGCTGCATGGTGGTGAGCATGCTTTGGATGCAGAGGAATTTTTGGGTTTTTTTGGGAGTGTTTCAGCTCAGTTAGCCCACAATATTCTTCCAATTTACTGCCTGGACGGCCACCTAAAAGAAAGTCTTTGCCAGCTCCTGGCAAAGTTTTTTCATTCATTTTCCATGCTCAGTCTGTTGATATTTTGTAAATAAGATCAGTTGGCTCTAAGTGCTTGGAATTTTATTTATGCCTCTGACTTCTCTAAAATTCACAAGGTGAATGTTTAAAACTAGCTTGCCTGTCTTGCTAAATGCAAGAGATGAATTATGCCATGTTTTTCTATGTCAGAGGCTCTCCTAGCCTGAGTTGGCCATTCTTAAACATCTCAAAGGCCACTGCTGGGTCAAAAAGTCCCTGTTAAATACAATTTGTCACTATCATTCAACCCTCCATTTTTTCAACATTAGAGGAAGAAGGCACTGATAACCTATAAAATCCCAGTTACACTTGGGCCTACAGAAATAGATTTTTTTGTTCCGTTGGTTGCTGGAAGTATACTAGCAAAGGTCCAGAATGGCTGTTCAGTGATTTTTAGTTCGAAACTGGCTGTTCATCCTGTGCATTTTTACAGTGTAGTTGTTAAGGAATGTTAATAGGGTATATGGAAATTATTTCAAGAGAGTTTATCTCCTCCTCTCAGGCCTTCTGTGGTACTGGACAACTCATTTCACTTTTGCACATCAGTTAACCATTTTGGAGATTTTCTTAGTTATATTGAAATGGATTTTCCTCTTAAGCATCTCATATGTTGAAGTCCTGATGCCAGGGAGTCACCCAAATACATCTTGTTCTCTCAGACCCTCTCTCAGCACATAAATCTGTTGCTCATGTTCCTTGCTTAGGATGGAAAGGAGCCCAGCGACACACCTACAATTAGCAAAAGGACAGGAGATGTGGGCCAGGGAGGCATATGCTTTATACATGGTGGCACCAAATGGCACCCTACTGGGAAGAGTGCAGAGCCTGCCTGAGAGGGACCTCGTATTCCTTGGGAGCCTGCTGTCTCATATGGCCTCAGGAAGTACAGTTAGCTGACAATATTTCCTTTATATTTTTTAAGAAAATGTCTTTGGGAGTTCAGTGATTCAGTTTCTTATAGCTGAGAGCCATGAACACAGCAGAGAACTGTCACTGCTCATTTCCTTCTAACTCTTTGTAGGAGCTGGTATCCCTCAGGAGCCACCACTGGCCCTGGTGGCTCTCCTGTTTGCCATCATGTGAAAACCACTCCCTTTCTGCCAGTCCTGACTTGCCTGTGGCATCCCCCTGTACCTCCCCAGTGCAACAGAACTCATCATGGGACAATCTTTCTAGCTCCAGGCTCTAACGTCTCTGCTGCCTGCAAGTCACCAATAGGGTTTTTTTGCTTTACTGAACAGAAATGATAAAGGAAAGGAACACTAAAGGAACCCATAAGAGGAATAAAAACAATGACAAAGCAGAGAAGAAATCCCAGCCAAAACCATCTTCCATTTAGTGAGGAGAAGAGGGAAAGCCTAAAGCTGCTGTACAAATACTGATTATTCCTGTCAAGGATTTGCTGCTGTTGCTAAGTTACTGGCCTCTTTGGAAAACTCTTGAAGTATGGGGTACATTAGGAGCTCATTAGGGTCCTGGGGACTTGCACTAAGTGTATGATATGTCTCCATGCTAAACACATTTCAGAAATAACAACAGAAACTTCCTGCCTGGACTTTGGATGGTTTTTCTTTTATTTCTCTGGTTCCCCTTACTCCTGCATCGCTCCATTTGTTCTTCTATGACAGTAAAGCTGCTTGACAGGATGGGAGAGGTTACCTGGAATAGATGGAGACGAGCTCTACTTCACTTTGTAAAGTTTCTGGCTTTTCATGATAGTTTCCCTGCAGGGGAACGCAGAGAAAGAGGAAGGACAAATGGAGATGCATCTCTAATCTATTCAGAGTGTATGTTTAATCACACTCTGGGGACCTTGTGCCAAGTTTGTGAAGTAAAGAAGTCTGAAACTTGGAAATCCAGGGGTGCAAGCTCCTCTCCAGTATGTCAGGGAGGGCACTAAAGCACATTTAACTTTGAATGTCAGAGCCACAGAGCAGAATCCCCAGCCCAGAGCTAGGTGCCTAGGTGTGATGGAGGAACCCCAGCGTGCCGACAGCTGGTAGGAGGATGCATGAGTTGTCCTCAGGGGGGATCTAGGCAGCATGCCTGCATCCGGAGATATCACACTTCATCTCTACAGGGAGTTAGTAACGTGCCTGTGTTTAACAGAAAATATGTATCTCTGCTGTTTTACATAATATTTAATGAATGATATATTAGTAGCCCCGACAGGATTTTAGTTTTATTTAATGTAATTTATAAATTAAACAGTCCAGACTGGGTGGAGAAAATTAACCAGCAGGCTCACTAGGAACAAATTGCAGGTTTTAGGAACAGACAGCAACTATATTTACATGGATCATGCGCTGTTAGCTAACTAGGCAGGAATTAAATGGAGGAATACTCTTTCACATTGCAGAGTTATCTGTTTCCATAACTCATCAGGCTGGTATCTACATTTGAATTAGGAGCAAATCTCAGACTCTTGGTTTTGGGAAGAAAAAAAATAAATATGAAAGAACTTTGTCTATCCAGACTAGAACAGAAGCACAGAGTATCAGTCACCTATTTTCCAGACTGATTTTGAGGATTCAGGCATAAAGGTAACAGTCAAAGAGATGGCAGAGTAGCTCTGATCTTAGCAGCAGCAAATCTGGTGGCAGAGATGTTGAAAATATTGTTTGTTGAGAAAGCGGTAACAAGCAAAGTAACCGATGGGGAGGACAAGGCTGGACTTGTGCTGTGTCTGACGTATGCAAGGCCATGGGTTGTTGCCAGCTTTGTGGCAAGAGAACTACAATGGAGGAAGCCACCGTGCTTGTATGAACCCTGAGTTGCTACTGTCATAGCTTGTCCATTTCAGAGGCAACCTAGGCAAGATCTCTACAGCTAGATGGTCTATGCTCCTAAGCTGTGTTTAATATTTCTTTTACCTATAGGTTTTGGGGAGTTTTTTTTGGCTCCGACCTGTAACTTGAAAGCCTGACATATTAAGTGCTGCTAAGTGAACTTTTGCTTTGACCTGAATATTAAGTTTATCCTGTGCTGAAAGGACAGAAGAACAGTGAGTGGGGTAAAACAGATGAAGGTAAAGTGAACAGTCTCCTCGGAGGCAGTGAGTCAGAGTAAACCAATTACATGTAGCCAGTCCTCAAGGAATGGCACCTCACAATATGTTTAATGAGCATGGGGACAGGGAGTGGATCCATCACCCCGGAAAGGAGCAGACTTGATGGCTTTTTGCAAGGGAATTCCCTCTGGCGAGCAGGAATTCATGTCCCTCTGCAGAAGTCAAACAGTTGAGAATAAACATTCCCTTCTGCCCTGGGCCTGCGTAAACCTGAAGCCCCATACAAATTTTCCCATGTGTTGTGCGGGGAAGTTAAGGAGCTCAAAATGCCATTAATAGAAAGGAGGGATCTGCTGGGGTTAACTACAAGGATAAAAGAGTCTTAAAACTCACTCTTGTCTTTGGGACTTTGCAAGTGTTTTCATCTGTTGTTGGCTTATACTCTCCTGAAAGAAAATGTCTTTTCTTTAAAAGACCCGTTTTCTGTAGGGCCTTTGAAGTGCCAGGGGGCAGCCTCCACTCGTGTAGTGGTTAAAGCAAACACTCAGAAAAGGAGTCTGTGTTGTATACGGATAAACTGAAGAGAACCTGGGATGGCACAGGCTGGCTTGCATCCACACTGTCCCGTGTCCTCTCTACAGGAGGCTGGTTGCAGAAGGCACTTGCTGGAGCAGTGCAAAACTCAGTGAGAGAGAGGTAACTGTTAATTATTGTGGACAGGCAGGGCCCAGAGCTTGATTTCAGTTCTTGCTCTAGTTTTGTTTAGCGAGATGAGGCATCATTTTGGTTCAGTTTACTCCCTGTGTCAGAGAGCTCAAGTGAACATCTCCTGCTTCTAGGCCAGAAAGGAAGGACAGCGCTGTTTTCACTTCGTGTGGTTATTTGAAGATTTAGAAGCTCAGAGTAAGTATGGCCATTCTTATTAAGCAGAGCAGACCTTCATACTGAGCTCACTAAATCGCCTGCAGAGGCCAAGAGTGCTTTCTCACCATCTGCAGAAAATATAGGGTAGTATTTTTTCCTAAAAAACCCTCTTTTTTCCTTGTCGTAGCTGCAAAGAAAATTTTCCAAGCATGTACTAAGCCAAATCAACATAATATCTGCCCGAGTCAGTTTCACTAAGGGAGAGTTGATATACATCCCATCATTTGTGTGTGATCTTAGGGCTGAAACCTAATGACTTGTTTTAATGTCAATGTTCTTTACTGTTTCCATGCTCTTTATTCCAGCAAAAAGCATGCAGGGTCCAGGTTTACCCATAATTGCTGGCTGCAGTGGTTGGCAGCAAGCAAATGGAGATTGTGGAGGCTTTCTGACATGGGAGAGTTTAAATCTCTGTCTTTCAGTTTTCAAGCTGTATTCAACAGCACCTCATTGTTAAATAGGATCCTGAGACCAGAATATTTAACCATATTCTGCTGAAAATCTGTCTTTCACATGGGCCCTCGGTGATGCAGGCCCACAGTCTTTATAAGAAAATCTATCACATGTCAAAAAGACAAGAGCTGCAGAAAATAACTAGAATATAATGCTTATACAAATAACAGGAAAATCAGGAGTAGTTCTAGTATTAATTGTATGAATAATGAGGATATAATATTCAACTGGCATCCTTAAAAGTGCCCCTAAATCTGTTGCAGTAGTTTCCCATGTGCTGCACATGATGTTGCTGTAACTTGAGGCCCTTCACAGTTTGTCTCATTTGCTACAGAGAACACAGGGCTCATCTCCCCTGCTTTCTTGTTAGGTTTGAGGAGACTAATTAAACTGGTGTTTGGAAATCCCTTGGAAGATAAGTATTCACCTTGATCAGTGATAAAGGGTCCTGAAATAGCTGTGGAGGAGGACACAGCCTCTGCCTACTGATAAGGCATGATTTCATCAGCATCATCACAAGGTGTCTGTCCAGCTACATCCCTTTAAAAAGCTGCAACCCCAATCATAGAATGCTGTAAAAGCCAGGATGATTTTCTTTTCGCGTTTATGTATGCTCCCATCATGGGCAGCGACAGCAACAGCCTTGAGCATTTTGGCTGTAGTGAGGACTATAACAGTCGCTCACTTTGATGAGCATCAAATTCTCACAGAATTAAAACTAAACAGACACTTTGGCGACCCCAGCTCCGCGATTAGTGCGGGTGAGTGAATGGATGCTGCCACCTAGCAGCTGATATGGGCTCCTGCCGGTCCCCAAGACAGCTTCTTGTCTTCGGTGCCAGGTCTCCTACCTTGAAGCAAGTTTGTTGACTATTAATTAGTTTCACAGGTGAAGGGCTTTTCTTTTTCCGTTTACATCATCGTCACAGCATGTTGGGCTAAACACTTTGAGTGGTCCTTGCTGAAAGCAGCAGTGTGAAGCTAGGAAGCTGTGTGTGCATCTGTGAATCCTGGCATCTCTGTGGGTTTGTATGAACATGTGTTTGTATGAGCGTTCATGTGAGTTTGTGTGCACCCGACCTTTCTAGGGATGAAAGAAACCTTTCAGGGGCTGGTCGCCATAAGGCAAGAGACAGCTGCCAAGTCTAATAAGCCAGAGTTCAAGAAAGAGAGATGACTTCTCGACTTCAACACAAGATCACAGAAAATTCTGAGGGAAAGTAGCTGTGTTACTAGTTTGACCTTTATAAGAGTAAATGCAGTCTCTGAAGATCAGGCTATCTGATACAGAGTGGACACTTGACCTTCGAGCCAGGGGCTGAGAGATGTTGTTGGTGCAGGTGGAACACATTTAACTTTATTGTTCAAAAAACGGAATGATCTCTGCAAGGCTCCAGTCCCTGTTGTACTAGTCATGTCCTAAAACTATGGTCTCTGCTGTAAAAGATTATGGCCAGTTTTGAAGGAGACAGGAGGTAAAGGGCTCTAAACTCTTCAGAAAAAAACATTTGGAGTCACTGGGAGTAGAGTCAGAAAGTGAAATTTGGGAGTTACCAGCTCATGTGAAAGGCAGACTCCATGCCATTAAAACATGTGTGCGTACTCATATATGTCAAGGATACTATGAACAGTGCATGGCCCAAAGTTGTCTTTGTTCCTAGTCTGATAGTCTTATTTTCTTTCTGAAATTCTTTGTCCTGGGGAAGGAAAGGAGTACCGAGGAGATTCATATCCTGTCATTTGCAGTCCTGCTAGAGGTGAAACACTTACCCCATGCTGCCCCAAATCCAAATGGTGGAACAACAATGCCATCCGCTTTTAAGCAGGTGCCTGTAGCAATGCACTTTCTCAGCATCACTGGCACACTGTCCCCACCTATGTATCGTACAATTTCACTTCTATCATCACTGCCATTTTGCTTTGGTTTTGGCTGTAGTTTTGTGTAGGAGATGGAATTAATAAACACTGTTTTCTGTTCCTCCCACTGGACCTTCCCCTTCTGCTTGTGTTTGCCTGCCTGTCCATCTGCACCCAATGTATGTCAGCCTCTGCTGCTGTGCTGCATGACCTTGTGAGCGATCATGCAGCCATCCACCAGCACCCTCTGTCTCTTTGGCAACTCCTTCTGCTTCCTTCACCGCATATCCCTACCCCCAGCAGCCCCCCTCCTATGCTTCTTACACTTGTGCCACATGTTGGTAGTCCTGCTCTTTCCCTTACCTCCTGACATCTGCCCTACTGCCTCTCAGAATACCTTCTGCTCTTGCCTCACCACATCTTCCATCTCTCACCTTCTCCCTGACGCCCCTTCCACCCTCCAAGTCTTGTTCCTACCTGGTGCATTAGGGTGGAGAGACACTCTTTGTCTAACCTGCTATACCACAGACAGCAAGGGAAAGGGTGTGGTTGCTACCCACGGTGAGACATGGAAAGGAAAAACCTCTGAAACATCAGAGAAAAGGGAGTGCTGGTCTGTCTTTTGCCTCATTTTTCACCAGTCTGTTTTTTCCTTCTTCTGGATGGGCAAACCATGCAGCTGCAAGTGGTACGGGCTCCATCCTACACTCAGGAGATTTTTCTACTGCTTCCACACTGAGAGCCTCTGCAAGTGGGATTTTGGTTGCACTTCCACTGATGCTGACCAGCTGAATGACAACCATGAAGTTTGTGGGTGGTGATCACAAAGCTATAATAGAAAAATCTCTTACTCTACAAGGCCCCTCTATTTGGGGTCTAACTGCTATTCTGTACCTCCATATGCCCACAAATTGCTCAAGCAATAACATGTTTACACTTGAATTTCAATTGCTTGGAGTGCATATCTGTTTGGAGAGTGGAATTCTCCCAGGAAATGAGGGCAGAATAGTATAAGAAATTGCTCGTCTGTATCAAACTAATGGCCCATCCAGTCCAGTATTCTGGTCTAACCGTTGCCAGTGCTGGAAGCTTTAGATAGACTTGTAACAACCCCCTGGTGTGCCCAGTTTTACAGTGCTACATAATAGGGAGACATTGCTTTCTGACCCCAACTTGCGATCATTTTATACCCTGAAGTGGGAAGACTAATAACCCATATGGTTTTTATTCCAGCAAGCCTAGCTGCAGATGCTATTCTTGTAAGGTCTAATCCTTTTCTGAATCTTGCTAATCTGTTTTCCTCTATAATATCCTCTGGCAACAAGTTTCACAGGTTAATTATACGTTGATTGCATAGTCTTTCCAATCATAGGCACAGTTCTGTTGTACCTCATCTTATCCGTGTGTTTTTAAGTCTCTTTCAGCAACCAGAAGTGCCTGCAAATTTATTTCTGCAGGAAAATAATGAAAGAAACTCACTTTATACTGAATTCTGCATGCATAGGCCTTGAGTTACCGATATTATCTCAGTTTCCTTTGAATTCAGAGCATGCTTCTTTCCAAGTAATCTATCCAGTATTGCTATAAAGAACTTCTCCCTGGGGTTCTGCCCTACAGCTCAAGCCTCTAAAATTCACTTTCCCAAGTTGTCTATAACATACCCCGCTCCCAAATCAGTGGTATTTCATCTAGCCATAATACAGACAAATCATGCCTTTATGTGTTCATATTCCATATTTCCTGATTCCTGATCTCCAGAACTCACCTGGATGCTGCCTACTGAGACCTTTTGCACCCCTGGAAGTCAAACAGCTGCCCATGTTCCCTTGTAGTCCCACTGTGTTTCCAGGGAAAGCTGGTGAAAAAGTAATTTTGATAGCACATTTCCCCATGGGAGCAGGAGGGATTCCTGTACTATGCATATCTTCTTGTGCCCAGGAATAATGCTTTTTTTCTAGAAGCTCTTGATGTGCTGCCTGCACTCGGTCCTCAAAATTCTGTGACTCCCTCACTGATGTGCCACATTTGCTGAATGTGCTGCAGAACTCTGTATGTGCATGAGTGATGCACTGTTAGTATCTGTGCTCTTCCTGTGTTCATGTTGCCCAGATGAATATACAGTGGAAGCTGAAAGGTACTTTAATCTCCCATATTAGTATCAGCCAATGCAGCATGGTTATTCAATGTGGTCCATCCACCCCATTGAAACTGGCACTAGATTCTTAGTTTGTTTATTTCCAGGCTGCATGCCTCTGAACTGATTTTTTTTTTTTCTAATTGAAATGGTGGTTCCCATTCTCTGCTTCTGATGTCTTGCATTTGGCCTTGTGATCTTTCTGACTCCTACACCCACCTGCAGTTAGCTGTTCCATGTCATCTTTTTAGTCCTGATCCAGTGGGTCTTCCCTGAGCATGAAAAAGCTGTGGATTTATCTAGGCACAGAGTCTTTAGGATTCCCGAAAATATATCCAGTGGAAAACAGACTGCAGTGGAAAACAGACTGCCCCTGAACCTTGCTATCTACTTCTTGCCTGTTCACAGTGGTAGTTGTGTGAGGATCAGCTGAGTACGTGTCCACTTCAGAGCTCTTTACATACTGATTACACTTGTCAGGCCAGGTAATTGTTAAAAATCTCAGCTTAACAAAATGGGAAAGTGAGGCAGAGGGAGGTATAATGACTTGCCCGAGGTCATCTTGTTTCTCAGCCTAACATCCAGCTCTTCTCTGCTTGTCACTTATCTCAACTACAGGGCCAGTTTTCCTCCTGACATGCAATTGAAATGCTGCTGTGACTCCCACTCTTCTCTATTAAATGGCTGCTCTATAAATAAAGTTTCTATTGAAACTGGCACATTAGAAAAATGCTGCTACATAATTATTTTTTTTTTATTGTGAGGTTTTTAATTCATCACAGAAAAGCCCCCCCTTAAAAGTCAGCTACCTTACCCGTTCTTCTTCTCCCTCTGTGCTCTAGAAAGGAAGAGCACTTACACCTAAGAAGAGCCAAATTAAACATACTGGTACAAACAAGAAAGTGCAGAGAGCAATCGCTGAGCTTGGAGCCTCCTGTAATACAGGGTAGGAAGGTAATTTTTCCCTTACTTGGTGAAGGTATCTCCCCTGTAACATGTGGAGGCAGTCACATGAGGAAGTGGTTATAACAAGAACAAGAAGCTAACATCTGTGTGTAAGCAGGAAAACATAGAGCTGAGTGGGGGTAGACTCACTCTTTTAAGTTGCATGTTGAACAAGTATGTGTTGAAGTCCTCCCCTTCAGATTTCTTTCCTTTATTTCCTAAAAAAGTGACACCTTTTCTGCCAGAATTTTTCCTTTCTTTCTATGCTGTGTCCAAAAATCCAAACGGCTCATAAAGTAAAATCTAACTATAGTTATTAAATAGATTTGAAGTTTGAAAACAAAGTAAGATGGTGTTGCACTGAGAGTTATGGGGTGGGTTGGAAGATAGAAGTGTAGCAGCAGTGGTGTTTGAACTGGTCCTTCCTGCTTCCATTTTTACTGTTCCTTTTTTGGGGTGAATGGACATCAGCCTTATCTTCCCATCTTACAGCACTGTCAGACTGCTCCATGATGGCTGTGAAGGATATTGGAGTGATGCATGTAAAGTGCTTTGTGATCCTGAGATAGGAGGGGCTAAAGCAGCACGAACTGCTTTTCTAGAAGCTTGTTGGCAGACACGAAAGGATTCACACTTCTCCCTCTGGTAATGAACTCCCACAGAGAATGTACCAAGTCTAATGCCTTTCTTCAATCCATCTGTATGGGGAGGGTTATATGGAGCCCTCCCTGTGTCTGGGAAACAGGGAATTTAAAAGCTTTTTCCCAGCAAGTGTAACCCCTCAGAAATAATACTGGCATTGCAAAAGAAGGTGGCCACCTGGTTCTCTGGCTGCCTGCTGTCAGGCAGCAAGGCCTAATGAACCTCTCAGGGGGAACATCCGCAGAAGGAGGATGATGAGTCTAATAGGAGCTTTAGTCCCTGGGGTTGGGAGGCATAAACAGCAGCAGGGATGGTGCTTGTGACGGAGAGAGATGAAGGGCTGATGAGCGTTCTTGCCATCCTCCCTCTCAGTATTAAGCTTCCCACATATGGTGGCTGGTGGCGTGTGAAAGTGGGGACACAAAGTTGGCACAGTGGGATTTATCAGTGCATTTTGGAACAGAGCTACTTTCCTTTCCTGACTGCCCTCCCAGCCCAGGTGCTGCCCATGCCGATGGCTCTGATCAGCTGCTCAACAGGTGTGTCATCAGCTTAAAAGATGCCTCTGCAGCTGAAAGTCTGAGAAAGCTGGGCTGGTTCTTAGGGGATGGTATGTGCTCTGTGGAGTTTGATGTAAAAGATGCCACTTTCCCATGACTGTGGCCTTATCCACAATCATTTCCCTGCCAAAAGGGAAAAGAGATCCAGCATAGAAGCATCTGCCTTTGTCACACCTTTAGCCATAGGTAAGCCTTTTTCTTTTAACTCATTTACTTGTTGCTGGCCTGGGTATGTCCAAAGCTCAATCTGCCAGTTGACCCTTTCAGAGGAAGACTGAGGGCTGTAGGTAATGTCAAAAATAAATGATGCTTTCTCCTTCTGTCATTATCTGCAAAAGATCTTTTAAAGAGTTGTACTTAATGGATGTGTCTCACTCCCCATTTACTAAAGGTCTGCCATTTTCTGTTAAGATTATTTACTATTTATATTCTAACCTGGTACTGCAAAACTACTGAATGTTGAGAGAGAGAGAGAGAGAATGAGAGAAGGAACTATTGCTTTCTTTATCTTTTGTTACATTCTGAAAGAAGATGTGACAGTGGTTTATAATCTGTTATGAGTGTGATCAGTCCAGTAAAGTTATAATATCACCAATACAGTGATACCAAGAATGCTTGAATAACATGATGATGGGTATTGCGCAGGAAGCTGGAGAACAGGGTAAATACTATGATCCAGGTAAATATCCTGGCTTCAAAACATGGTCTTCTAATGTGCAACATCTGCCACTATCATGCTGAAAATTGCCTCAAGGATTTTGGAAATTAGGTCATAACAGGGAAGAAATTTCCATTCCCTGGTAGAATTGTATTGCCATATGGAATTTGTGCGATACATTGCTTTTTACTTGTGGGAGGGATGGGTGGACAAGGTTTGCAATAGAGTTTCAGTCCCAAAAGCAACAGAAATGCTCAGAAAGCTAATC
Organism: Scolopax mira; assembly: GCA_004320125.1. NCBI lineage: Eukaryota > Metazoa > Chordata > Aves > Charadriiformes > Scolopacidae > Scolopax > Scolopax mira. The sequence continues at coordinate 427,552 of BJBW01003958.1, forward strand.
CTTGGCAGAAAGCCTTCAGGATCTTTTGAGCAGGTTTCCTCTGTCAAAAATATATTGGGTTCCCATGCGGTTTCCCACATGGGAAGGAGTTCTAAATCTCTCTTTGAACAGTCAGTCTCCCTCTTGTCCTACAAGCACTTGCAGAAAAGTCCTAATATATGGGTGAATGGGAAATAGTGCTTTGCTGTTGACTTTCTGTCACCTTACTAAATCCCTTTGTACTTCCTTGTCCCACTTTCCCTCTTTGACTGAAAACTTGCACTGGAGAATTTTGTGGGAGTTTATCTTTTTTAAAAAAAAGGCTACATATTTTATAATGTAAAGAAAAAAAAAACCAAAACAATACTTGTGTAGAAATTTTAGTATTTTTGGTGATCTTGCTGCTCAAGTGGTCTCCCACACTTGTGTAAGGTGAAAAATAACCAACAGTGTAAAACTGAGTTTTGTAGGCAGAATTTCTCAATTGACAAAGCTCCAAAACCTATTGTTTGTTAACAGGACTCCTTCATGTCTCCCATTAGTCCCAAGGTTGAAAAGAGTATGCTGCAAATGGCTTTCTCCCCACAGAACAATTAGAAAGCAATGTGAAACACCCTCTATCTTTAAGGAGCCAGATCTTCAGCTTTAATAACCCATTCCCAAGCTAGAGGCTCTTGAACATTTCAGCTGAATTTGAATTTGCAGCAGTCTCAGAAATCCTCATGAGAGTACAATGACCTTACAGGTTTGGTATGCTTTGAGTGAAGACATTATCAGTCCTGCAAACAGCTGATCCCTCCTCTATTTCTTAACTCATTTTATTTGAGAAGTGAACTATCTGCTCATCAAAGGAGATCATTGCAATGGTGCTTTCCACGTATTTGTCTCCCATCCATGCCATAAATGGTGTTAAAAATAGCAACATTGACAAGACAATTGAAGCTCTGGCTGTGAATACATAAGGCTTCCTGCATTTGAGTACAGCCTTTCTATCCAGTGGTCAGTACATGCAGAGCTCAGTTGTTGCATCCAAACCTCCATGAACTTTTGGGAAGCTTAGATCTGTGTTGGATGCCTATCTGTAACAAATATTTTCAAGATTAGGTATCTTTTAGCACTGCTCAATATGTTCTTTACACCAAATTATTTGAAATTGATTGGACATACAGCTATTTTCAAACTGTTGAGATCCTTATAGATGTGGAATCAGGCTCAGTGATTTTTTTAAAACAACCAATGCAAAGATGCTCATAAGTGTCACTTGCCCATGTCTTCACTGTTGTTCACTTTTGTCCCAAACTGTCCTCACCTTGTAGTAGTAATCATGCTGTGTTCATGTGTCCTGATAATGGCTGATCCGTTTTCTACAACTACATAATTGCACTTTCTCCAGGCAAAAGAAGGCAGAGTCTTTTGTTGTTTGTCCTTTTAGGTCTTCATATTGCATGTATGTGGCATCACATTTCTGGATGTATGTACAATTATGTGCTAGTGAAAAAGAGCGTGCGATGTTTTTAAGTAACCTGTAAGAGCTTGAGTCAGTGTCTTGGGCTCAGGATATGCAATTTAAGCATACAGGAACTGACCATGCTTTTAGCTGTAGTATTAAAGAAGCATAGGATGAGGAAACATGGAATATATTTACGTTGTGAAGACTAAGTGTATGTTACAGAGTACTTTCTAGATTTTCACAGCATTTGGAATCTGTGGGCTGAGTAGTTCGTGTACTATTGAGCAAGATTTAGGAGAGCAGGCTCATTCAAATTTAAGCCAACAAGTGCTGTGCTGGTCCAAGTCTTTCCCACTTTATTACTGTGCAGGTCGAAAAGCTCATGCTGAACAAGAGAGAGTGCTGATACAGGAAATGTGGCTTAGACCAGGCCTAGGACAATCTGGGTTGTAGTCACAGCTCTGCCATGGGCTGTCTGGGTGATCTCTAGCAAGCATCTTAAGTTGTGTCTGTACTAATAAATTAAATGTACCCTGTAGCATTTCCAGACAGTAACACCACCTGGTATGGAATGACCCAGATCTGTAGTAGTAAACCCCTTTGATACCCAAAAGAGTGTGGCTTCATGTAACCCTTCCTACTTATAAATGGTCCCTGGATGATCCATGTTTGGGACTGTTTGAGATACGTGCAAATTTTAACAGGCCAAATCCTATACCGGCAAACCTGAGTATAGTTTATTAACAGTACTGCAGGTAGGAACATTCCTGGGCACATTTGAATTTAGTAGTACAGCACAGTCTTAGCTGCTGTAGTCATACCTCAACTGATGGTCTGGGAGAACGCTCAAGGTCCTACTGGGGCAAGAAGTAGAACTCTACTGCCTCCTCTTCCCTCTTACAGTCCTTTGTTTTGATGGGAAGGAGCTTTAGTTATAACCTGAAGGGAGCTGTGGGCATTCCAGACAGGTCCCTCACTTAGACCAGGACAATCAATGGACTGGGGCCCTTGCACAAATCACAGTGCACCCCTCTTTCCTGTATCTAGAAAAAGAAGATAACAGAATTTCTTGACTTAAAAAATATGATTTAAGGCAGCATACTAAATGTTAAGGTTAAGAAGAAGTATGAAATAATTGCTGTGTTGGCAAAGTCCTGTCATTTTCCTTTAAATTACTCCTGGGTTTGTGGAGGGCAGGTTCTGCTAAACTATGCATGGCATGCTTCTCTTACAGTTAGTTCTCCATTACACAAAGTAATAGAAGATAGGAGATCTGTGCTAATGCCAGCTTGGATGGTGGCCAGATGAACCATACACTGATCCCCTATGACAATTTCTATGCCTTGCTCATTGGTAGGGATTGTATGATACTTCTGACAGCTGTAGAAGAGCAAGAAGTAGGTGTAAAACAAGGATCTAGGAGATTTTCAAGACCTAAAATATTTGGATCCTGCCTTACTACTGACTAGGCCAAAAAAGTTTCTTCAGATTCTTCTTTGAACAGCTGCTCGTACATTCACTGTGGGGCAGAAGCCCCTAATGTGCCAGTTATTCTCATCTCTTACACAGTCCCTGTGGGAGCACAGTGTTCAGGGTTTTAGCATTTATCTGGTGATATTCACATTAGAATAGATAAATGAAACAAGCAGAGTTCCCAGCAAAAAGGGAATATTGTAATATGTCCATTCACTGACTGTGGCACAGCAGATTTTAGACCCACCAAAAGAGCCTGTTTATTTTATTTTTGTCTCATCAGCAGGTGGTTGGCTTTTTTTTGCAGTGATGTTCTTTGCTTTAGCAGTTTTTGAGAAACACCCTTTGCAGAGCTGAAGGAATCTTAATGTGCACTTCTTAATATGGAATTATAACTAGACAGTTGCAAAGTCAGCTCCTCCTAAGATTCCCTTCTTTTGGATTACGTAGGACTGGGAAATGAGTGCAGCCTGCTAAACCCTTCCCCAGCTCTTGCACTTTCTGGTGGTCACCTTCACCCCCTTTCTACCACATAGGTCAAAATTATATATTACAGTAGCTTTTAAAGGCTCTCTGCTATGGCCATACAATGCAATTTTAAAATACAGTGCTGCTACCCAAATTACAGAAAAGCCTTCCAGGACCATCAGAAATTTTGTAAACCAGACTCTTAGAAAGCCAATTTCTGTGATGCTTGGAATCTCATAGATCTGAACTTCAAGTCTTATGAGGAGAGGCTGAAGGAGCTGAGGTTGTTCAGCCTAGAGCAAAGGACTCTGAGGGGAGACCTTGTCACTCTCTACAACTACCTGAAAGGAGGCTGTAGAGAGGTGGGGGTCGGTCTCTTCTCCCAAGTCACAGGCGATAGAACAAGAGGAAATGACCTCAAGTTGCACCAGGGGAGGTTCAGATTTGATATTAGGAAAAAAATTATAAAACACTGAAAAGATTATTAAGCATTGGAATGGGCTGCCCGGGGAAGTGGTTGAGGCACCATCCCTGGAGATATTGAAAAGATGGGCTGGTGCTTAGAGACATGGTTTAGTAATGGTTTCTTGGAGTTAGGTTGATAGTTGGACTAGATGATCTTAAAGGTCCCTTCCAACCTAGATAATTCTATGATTCTATGAACATAAAAGGCAGCTGCAGTGAAATTCAGTTGTAAATATCTTTTTTTTCTCAAAGACGCTGCCATAGTATGCAGAAGAACATTCTGCTATGACTTATTTAAAGGTAAAATTTTCACACAGTAACATACAGCTCTCTCTCCCATCAGTTTTGGTTGCTGCTATACTTGTCTCTTCAGCTCCTTTACTGACTTATGCCACGGTCTTGACAAATACACTGGCAAGATAAAGAGTCTTGTGTTCCCTGCCATTCATTGAGTACCCTGAATTGAACTCTTTGCTCATTTTTGCCTCCCACGAGAGCTCAGTCGTCCTTTTTCCCCGTCTGTAGGAATGGACCGCAATGAATTTCTCAGGACCTGTAAGTATGAAGGAACCAAAGCTCCACTGAAATTTGGGTAGTAATCATACCCAACATTGATAGCAGAGCAAGTTGTATATAGTGTAATTTCAGGTGATGTCTTTTTCTCATGAGATGCAAGCAGGTGGTTACAGGTATAAACTCCTATCCACTTACACTTGAAGAGCTCAGGTTTTTGTACCATTTCCACAAAAAAGATCCTATCTCTTCCTCTTTCCTACCTTCAAGTCAGTAACATCCTCTTTCATGCCTGGTTTATACTTCTCTAAGTCATTAAATGAAGGTTTGCATTTCTTACATTAACATTCTGGCCCCAAAGCTCTCTCTTCTTTGTAATCATGTTGTCAGGGAGGTTTGCTGGAATGCCACACCGTGTTCCAGCCCCAAATCGGTAATTGTGTTTTTTGGTTTTCTTCTGTGTCAAGTAGAACTGTTTTCCTGAATAAACAGACCATGTTTCCCACTCCCATCTCTTTATCCATATATACCTTCTTTCATAAAACTTCTTTGAAATCTGCATAAATGCCACGTTTTCTGTAGAAAAACCACGGTCAGAATAACGATCATTTGCATGTTAATAGCTTCATCTCCGTAGGTGGTTGTTAGTTGTTACTGGTCTTGCTTGTTACAATGAATGCAAATCCTTTTTTAGTCCTAATCTTAATTGCAAAATGATTGTATTTTTCCATAATTCCCTATATTTCAGTAATTTTAATCTATATCAAATATGATTTCTTGACATACTATCATCTGCTTTGTCTATTATGCCTAGAGTCTGCACATGTTCCAATAGACTCACTAATTATCAAAGCAATTTGGTGCTTGAACTGAAACAGGCCCTTAGCCAACTCTTTCCTGCCAAACTTTGGTAAAGAATGAAATGAGACTTGAACTTGTACTTTGTGTCTTGACTCCACTTCACTGTCTTTGCTCTTCATCCTTTCAGCTGTACCTGACAGCAAAGTGACTGACCTGGCCAAGTGCTGCTGAGAGCATCATTTCCACTGTGGGAGAGTGAACTTACTGAGGTAGAAGGTTCCCTGTCATCATCAGTTCAACATCTGTGGCCTTTGCAGCACCAAATACTTGGTGTTTAGTACACACAGCAGTGTAGACCCTGTATATTAACAGGACAGTACTAAAGGAAACTGTTTTGTTCCACAAGACAAGGATTTGTGGACAAGAATTTCCTCTATGGAGGTACAGCTGGAAAACTGCGTAGGTCTTTCACAATTCACAGTACTGTAAAGGTTTGGCTAAGGAGGATGGCTGGGGCACTGAAAGGCTACCTAATGCCATGCTTGCCTATGCAATGGCTTCCACCTGGAGATACCACGGCCCTGAGTTAAATGCCCACATGCTTTCCCTCTGCTGTATAGGAAAAGTTGAATGTACAGAAATGTGACTCAGGAAAGTCAGAATGCAGAGGGGAAAGCCACCTGAAGTAGTTGCTAGATAATGCTAAGTGAAGAAAGGCCTTTACCCTAAACTTCTTAGGGATTTAGCGTTTCCAGCTCATCATTCCTGGCTTTGAATGTGAACTGTTGCAGAATCATAGAAATGCTGTTTGAAGGGATCCTCTGGAGAATTCTGGCTCTCTGTCCTTCATGGTTGTTCCTTTTTTCAGGCTGGGAATACCTGAGGATGCGAGGCAGTAGTGTTCAGAGCACACTGGTGTATGTTCTTTCCCAACATGGGAACACCATGGCCATCTTTTAGATTCACCATCACTGACTTCATACTGGATCTATGCAATTTTAGGGTAGACTCTTCTTAACTTCAACAGGCAGAATTACTCTTTTGTATCTACTCTGTGTTTCTGTAGCATAAAATGACTGCCACAAGAGCATACTGTAGGTCAGGGGCCTGCTGTGACAGGCTTTGTGCAGGCTGTCACAAGACTTACTTGAGAAAACAATTTTTTGAAAACAAATGAAGAGACATTGGTATGATCTTAGCCAAACCTTGTAAATCCATGGCCCACATTTCACATTGCAGAGAATCCCAGGCAACATATTCCTTCTCAAGGAGAAATGCCAAATTATGCAGTATATTCCGATCCCATAAAATACTGTATTATTTAATCACTGCAAATTTAAAAGTTTGTATGACTTCTTGAAATTGGCAGTACGAGACTTCCAAGATGATGCAAATCTGCTTTCTGACTTATCTTCCATCCAAAGCCATCAGGCTGTCTTTCTAGCTGCTGTTGAAGGCAATATTCTTCTGAGCTGAACAAAGACAGGCACTATAGAGGTGCACAAGTCAGGTGTGTGTTGGGGGGGGGGGCAATATGCTTTAAAATAATCTTATTTTTTTGGCATTACAGACCACTAAATTCTTGTAGGATAATTGGGGCCAGTCTTTTCTGAGAAAGCAGGCAAAATATTCTAAAGGCCCCTTGTCTGCAAAACAGGGTTCATCTGTCTAAGGCAGAGCTTTCTGAAACACAGTCTAGTTTCACAGTTCTTTCAGGGAAAGCCACCCCTCGTAAACAGACGTACTTGTGGAGATCAGCAGACTTTAATGTATGCAGTAGCATATGTATCTTGTACATCCATTCTGCTTTAATATCACTTCCCAGTGTGAATCTCAACACAGTCTGCATCTCTCATAGTTTCCTTTAGAGCAACAGAAGGAGAAAGGCTCCTATTTGACAGCGACTTAAGCTGTGCAGTAGGGAGGCTATAAGAAAATGAACTTATCCAATATGCTTTTCTGCCCTTTGTACTGCAAACTCATAATGTTGAATTAAATCCATGAAGCTGTTTTTTTCCACCTGCAACAACAAAGATGGCACTGGCCATCTTTCTTTCTGCCAGTGGACTGGGTACATAAAGGGAAAAGTAGGTCCGCAAATTACTAGCAGTCAAAACTTGCAATTGCAACCCATATCCCTCCACCCAGTAATAATCGTGAGGTTGTGGAGTCTCCTCTGGATAACCTCCCAGTGGAACAGTGTGTGTACAACTACCTTTGGACTGCCAGCTGTGAGTTGTCTTCTCTTCCTTGCACTTTTTTATCCAACACCAATGTTCAAGTGCAGCTCTCTCTAGTCAGTAGGTAAGATAGCCCTCTCTCCTTTGACTTGAAGGCATAATGGAGATAACATCTACCATGGACATGGGAACTGCAAGCTTCAGGCCTTCCTCTGCTTCAGAGTGCTTGAACCCAGTCCTTACCTCCAATAATAGCAACCTACTCACACAGCTACGCTGTCCTTTAGGCCCCTGGAGTGTTCTGCCTCTGGAGTTCCCAAAGTGAGCGGGTCATAATGGGAGAATCTCAGTAAGAAAGGTTCCCTGCCAAGCATGAAATCTTATGGAGAAATGAATCACACTTGTGTTTGGTTTCAAATGGTTGTTGGAAGTAAGAGCTTCCTTTGATCTGCCGGCCACACTCTTGCTATTGTAGGCCAGTATGCCAATTTGATGTTTTCAAGATGAGAGCTGACTTATCCTGAACTTGTCATCTCCCTCAGACCTGGGACTCTGTGTCCAGTTTAAGGCTCAACATTTCAAGAAGGATTTCAAGAAACCAGGGAGGGTCTAGTGGAGATAACTACTAAAATAGATGATTGGGGTCCATGGCACATGTCCTATAAAAAAAGGTTGAAGGATCTAGGCTTGTGTAGTATAGTGACGAGGAGGTTAAAAGGTCAGGTAGAAGCCTACAGCTCTTGAAGTACAATTACTGAGACAACAGACCCGAACTCTTCTAAAGAACAGCAGACAGTAGAGTATTGGCAACAGCCACAAGCTGTGGCTTGGGAGGTTCAGACGGGATGTTAGAAAAAGGTACAGGCAGGGTGGTGCAGCACCAGCGGAGGTATCCTGTGAGTTATGGAGTGTTCTACTTGGGGGCTTTCAGGACCATCTTATGTGAGCTAGCATGGGAACAGCCAAACAAACTTATTGGTCTCCTTTGTAGTGAATAGGGACTGAACCTAGTAGAAGGTGTAGCCTTGAGACTTGTTCTAAAGGGATATGTAATGACAGGAAGTTTCTTGTAGATCTTCATGAGGTCATCTTTTCATGCCTTGCCTATGTTTTTTTTGGTGATCTTCTTTTCTAGGGCTCCTCTGTCTTTATTGGATGGCTGTGTCTTGAGAGCAGTATTGCTGTGAGCATTTGTGGGGGTGGAACTGCCATTGCTGGTTTAGTGCAGTTGTTGGGAAAGATTAGAACAGATTGGTACTGTGTGAAGCTCATGTCACATGCTTTTATTGAATACTCTCATAGTGGGATCTAAAAGTTTTATCAGCATGAATTTGGGATGGTTGTTTCCCTTATGGCCAGGAAAGTAGAAAATGAACAGTGCACATAAAAACTTCTTTTATTCCTCTCCTAAGTCTGTCTCCAAACCTCTGGTACTCACTGAGCATTGTTTCTGCAATTACGGAAGGTAGGCTGGAGTATATGTGATGGAAAAGGGGAATAGATCACTACTTCTTTGGAGGGTACTTATGGGAAGAGTGATGAGGCAAGAATGGGTAGGGAAAATACTAACAAAGAAACTATGTTGGGAAGAGATCAATAACCTGAAAATTACTCGTGTCACTTGCCACCAGAATGGATCTTTTTAAAAACTTTCCCTCTATAGAAGAACAATCTTGAAATTGACCTATTCCACCTAATTTATTCTTTTCAAGTTAAAGGAACAAGAAATTATTGAAAAAACAATGCTGCTTTTTTTATTTTTCCCCAGCCAAAAAGGTCCAGCCAGCTCCTTTCCACCATGTATGCAGATTCCACCAACTAGAACAGGTTTTGAAAAGACCCACCAGTGGTCTTTTTTTATAGTATAAACATTAAATACAGCTCACCCAGATCGGCAATGATCTAACAAAGGAACCCCCCAGAGAACAATTGCAGGGAACGCTTCCAGAGATTAAGGCAGACAAGCAAATAAAAGAGATTATGTTCTCTTACCTTGTGAGGTTTAGGGATAACACTGGTGTACAGATAGATTGTGACAGGAAGAGACAAGTAGATTGGAAGAGGTGAAAATGAAGAACTACAAAAAAAATTATGTGATGGGAAGCTGTGAATGGAGATGGTTGTGTTCCTTCCACTGGAAGGTAAAGAAGGTTGTAAGAAGAGAAGGGGCATAAATTTAACAACCTACTCAGTCTGGAGCCCACACAGCACTGGGGAAGTGAACAAGCAGGAAGAATCTTATTTTTTAATTTTGTAAAACTCTGCTTTATAATGTACCTTACTCCTTTTCTGCCCTCAGTCTCACCAATTTGTTAATTCCACTAGACACATAGTCCAGCAGAGCTTGGAATAGCATAAAAGGATAAGAGAAGCCAAGGACACAAGCTGAGTGATGTCGAGGATTGCCTTCGATTTCCAGCTCAGCTGATGAGGTACCAGGCAGTGTTATTTTAATGCTATGAAATGAAATTAGTCCCTGTTCATAGTCCCTTCTTTCTCCAGTTCATTCCTTCATGGAAGGATAACGGAAGAGTTACACATCTACATTTTCAGTTATCTACAGTTCCACCTGTGTTAAGCTGTTTGATTTTGTTATACCTTTTGTTATAAATTTAAATTGGTATTTATTTTGCTTATTGTAAGACAGTAAGAGGTGAATTCTGTGCACTACTAAGTGTGTAATATTTGCAAATGCATAGATACTGTTTCTGTATGTGACACCATTCAGTAAAGCTGGCTGTATCTTGCTAGAATGTCTTTCAGTCATGTTCTTATTCCATTCTTGGTTTTTAGGTAGGTCAATATTTCAGTTGTAGTTTGGTTTGAATTCTGCCAGATTCACATTGTTCTTGTTTAAACAAAGCCTGTAGTTTTCAATTTCAACTCAATTCTCATTAAGAAAATACAAAGCTTTCAGCACTCGTTAAAGGACAAACTAAACAGTGCCAATAGTACCCAACTCATGAGTCTGTAGGGAATGGGAAGGATAAATTCATGAGTGGGCTGGTGAGGTCAAGCAGATCAGTTAATAGCACTGGAATTTCCAGGTAAACTTCTTGCAGTAGTATTTTCTAATAAAGACAGCATTTATCCCTGTTTTGTTGAAATGGGATGGAGGCCAAGGGCCAGAATTTCAAAAGTATTCAGGCATTTCATGATGCAGGTAGATACATAGTGAAATGCAAAAAAAAAACCCAAACCATTAGGTTGCTCACCTTTCAATTAAACCAATAAGGATTAGATATTCATGTGCCTTTGAGAACCTTGCTTTGTGATTACCTCAATCATTAGACATCGTTTAAGTCTTTTCAGAAGCTTTGTCTGTGCTTCCATTTCCACTCTGCAATTCAGACAATAGCTTTCCTTTCCCTTGCTGCCCTATTCAGAATATCAGTATGTTATAAACAGGGTCATATAAAGTCCCTTAAATGAAAGAGCAATAAAAGCTTCCCTGTAGCTTCAAGAATTGCCTACTGGCCTTAAGGGTATTGCAGAGAGGAAAAGGAAAGTAGTCGATAGCCCTGGATGGGGTGGCTGAAGAATTAGAAAGGACAAGCATATTCCAGGCCATCTGTTCCTTTGGAGAATGGAGCTTGTAGAAGTTAACACCTGTTTTTGTCTACTCAATACGATACTAATACATCTTCCATGATTTTTGACCAAATGACATCCTGGGTGCTCTTTCTCGATATATTGAGACATTAAAATTAAGCAATCACTTAATGCATTTTTCCCCTCACCTCAACTGCAAGTAAGGAGGAGGAACCAGTTGACTTTGCACAGGCCACCTGAATGTGGTGGTGTTTGAGAGAACATCCTCCTGCTGGATACAGTGCTATCCAACCAGCTTTAACCACAACAGCCCTCTGCAGGCTGAGGCAGTGATTACCTCTGTCAACAGAGTTCTCCCAAGGAGAGATTTTCACCACACAAGGTTGCAAAAGGAGTGCGAGTTGATACACGAGCAGGGCTTTTAACTAGTAAACATTCTACAAATACCCATTATTTATATATAGATATATTAAAGATTTAATATTAGATATGTAAGTAAAACCTGGAACTTTCAGCAAAGAGTGAGAACAAATAAGGGAAGGACAAAACCAGTTCGAACTTTGTTGGAAAGGGTGATGAGAACAGGACAATTGATGCAGGGATATGTCATACTCAGAGGCACTATGTACCTCTGGTTTCCAGGGCAACTTTTCAAAAAATGGAGTAGATCTCTTTCATGCTTTAGGTCAGGAAGACCCTTTGCTCAAGCAGAACAAACTTAACAGCACCTTTGCTCTAGATATTCTTACTTTACAGCCGTTTGTGAGGCTCCATGAGAAATTATTCATCATGTTATGATATCGCAGATCCGAACACATTCTGCTGATAATGAAAAATAACTCAATGAGGTGCTTGTGCTGTGGAAATGAATGATCAGTGCTCTTTCCCGGACATTGCTGTGTGGTCCAAACAGCTGCTGTAAGAGGTACAGTAAGAGTGATGAAATCCTCCCTCAACACAATTCTGGGAGAAACAGCTGTTATGAACATAGGAAAATGAGAGCAGGATTGGAAAAGAGTTAGGAAACTTTTTGAAAAATCTGTGCCATCTGGTACATTCCAGAGGCCAAAAATGCACTCTTTGGATGCGTGTTTTTGAGTCAGGAATAAGCCAGCCTTTCCAGGGGTTGTCTGTTGGTTTTCAGAAAGAGATTAATCTCACCATAAACAGAATTATTTTGTCCTCTGTGTGTCTTGCTTCCTTACTGCTATAAGGCATTAATGTTTGGGGGTCTTCTGAGGGGTACTGAGGCTCTGATGTGTTAGAGAAGCGAAAGAGAAAAAGTACATTGTAAAGCACCCTCTCCCAACTGAGGAGAGAGAGAGGGGAGGGGGAACAAAAGCAGCATTAAATTTGCAAACGAGAAGGAACATGGGACTTGAGCTGTTGTATATTAAACTTCAACACTGGTGAATGCCTGGCTCAACAACCAACCCATGTGAAACTTTCTGGAGGTAACTAAGATATAAAATCATGTGGATTCTTAACACACATACACACAAAAATAAAAAAGACAACACCCCCACCCAAGCGTTATTGGTCCATTCCTATATATCTTGGCCACAGTGAAGTATTTGATTAGATGAGCATGAACTAACCCTTAAATCTTAAAAGCTTTTCTTTTTGGAAAGCTAGATCTACACCAGAACCAGCCTACTTTGCCATTTGGCATCCTTTTAAAGTATATGAGAAGAGTTACACCAGTGAAATTAAGCCTGAGATAGCAGTAAACTTGCCAAAAATTTAAGTGTGTCTTTTGAGATGTCTATTTTTTGAAGCTGCAATTTCAGGGACTGTTATGGTGTCCTTGAATTTGAGCTCTGATTGAACATCAGACTCATACACCTTCCCAGTTCAAATGCTGTTTACTTGGCCTCTCCCTACATTTGATCCAGGTTTCTGAGTTGTTCTTGCAGAATATAAACTCAGTTGAATTGCTACAAATCACTTTGCCATGTGTTGGTTGGTTGTCCATCTGTACCCCAGAAGATTGGGAATTATTAAAGGTTTAGAGTCAGGGTGGGCAGTGGTGCATGGAGTCCTATGTGTATGTGCTCTAGATCTGATACTGCTCGGTGTTTTCATTAACGTTTTCACTGGAGACTGGAATGGAGAGTATGCTAATCAAATTCATATGCAACACAAAGCTGGAAGCAATCACCAATGCATTGGAGAATAAGATTAGCCCAGAGTCCAACTATGATGAATTCAAGAAGTGAGCTGAAATCAATAAGCTGAGATTCAATAAGCACAAATGTAAAGTAGTTCACATAGGAAGGGATAATTAAATGCACAAATGGAAAATGGAGCTGTCTGTAGGCAGCTAATATGGAGGGAGAGACAAAGAGGTTTTGCTCCTTAAACCAAATCTAGGAAGACAAGGAATCATTTTTATTCTTGGTGGTGAACAGCCAATAGCTCCAAAAATTAGCTTTTAGCTCCACATGAGCTTGTCACTGACGATGCATAATTAAAGGTGAAAAAAAAAACACACCAAACCCAAAAGCACTAGCTCAGCCTTTTCTGTTCTACACAGTAGAAGAGGTTAGCTCTTAAGTAAAGGGATGCAAGGTTTTGTTTTTCCTCTCTTCACTATCTGTGATCACTTTCTCTAAATTTCCCCCTTCCCTTTGCATTTTCCACACCTGATGTGGGCTGTCAGAGATGCAGGTTTGTAAAACTGAACTGACATCTCTTTTTTCCATGGACAGTTCTGATGACAGGTGTCTTAACCTGTCATACCTAGCCCCTTTTACCTGTTTTATTGTTTCATGTCTAGGAGAACTCACATTCTGTTATAATTAGTGATTACTGCACCCAAGCTTCCATGCTGGTGGGAGTGTTTGTCAGTTAGAAGGAGAGGTGTATATAGGCTTCAGTGAGTAAAGCTGGAATCTCAGTGTCCTGAACTGAGATAGAGTAGGAGACCTGCAGACAGCCCTTGCCAATTCAATAGGAAGGGATTGCATGGGTCAGTACTCTCTGGAGAGAACATGATAGTAAGGATGGATTAAGTGAATTCAGTTGCTTCTCTTCAGGCAGGGTGGTGATGTAAAACATGATAATATTAGTCCATGGCTCCCCTGGTGAGGTTTGGGGTACGTTGACAGATTGGTAATCATTTCCATGCCCTTGCACATGGGGTGCCTGTCTTGGATCTGCTCTGTCATTATCTGTCAGACTCATATCTTACCAGAAATTCTCTTTTCTTCTCAGGAAAAATATCTGCACTCTTGTTTGAAGAGAAGTTTGGGCTTCTTCAGCAGTACAGAGAACTACTTCCTCCATTATCTTGACTGAGCTGTCTGAGTCAAACACAAAATTAGGACTTATTCTCTGAAGGAGTCTTTTTCTCTTTCTGAGTGCTAATCAGGAGTAAGTAGAGTGCTGATTCATCAGGTGCTGCTGTCCATGAAAGGACTAACTAGAGAACACCAAGGAGTTGCTTAATGTATCTGTACCAAAGGTCAAAAGCTTCCTTCATTCAAACCAGAAACTGTGATATTTGAAAGCTGTTAATGTCCATGTTCCCCTATTAAATCCAGTCAGGTTCTTTCACTGAATGTACTTTCCTCAGGCTGAGAGCTGATTTTTATTTTACAGTCTCCTGATCCTTCCCCTGTTGATCTTGGACTAGAGATTTCCTTTTTCAAAGTACACTTACTTCAAGGAATCACAGGCCTGAGCTCTTTAAAGGGCTTTTTGAGAGGCAAAACCAAAACTATGCTTTATTTGTGTGCTTGAGGCTGTGAAAGAAAAATATTTTTCTCTGTGAGGCCACAAGAGCAGCTTTAAGTCAAATGATAGTGGAGAGATGAGGTGGAGCTGTCAGTGTGCTCTGTGCATTTAGTGATGGTGGGAGGACAAATTGCCCTTTAGAGGTGTTAGATACTGTGGGTTACCTTGACCTGAAATCGTGGGTTTGGAATTTCTCTCAACAGAAACCTCTCTGTGGCACAATTGCTCCTCCTAAGAAGCAATCAAGGGAGGTTTATGAGTAGTCAAATTAGGCATCGCCTTTGTGGATAAGATGACACCATGCTTTAATCACACCTCACATCTCTGTGCGTTTTCTGTCTCTCTCCCCTCAACACCCCCAGCTTTACCCCATCAGTAATCAAATTGAGAGATGGTAGCAAATTGCACTGGGATGCTGTGCTCCTCCTTCCCCTATAAAATCTCATCTGTGATGGTTTTTAAGCCAAATTTTAGGAGTAACTGGCCTAGAATGGTCTTTTACTAGGTTAGTACCAGTTTCATGTAGCTGGCAGTGTATTTGGCCATAGGAAAAAAACTCTAGAGTACATTTATCTCCAGCCATATCCTTTGCATGTAATAGCCTTGAGAGTGCATTATAAAGTAGCAAAATTGAGAGTAGTCCTGAGGTTGTACTCAGCTCTGGAGTACAGTGGAGTTGGCATCTAACTGCTTCCAAAGTCAGGAACAAACCGTTGCTCTGGGCTTCTTTCTCTACTCAACAGTTCCTGTGGGCTGTTTGGGATATTATCATACTGCTAAGGCAGGAGCCACAGTATGAGTTCAGGTTCAGTATGCATCAAACAAATTGAACCAATACAGCATATAATGTATAGGAAAGATATTCTTTTGCTATGATGAGCACCACTCCCTTAGGACAGCAGGCAGTGAGAAGGAGGCACGAGACACACTCATTGATGAGAATAATTTCAGCATAAATGACTTGACTAAAACCTGGTGGGATAAAACACTTGATTATAATGTCTAAAATATGGCTCTGGCCATTAAGGAACAAGAAAATGAATAACAGGGCTGAAAGGGTACTCTGCATAAAGCTGCTCTTAGCTGTTCACAGTTATTGATAAGTCAAGACTGTGGAGTCGTGTGGAAACAGCCAAGTGCTGAAGCCTAGGAGGAGGGCAACCTCTGAGAATAGGCTTGTAGAAATAAATCGAAAGTGTTCAGGAATATTCTTGTGTACTGAGGACAGCTGGCCCAGAATGGCCATTTCCACACAGATAAATGCTCTTACCATTTAAACCGGGGTAGCTGGATGCAGCCTGTGGGTTGGCTAGCCTGGGGAATGTTCTGCTTCCCCAGCTGCACCTGAGAGTTATTTGGGAGAGTACTTACAGTGCTGTGCTAGGGCTGTGATAACTGTTTAACAGTACGGCTGATTATTTTTTCTTTTCCAGGATGACCTCCAGGCACTGTTTAGCTTGTGAATATAGTTGCACCCTGACAGCCCACCCAGTTTTTCATACATAAAAAATGTTACTCCCCAATATACTTATTTGAATGCATACAAAGCAGTTGGGGTGTTAGGAAGAATATCAGTGGCTGAAAGCCTTACACAATCTTTATTAGCATTTCTAAAAAAAGCCCAGATAATATAGTTTAACCAAATATAAGGCAAGAGACAAAGGCAGACAGATGAAGAGATGAGTGGGTGAAAAGAATGATAGAAGCAGTATTATGGCCAGTATTATGGGAGACAGAAGTGCCTGAGCACCTGAAGCCTAGTGTCACCATTATTTCTTTGTGACCATTTCAGTTTTAATATAAAGAGAGTTTTAAGGAGGACAATGAAGTAGTTTTGCAAAAGTTTAGCGGAGAAAGCTCAAAGGTGCTGTTGAAAACATTTCAAATATGATGGTGTCTGGCAACGTTGACCATCAGACATGGAAGCTAACCTTTCAGTAGGAATTCAGAGGTGATGCTTGGAGGAGGGTAAACTATAAAAATCTTGACAGTGAAGACAAACAGCTTGTGTTTCATGAAGTAAAAGAGGGAAAGCCAAAAGAAACATATAGAGAAAGGTGCTTACATACTCCAAAAGACAGGAAGAGAATGTGACCTTTATCTTTCTGCATTGATTTGATCTGGGCAGGTTTGCAGTGTTAAGTCCAGGAAAAGGATGTTGTGGTAATGAAAGGGTAGGCTGATGTGAGCTGGGCAGCCATTTCAGCTGCAGTGAAAATAGATCGGGAATTCATGCCTTAGAAATGTTTTCTAGCAAAAGTCTTTGAGATTTATACAAAGCCCAAGCGTGAGAACCCAGAAAAAGGTCTCAATGGAAGATAATGCACGTGTTATAGGTCAGAGGGATGGGTGGCCAGGCTGATGGTATAGTCCACAGTGATGGAAAAAGCATTTTGGTGTTTCAGAGGGAGGCTTTCTTTTTGCCCGTGTTGAACCATCGCTACCAGTTTCAAGCTCAGCAGCGCATTCATTTGCATGTCTTTTGATAAAGTGCGAAAAAACTTGCATCATGTTCATGTAATGCCATCGTCTTCCTAGATGTTCCATATGGGGCATTTCTGTGGTGTGAAGGGAAGTTACTGGAGTGTTTCCAAGGTGGGAAGGGAAGCTGGTGGAGTGCACTTAAGTGCCAAATGTAGAAGAGTTTTTAGGAACTTGATGCAGGTGGTTTAGACTAGAACGTGGTAACTGTTCTTCCACTATGAGGATGGTGATGTATTTCTCAGTTTGTTAATAAAACTATGATGGATATTAACCAATGCTTACTAAGCATTGTTTATATGCTTATATATGAAAAACTATAGGCCCTGGTGACTTTCTAGAAATTGCTCACAAGAGTTGATTGAGATCACAGATCTTAACTTTAAATCTTTGTGGAAGAGTCACAGAAGTATTATAAGTATGTAAATGTTGTGCTGGATTCAAAACAAAAGAACCAGGATGACTTGAATGACAGTAGGGCAGTTATTTTGATATTGTTCCAGAATAAAAGGATGAAAATTATTATATGGAATCCAGCAGCTAAAGAACCAGACAGTAAGAATGTCATTAGCAGTAGTCAACACAGATTTAAGGAAAATAGGCTTTTTCAAACAAATCAGCTTTATTCTGTGGAATTACAAGTCTGGTTCATAAAGATGACTTCATATTTGGACGTTTATAACATGATATAATACCTTGTGGCATTCTGATAAAATGTTAACACTATACAATACCAATAAAGCAGAGATTAAATGAGCTGAGAGAAAGCTAAATGATAGATCTCAAAAAGCACTTGTCAATGGGGAATTATCATCAAATGGGGGCATTCCAGGCTGGCTTCTAAGGAATCAGTACAAAGCCCCATTTTATTCAGCGTTTTCATCGATGATCTGGGAATAAGTATGCTGATAAAAAGAGTGGATGAAACAAAGATTAGTACACAGATACAAAAAGTAATGTCAGTAAAAATCTAATATATGGATTGTTCAAAGGTATGTAGCATACCCAAAATTAATTCGGGTATTTAGGGTGACAGAACAGCAGGTCATGCTTCCAGATGGCAGGACTATATCTGGAAAGGAAGAATAAGATGTACAAGTGGATCTCAGATTTCCAACAGTAGTAAAAAGGGGCCTAAAGACCATAGATTTATGAACACAACAGCAATGAAATATTGTGAACTGGTTTTCTCTTTCATATGGCATTGTTGAGTCCAGTTTGGAAATATTGTGTCTTTTTCTGGTGTATGTAGCTTCAGAGCACGTTGCAGAATCGGGTGCAGAAACCTGACTTTGATGGTTGGAGAAAGTGACTTGAAGTGAGACTTCAAGATCAGTCTAATTTATCTGAAAAGATTGAGGGGGGGCTTGGTTACAGAGCAGAAGTGTCTTCATTTAAAAAATAAAATATGAGTGCTACAAATTGCTTTAATCTGGTGGAGAAAGGCATGGTGAGTACCAAGACGTGGAAATTGATGTCAGACAAATTCAAATTAGGCCCAACCTTTCAACAGTGAAGGTGATCAAACACTGTAACAAACTCCCTTAGGAAATGCTAACTCTTCGTAATTAAGACTTGGATACCTTGCTAAAAAAAGGATGTATTAGCCAAGGAAAAGTCACTGAGCTGAGTACAAGGATTACTTACTGAGTGAAGATTAAATCTTTGTGACATATAGAAGGCCAGGAAGGATTGTTTAAACCTCTATTTTGATCTTAAAGCATATGAATCTACTAAACTTGGTCTCTCTTGGAAATGCTTTGCCTATTCCTTGTGTTTCTCTTCTTCCATCATATTTCTATCATAGAAATGGGTTGTACAGATGCTGTTATGTATGTCAAACAAAAAGAGAGAGGCAAGAAACGTGGATAGATGGATCGGAAATTTCTTCATATCTGTCGTCTTCTCTCACTGCTGGCCTTCTCCTTAGTCCTTCCCATAAATGCTGATTGAGAAAAAACAAAAAACCCAACCAAAAAAAAAAAAGATGATGTCTCAACAACTGGGAATAAAACCATTTTAAGCAAGAATTTGTTTACCTGATGTATTACTCACTATTACCAGAAAAGCAAGAGTGTGTAACATTTTTGCTTCTCTTTCTACTGAGAAGACAGTCTCTAATCAAAAATGTAAAAGGAAATGGTGGATAACATGAGGTACATCAAGCTAGCACACATCTTCCAAACCTTCAGTCAAGACATGGCAAGTTCTCTTGAGCTTTTGTCGAACTCAGCAAGTTTAAGCCTTGAGAGGAAGGGAAACTAAAGTCCATGCATCTTGTTCTCACTCTACTTTCCGAGTCTCTGAGCTAGCATATCTTAATATTATGCTCTAAAAGCCTGAATGTAGTGTGTTCTATGTAGGCTGAGTACCAAAGGGCACTTTTGTACACTCAAACATGAAGCCAGCTGCAAAATAGGTGATACTTAGTTTTGGGGCTTGGGGACAGGAAATCAGATCAGTGCATGTACCTTACCTCCTGGTATTGCTGTGCTGCTTATCATTTCTAGAGGACTCGAGAGCCTCTCTCTCATGTGAACCCACTTGAAAATTCAAAGACCTAATTCTCATTCCTTGTACCATTAAGACAGTGCCGTCAGTGAGGAGGCAGCCTATTTGGGCCACTGGAATCCATCAACTTAGCATAAGCCTCTGTGCAAACAGAAGGCTAGTGCTGTAGTTCAAAGATGATAGTTGAACAAGATTTGCAAGTCAGAGGCTTGAAATTCCACAAAGGGAAGATCAAACAGCCTCTTTCTTTTAACAAGCATTTCATTTCTTTAGGGGACTGGACAGTTTTCATCCAGAAAATAAATGCAGAAATTTCATGCAGAAATTAAATGCCATCATTGATACATATAACCAAATGTTATCCCTGACACACACATTGTCAACTGCCAGCTCATCAGCATATCAGGGAATCCATAGAGATGGTCCCTAACTAGCTGGATTCAGAGCTGTTGTCAGCAGAGATCACACTTACCCCCTGTCTCTAAAGGAGACATCTTGATTTTTATGGATAATTTTAGAAGTGGCTCCAAGCCTAAGTGTTATGTCTTTAAGAACCCAGGCTACAAACTTAGTCCCAACACACCTCTGAACTCTGTCACATTTGAATTTTGAACCTCCTTTCTGTGGTATCAATCCGTTTCCAATGCCAATTTTAAAAAGCAACAGCAACCCTTCCCCCTCCCCCTTCTCCAGCCTTTTCAAGATTTATGCAGGCTGGTGAATGATAATTCTGTATCATGACAACTTTTGAGTTTCTGAATTTTGTTTTTGATCCGTGTTGGATTACATCCAAAACTTTTCAAGCATTTTAACGAAGCACAATTGTGTTAAAATGTCTGCTCTGCTTTTTAGAATTAAAATGTTAAGTATTTTGATTTGGATCTCCCTGTCACCCCTTGGAAGTGCTCATAGAGTCTGCCCTAGACTTGAAGTGTTTTGGCTTCCACTAAACATCACATTTTGACCAGAAAATATTTAGTTGAAAATGTTCTACCAACTCTATTTGAAATTCCTCTGCCATAGTAGCAGAGCTTGCAACAGATATTCTTGTTAAATACATTGATTGCAACCTCCACCTTACATCAAAGCAAGCAAGTAAATAGATGCTGAGCATGGCTTCTGCCACTGCTGCTCAGCCCACAGTGGGTGACCACGGGGATCTGTTGCTCTAGGTGTGATGACCAAAGCAATCCCTTGCTGAACCAAGCTGGGCTTCCTTGGCTACATACATGTCTTGCTGGCTCATTGTTGTAACTTTTGTGTGCAGAAGCTTTGGCTACACATATCCTGAACATTGTGATAGCTGTTTAGCCATTGGTCTCTCAGACCATGCCAGATACAACAGACAGCTTCTTCCAGGTCATTTAAAAATGATGATTGCTAAATAATTAGCAGCTGCTATACACAGAAAGCTGAGAGGAAATATTGAGTTTCTCTAAGATCCTAAAATCTCAGCGTTGATATCGCAGTGTTTGAGGTAGGGGAAGTGTGCAGGGTGGTAGAAAAATGGACAGAAGAAAAAGACTTAACATTGTAACCTAGCTTTCTCACAAGTAAGGTAAAAGATCTGTCAGATGCCTGAGAACATCTTAGGTAAGATTTAAAATACCCAAGGTGTCCATTCTGAAACCTTTGCTGGGTTTGCCAGTTGTATCATACAATTTCTGTCATAACCGTATTCACCTTCAGCATAAAACCAATTTTAGGGTTTTAGTCCGTACTTCTTATTTTGGCAGCCTGTGTCCCAAAGGCCGAGGCATCCCAAAATGACACAATGTTTAATCAATCCCAAGCTGATTCATGGTAATGCCCTTAATATAATTTTCAACCTTTCTTAAAGGCTTCCTGTGTTCGATCTGCCCTGAGGAGCCACAGCTGATGTCATTGCAGAGTGGAAGATGATGGTAGGGGGAGTCAAACTCCTGTGTGCTGGGAATGACAGCAGAAAGATGTAACGTGTTGGATAAATGTGTACCACATCCCTCTCTCCTGGCTGGTGTGCAGCTGTGATAAAAGCCTCCAGCTGCAGCCTGCAAGCAGATGTTTTAGTTCAGGTAGCCAAGTCCTGCACGGTTGGCGGTGGAGGAGCGGGGGCCCAGCGCATGTAACAGAGCATGAGCACGCTGGTGTCAAAGGACCTCCTGTGGTGCAGGAAAGCAGAGGGAATGTTTAAGTAGTCTTCATCCAAGTTGGATGAGTGCTGTCAAGTAGTTTTCTCAATTCTTTCACCAATTTGTCTTGATTGCATTGACACTCACTTGGCATCCACATCCTGTGATTATTCCAGTGAGCACATTTATGATGAGGATGGTTTGTGGAAAGCCTAGATTTCAGGTAAAGCTCACTGACAACAAATTTTGAATTCACAATTGGCAATATCTGCACTCAAAATTAGCTTTGAGGAGTTAAAGATTCATTCAGGTAAGGGAGGGAACAAACAAACCAGGTGACCCAGGAGTCCCATCCAAACTGCTCAAGTTTTTTCAACATACATCTTGCCGGGAGGCTCTTGCATTTAAATAGCACACTCAAAACTACTGACAGAGATCATAGGCAAATAAGTTTCAATCTGGACTAATTTTAGCTAGCATAATCTGTTTCCAGTTTCTGAACGGAAGTATTTGATGACATACATTTGTTTCTTTCATTTTGTGCCTTTAAAAAGGAATGGAAATGAGTTTTTAAAAAAACCCTAAAGTATTGTGGAATTGTTGCAGCTGTAAGTCCGTTCAGCCTCTCCCCTTTTTGCCCACTTTGCTCATCTCAGGGCTAAGTAATTGTAATTCTTTTTTTCACTTTTTTCTTTATTTTTTTTTTCTTTACCCAAGCCATTGCAGTCGTCTCCTTCCTGCTTTCTCACAAATGTGGTTTAGGAATGATCTGGGACCCTTCAGACGCAGACAGGGGCATCAGAAACAGTTCTCTTCAGTAGAATCCACAAGAAATCATTTTCTGGCTTTCCCCTTTAGCCACACAGACGCAGATGCTTCCAGGCAAATCCCAACACCAGCTTCTTCACTAGGAAGCATCACTTGTCCAGGGGGATTTCAGTTTTCTGGCTGTTTTGTTTCCTTTTAAAGATATGCTTTATCCCAGTGAATATTTAATCCACTGTAAATTTTCTTAGTTTCAAGAGTGCTAGATGAGCTATTGGTTAAAATTCATGTGAGGATGAGGTGCTTTTGCTCGTTCTGTCCCAAACTGACTGGGGTTCCTTGTGTCTGTCTCCTCTGTAAAATGGAGCCAAAAGGCTAAGTATTGCCAGTGCCAAAATAGAGAGTTGTTAAATTTACTTATCACACAGGCTTAATAAATTACAGTATGTGAAGCACTTCAAGATAAGAGGGAAGAAAGGGTCCCCAGAACCTATAAAAATGGATTTATTTTTTTTTCATACTAGCACTTTCCAGGTATAGTACCAAGAAGGAAGTTCACTCTTTGTATGGGACATGATTTGCTCTTACTTCTAATTTAATTATTGCTGGTTCTGATTTAATCAGACTTCGTAAACTGGGCAAGACTGAGTTTAGTCAAAGTTGAAGAGGTCCTTTCCAAGAAGCCCATGCTGCCATAAGCAACTCCACAAAGAAATCCCCACAGCAAACCCCTGCCCTGAGCAGCGCTGGAGCAAGCATTTGAGATAGGCTGGGAGGTCACCTCACTGACAGGGACCAGGCTACAAAATGATACTCTGCAGCCTTGTACAGTCTGGTAATAATTTATTGTGAAAGAAACAATACAAATCCCTGGGTCCCTACCATATTTACAAGGGATTACGTTATTTTGCTTTCCCCCATTTCATTAGTGCTATATTCTTCACACCCCTTCCTAAATTGCTGTGGAGTGTTAACACGCTCTAGTAAGTGGTGGCCCACTCCCAGCCCAGAGGTGCTGTGCATCATTTTTGAGTAAATTGTGTCACCTTGTAAGTTAATTTCTAATTACACAATTACTTTATATGGCATTAATAAAAAGTAATGCCAAAAAAGATTTTTCAGCAAACTCTAATCTTAAGTAAATAATTTTTTTTGAGACCAAGTGATTTATTAAATTAATTCTTTATTAAGCCTAATTTAGACTTCAAGCCATTTTTACTAGTGCTTCAGCATAAAATTATTACATAATTAGTAATACAGTTGTCGTACTTGTAAGTAATGGTTTTACTTAGAACAAATTAAAAAGGATTAGATTTTTTTTAGAGGGTATCAGGTCTCAGAGGTAATAATAATAAAGAATAACTTACTTCATTACACCTTTCCTGTGTTTGATCATCCTTTGGAAGCGTTTTTTATAGAGGGCACCTCACGTGCTATTCTTCCCATACAGCAGCCATTTCTGAGGTGGAAAGCACCACATATTTTTTTTACATTTTCTTAGCAACTAATGAAGTTTAGGGGGTATGAGTGGTTTCAACTTTAAGCTTCTGCCAGATGTTACCACCCCACAGCAGGGACAGCTGAATGGCTCATGAAGCAGCCCCTTCCCTAGCACGGTTTTGCAGACAGTCTGGTAAAGTAAACCATCATCAATTTGATTCATGCTAATCAAGTGAGATGTAAAGTGCAGCAGCTGACCCAGGAGCTGTTTGGTTGTCCCTTATGTGGGAGCTGCAGTCTCTGGGAGAGAGGTTTGATGGAGAGCTGCAGGCCATAATGCCCTCAGCCATCCCAACTTAATTTGCTGATGCGAGTGCAGGAGCGCTATCTTATAGAGCTGGCATTTAGTGCAGGAAGAAAAGAGGAGTTTAGCCATTTAATCTGCCAAGGGAATGGAAAGAGGGAGAGCACACGGAGGCTTGTTGGACTTCATTCAGGATGCTGATGCTAATGCCTCTGCTTAAATATATGGGAGGGACAAAGGGAGAGGTAAAAAACCACCTGAGAGGTCAAGGCCTCTGATTTTATCTTAGCTACAATGAGGCCTTTAGCAGTGTGGACTAGAAGACACTTTGGCTCAGTGTTTTTTTACACAGAAGCCCCCTGTGGTACCCCAACGGTCTGTTTTGGTCTGCAATTAGATTTGATTGCTTCACATCCTGTAACATGTGTGTAGTGCTCAGGGCTGTTGCTGTTGAGTATCGATACCATTCGGCTAGAAAGGATCTGTAGGAGAGCAATGGAGTACTGTAACTGTGTCTAGTTTGTCCTCAAAGGGGCTGAAAATCTTCACAGGTTCTTCCAGGTCTGAACCCTGGGTAGGTATTCGTAGCAAGGTTTGCCAAGGTCAGGTTCATTTACTGCTTTGTTTTTAGAAGTTAAAACTTCCTGCCGGTCAGAGTCACATACCCGAATATAAAACACAGAATCTGAGCAGGGAAAGACAAACCTCTGAGCAGAATGATCCTTGGAAAACCTTCACCCCAGGAAACAGGCAAGCATCATGAGGGAATGCTGCCATCTGTGATTGAGTGGGTAGGGAGACCAGGGGACATCACCTGTAGTAGCAGCCACCTACACCTTCCCTTTTATGCCCATTGTAAATAAATTGCATTTATCATTACCTGCACCCTTTGTCTCCAGGCTTCTGAGGTGTTGAAAGCTCCAGTTAAATGGCTCGCCCAAAGAAAACACTGTCACATTTGCATAATATTTTCATAGACACAGAGCTCAACTTGAGCCTGAAGGGAGGCAGGGATGTTCCCTGCATATTTTATATTCCCATCCTCAATTCCCACCAAAGCTAACTCTAACTTGTGGCATGGATATGTGTATAATAAAGAGAGAGAGAGACGGCTGGGAGGTCTGAATTTGTCTAGGGTATTTCCAGACACTTTTAGTTTAAGGAGCTACTTACACCCCATGGAAAACTCTGAAATAGTGCTATTTAGAAACAAATCGGCTTCCATTTCACCTCTTTCTCAGTATTCCTTTTCCCTCATTCTTCATTACTGGGGACATCTGCATGAAAACAGAGTCTCTTTTTTTTTATATCTTGGGAGTTCATCTGCCTCTGCTGATTATCCCCTCCCTCCCCTCTCCTTCTGAAGTCATTATCTACTGATTGCATTACATTTGCAGCCATCCCACCGCGGGCTCTCTTCTCATCAAGATTCTCAAGCTAAGTAGGGGAAAGGATAGGTCAGCTTGCAGAGAGGAAATCTCAAGGAAAGTCTGGCCCTGGAAGAAGGTGTGTTGGGGTCCAGTCTGTGTCACTGCCTCTCTCAGCCATGGTCATGCTTAGACACTGGTATTTCTGTAATGGTGCAATGAACCCCATCAAGTTTTTCCCACAGACGTCAGGTGTCAGAAAAAAAGTTGGAGGAAGTATTTTTGACAAGATGTGTATTTGCTGCAAAATGCAATGTCATTCATGTCGCCTACCCTGCAGATGTTTGCAAGCTCGAATTGAATTAAGGAAACTTTCATTGCAGGAGTGTAGGGGGGAGTAACTGGAGATGCAAAATGCTGCTCATTTCCTTGAAACAAGAAATGGAAGCCCTAATTACAACAGAGTAATGCTCAGTCTTGCTCTGGGCAAGTAATATTTATTTAACTGAAGTGGAACAGCTTCCTTAGGAGAGATTGAGGGAGGTTCTTCTCTGAACAAATACAGCTAAAGTTTGTACCCTTACTTTGAGTCAGAAAGTGGATTTTGTCATGGGTCTACTGTGTCCTGTTACAGCAGTGAAATTTTGCCAAATGGTCTTCCTGTGCACTAGAGAAAGTACTTTTTATCTATTGAAACATCTTAACAGATTTAACAAATGCTGCAACTGTCTTGATGAGTATCAGTTAGCAAGAATTGGCACAAAATAGTTGGCTTAGCTAAGGTCACAAAATGAGTTCAATTCAGCTCCCAGTTGTTCAGCCACAAAGGCCTGCTTTTTAAGATACTCCTGCAAGGCAATATTATTCGTATTCATATTTCTCTGCCTTTACTTCCTTCAGGCAGAAAAGACGGCTCCAAAATATGATGATAAAATTGTATCTTAAAGGAAGAACTTCAGAGTTCTTAATGGGGCTTTGTATAGTGGACTTGGGAAAAGGCCTCTTAACAAATCTTTTTCCACTTGACTCATTAGAACATGGGTATTCTTCCTTAGTTGCTCCTAACTATATGCAAGTGGTGCCACAAAGACATTGTGTTTATTTCCATTGTTCTGCCCCAGCTCCTTCTTTCAAATATTAAAAGCAATAGAAATACATCCATTTTATTTCTTGTGGTAAAACCCATACATGTCCAACACAGCAAGAGGGCCATAATGGTAATGCAAAGCAAGAGGCAGAGGAATTTGTAAACAATTTTGTACGGGGTGAGAATGACAACCCTTTCTTCCTAGACAAATGCCTAAGCTGCTCTGGTTTTCTTCAGGAGGCACTGCAAAGGTAATTCTAACTAACAGCTTCAAAACGTGTATATTTTGTATCTCTGGATAGGGGATGCCAGCAAATATTGAATTTACTTTTAGAATTAAGTGACCATGCAACAGCACGTTATTGCATTTAATGCTACTTCTGTACAGCAAAGAGTATCAGTGATAGAAATCAGTTTAAATGTAGGATGATCTGATTTCCTGGTATCCCATTACAGCTGGTAGCTGGGCGGTGTTATTGCAAAGGGCTTGGCATCTCTCAGTTGATGGGTGCATCTGTCTTGGGATCTATTTGCAAAAGGATAGACATGGTGGGTGGCTTGATCCTTCAGACCGAGAGTTTGTTCCTTAAAGATATGTCAAGGACAGACACATGATCTCTTTTCTATTTTAAATCATCTAGGTGAAATAATTTCAAGCAGGTTGTGGATTTGTTTTGAGTTTTATCCCTCATGGGGATTTTTTTGGGATGGGACTAGACAGGATGACTTCTGTATGCAAAAGAGGCTGCTTAACCTGAAACTAAGTATTTATGCAGAATTAATGTCCCCATGGATATTTCCTAGGGTTGATCCTTACTTAAAGATGATAAGGGAGTTGGTTAGGTTACTCCTGGTTGTGTGTACTTTGGGGAGATGAGGCAGAAAATAAGTCTGAGGCCAGCAACAGCATAGCATCTGGTGATCCCAACACATATCCTGCTTCATGCGCTATATACTATGTCTTTAAAAAAAAAAAAAGCAACAGAGGAGTTGACATTGTTGAAGTTAATAGCTGGATTAAATTGCTATTTGTCAATTGCAATGTAATTTGTATTATAAATTACAGCAGCGTAACTCTCAGACACATTTTATCAATGTGTATCAAATTATTTAATAACAATATTTTTCAAAAAATAAGCAACACCACTTGTTTTCACCCCAGCCCTTTTAAAATCAGCCCATTCTGAGGGTATCCATCAGTGTAATAGCCAGCTCTGCAAAAATTCCTACTAAATAAATTATCACCAGGAGTCTCAAAATCCATTACCATAAACAAAACCATTTTCCCCTCCCCAATTGATGGCCTGCTGTGTTGCTGCTAATAGGACTGTACACACATGTTGCACAAAAAGGAATTCATTTGCAGGTTCCTCAGACTTTTGTTTGGTTTTCTTGGTGGAGAGGGGGCAGGAGAGGAAGAATATATTGGGAAAATTCAGAAAGTTTAATTCAACGTCTCTGGCAGAGAATAAATCCTTCGATCTGCAGAAAGGGACATACCTGACTTACACATTGGAAGAAAATTTTCTTTACTAATTCATATCAGAAATGGGAGGAGGGCAGAAAATTGGAAGGAAACACCAGTGAATGCAACTATTGCCTTTAATTGAGAAATCCTTTACGGGCAGAAAAGCATCTGCATACTCTGCTACTGGTTTATAAATGTACCCTAACTGTTTCCAGTCATATCCTTCCCTACTTCAGTCCTGCCTTCATCCTACAGTTCTGCCATTGTATGTTCAGGCTGAGTCCCTGCTTTTGCAGTCCTGGGCATCCCACACCAAGTCTGCTGGTGCGCCACAATTATTTTATTCATTCTCGTTTCATACAAATCGTAGTTTTCTTTAAAAAAAAAAAAAAAAAATAATCATTGCTATTTCTTTTTCTTTTCAGGTAAGTGGCCGTTCCTGTTTTTATAAAGCTGGCAAACAATCAGCAAGCCTCAGCTCTCAAAGGTACTCTTTGTGGTATGGTTTCTTTCTAAGCACCTTGAAGTATTTTCCTCATCCGAGTTTGTATAGCACCTCAGCAGGAGGTTTGAGATAGATGAACTGAGATTTAACCTTAACCAAACAATAATTTCTCTTCTTTGATTTCTGTGGTTTAGTCTAGCTCTACTGAGGTACTGAGAAATAAGGAGCTAAAGGTACAGTGGCAAGAGAGATTGTTCATGGATCTTCAACCGCTAGGAAAAAAAACCATGAAAGGCTGTTAGCACAGTAGGAGGCCGGCTGTGCAAACCTCTTCCAAACATAGGGCCAGCTTATACAGGTGCACTGCCTGTTGCATATTCTGATTCCTTTCACATTATTCTCAATGGGTGCCTGTTAGAGGAAAGCTAGGAGACATATGTGTGCACTGGAGCTAAAGTGGTCAAAATGGTTTGTACCCATCTCTAAATCTGGCGGGGCTGGTTGCTACAAGTGAACCTCCGACTGTATCTTCTACTGCTGCTTCTCTTGGGGAGGAGGTATAGCTCAATAGTGCCAACAGGGACGATGGGAAAATAGTTGTTTAGGCCTCCAGAACCATAAAATTTACTTTAATAGTAGTGAAAATTTTAAGTCACGTACTTTTACTTTTTTTTTCACTTTTTTGTACTGAGAATCTGGAGAATTCCCTCCCTTTCTTCCTTCTTCCATTCCTTCTTATCTTGATGAAATAAGCAGTATCAGTCATTGGGAAGAATATTGGCACACTGTGAGACTGACTTTATTTCAAATGCAGGGTTTTGAGGGCATTTCCATGGGAAGAAAAAAAAATAACATTAAATTGTTCAAAAGAAGAGAACACCAACTCCCTGATATGTAAGACAATTTTCAAGGTCTCTGATTTGTTGCTTGATAGTCTTTGGTGCTGAATGGGCAATTATTTTCTGGTGTGACTAAACTATTGTCTCAAATG
This sequence comes from Scolopax mira, assembly GCA_004320125.1. Classification (NCBI taxonomy): domain Eukaryota; kingdom Metazoa; phylum Chordata; class Aves; order Charadriiformes; family Scolopacidae; genus Scolopax; species Scolopax mira. The sequence goes on from BJBW01003958.1 coordinate 457,141, forward strand.
AGGTAGTTGGACACAGCTCTGAGTATTACCAAGAAATGAAAGTCTGAAACACATTAAATATCAATATTAATTAATGAGTCTTGGACGCATACAGGAAATTGCCTTAAACCTCCAACCTTCTGAAAATATCTTCAAGTGGGATTACTGACATAAAGGATTTGATCTAATTATCAGTGCTAATTTCCTTTATGATGGTGGTAGCAACGCTGTTGTTAAAAAGGCACAGTCAAGATTAGTCACCTGCAGTATTAGTGTTAATCCCTTATCTGTATTACTAATATTTTAAAAGTAAATCTTTTAGAAATTATCACCACTGTTCCTGCTCCACGGTTTATTCAGTGTGGGCAATTAGATGGCTCAATTTTCTCCTCCTGATGTGCTAGGTTTTGGGTTTTATTTCTTGAAGCTTTCTTCTCCTGAAATTGGCATTATTGGTTACACTTTCGCAGCCTTTGTGTGATTTGAAATGCTAGCTGTACACCGTAAGAGTAGGAGGCAGGTAGATAGATTGAAATGATTTAGCAAGATTATGTGTTTTTCCCTCTGGCTTAGCCATTAGAGGTAAGCAAACTCTGTGAAATAAACAAAATCCAAGAAAATGGTGATGAGGGGGCAGGAGAGTAATGACCAAAAAAAAGGCATCTGGAAGATACAGCACCTTCAGCTCCCTGATGTGATGATTTTTTTTTTTGATTTTTTTTTTTGGTGTACATAAAGTAAACAGTTGTGAGGAGGCCTGTGTCTCACAAGAAACTAAGATCAAAGCCACATTTTTTGCTGGGACCAAGCATAGAGGTCTCATGGAGGCAATGGGAGGTGTGGGCACTCTCCTGGCACTACATGGTGATGAGTAGGAGATGCTTGCTTCATCAGCTTCCTTGGGAGCATGGACTCTTAGCCCATCAGTCATCATGGCTTAACAGGCCAAACTATCTCAGAAAGAAAAACCCACAAGGGCTTGGATGCTCTGTGAGTCCCGGTATAGAATCATAGAATAGCTCGGGTTGGAAGGGACCTTGAAGATCATCTGGTTTTAACCCTCCCTCCCATGGGCAGGGACACCTTCCACTAGACCAAGTTACTCAAAGCCCCATCCAGCCTGGCCTCGAACACCTCCAGCAATGAGGCATCCGCAGCTCCCATGAGCAACCTGTTTCGGTGTCTTACCACCCTCACAGTAAAGAGTTTCTTCCTAATTTCTAATCTGAATCTACTCTCTTTCAGTTTTAAACTATTCCCCCTTGTCCTGTCGCTACATTCTCTGATAAAGCGTCCCTCCCTATCTTTTCTGTAGGTCCCTTTTAGGTACTGGAAGGCCACTAAAAGGTCTCCCTGGAGCCTTCTCTTCTTCAGGCTGAACAATCCCAACTCTCTCAGCCTGTCTTCATAGGAGAGGTGGTATTTGCCAAAAAAGTATGTAGTTTAGAGAAGGTTCCTGAGAGAGCCGATCAGCTCAGTTCCCTCCCAGTCTTCACCCCTGGGAACAGAGAAGCCTCTGCTGACAACCTGCTGCCTCCAACGCTGACTCAGAGAAATGCAACCTGTCTATGCAGCTCATTATTTGGTACTTGGTTCTTAGTGAATAAAGTTGCTGCTGAAGAAATCCCATAGCCACCAATGTCCTATCAGACAGTACAACATGCTATCTGCTCTTAAATGTCCAACTCATCAACACAAATTGGTTCCTCTGAACAGCAATCCCATGCAGAGATCAGTTTTCCCTTGACACACCCTTTTTTTTCCTCTGTCCTGTTTTTCTTCCTTACATACTTTGAATGGTCAAGCGATCTCTTCTTACATAGATCTTGAAGTATTTTAATTGGCACACAGATCTCATCTGGATGTGAATGTCTTTTATTGGAGCTTTGATTTGTTTCTAATGCTGTTTTATTGACAACTGTTTCTGGGTAATGATCCAAACCTCTGCAGTGCTTTTATATAAACATGTGATGCTTTGATAGGGAATAAGAGGTTGGGAGAGGGCTGTGTAGCTGGCAGGCTTTGATTCAGCAGTTGCACCGCCGGGTGCAGGACCTATCCCCTCTTCTGAGCAGAAAGCAATTAAAAAAGTACCACTTCTTAAAGAGCTGCCTCACCACTGTGCATCAAAACATTTGAGCAATAAAGGGCAACGCACAAGATAAATGGGAGAAAATCTGGCAAATTCTTGTATGACAGTGACACCCTCTCACAGTTCTGCAAATTAGCAAATAGAGATAATAACGATAATAATCATAAAAAAGAGCAAAGATAGTGAATCACAATATCCACTTTGTTCTTTTATTTTGAAAATTGTTCATTGTCTATACCCTTCTGAAGCTCTGCAGCAGATTTCATAACAGTAATAAACCGCTGGAAATATGGCACCTCTCCCCTGTAAGTATCAGTCTTTGCTGAGCTGCGCAAGAATATTATTGTAGGTAGGGATCTTTATGTAGAATGTATTAATGAGTCTTTTACATATAAAAAGGAGAGAAGAGAGCAACACAGTTGCTATGTGCAGCAGAACGGGGCACTACATTTGGAAGGAAATGTGGGCTGTGGAAAATGATGGAAGATGTGCATGTAGGCAGTTATCCTCTGTGACTTAGAGAAAGAAAGAATCATGGAGCATAGTGGGAGCAACCAAAAATGTTCATGCCTGCATGCATATGCATACATATGCTTAATACTTGCAAGCTCATGCATGTGTACACAAGCATGTATCTGCGTCTGTGTCACTCCATGGCAAGAGACCTCAGAGGGATGAGGAAGGAGGCCTGCATAGTTCACTCTCTCTGTTTTGTAGATCCAGGAAGCTGGGCATAACTATTTCTCAAGTTATTTGTCAAAGATCACCTAAGCAGGTGAATAGGACTCTGGCCTTCTGAATTCTTCACAACACAATAACCACTGAGAAATACTGCCAGCTGATCGAGGATCTCTGCATACCAACAGGGGAGAGAAGAGTACTCCTAGCTAGCACAAGGAAAGTATGAAGGGTTTGTCTGGGATTCTCACACATACCTCTCTCCCACCACACCACCCCCTCCCACCCTCAAAGGCCCCAGAATGAAGTACATCTCATGTCTTTCTCTAAAAAATTCACTATATGTAAAAAACCTCTAATGATCTACCCACGTTTTGAAAACTTCATAGGGGAAAAGGATTAGAGTGCTAGTACTTTTTTATTTATTTAGTATTTTAAGTGAAAGTACAGCACTTCAGGAGATGTTTGACACCTTCTTTAAAAATCTGGCACCCTCTTCTGATGTTTCTAACTCATCATTGACTCACTTCTCAAGTTTTCTTTTCGCCTTTTCTGAATCAGTCCCATGCTGCTAGAACTCACCAGGTTCTTTCAAAGAAACTACAATTGAATCTTCTAAGACAAGCTGCTTTTGTGGTAGGATGTTGCTAAGAATCACTGAAAGCATTTTCCAATTATTTTACATCATCTATATTTTGATAAGTCCCATATTTCAAAATTTGCTTGTCTAAATCTCCCTGCAAAATGTCCTCCATGGGTCAGGCAAACAATTCTTTCTAGCTGCAGGCAGTATAAGTTTCTGAACTGGAAACCACCTTGTTTGAGAAAAGCTAAAAAGGAGCAACCAGACTTTCTTTCAGTATGAACATGGCTGAGACTACCTTTTTTCTGAAAAGCATGGTAGCTCCTACTCCTCACTATCTAAGTAGTACCAGTCATAGTCTAGTTCTGGGAGGGGCTGTAAATATGATGGAAGGCTTTCCCAGAAGCGTTAGGGGTGCCATGACATTTATCTGAGAAGCAAATGGGGAGGGGGACACTGCACGTGAGTTGTATCTGCAGCATCCTCAGAGCTAAGCAGTCGGACTGAAGCTCTGGCTCCTTGCAGAGATTTGTTTCATATGCTGTACATTCTCTGTGGACAGAGGTGCAGTCAGAAAGATTGGTTGTTTGTCTGTCTACCTGCCCAGGTTGTTGCTTCCCTCTGCTTGAAAACCTCCTGTTTCTGACCTAGCTAGCTTGCTGGTCCCTCAACAAACCTCTGGATCGCAGGTGTGTTTAGCTGAGCGACACGGGCAGCATGGGAGCCTGCCACGGATGGTCTGTAAATCAGTTTGTGCTGTGCAGCAAGGCTCTAGCTTAATGATGACTCAGAAGAAAAATGTTATTAATATTTAATGTGCAAGCTGAATGTCTGGCGTGCTGTTATTAGTTACACATCATAAGGGGTGCAGTATCGGCTACCAGTCAATGCAGGTCGCTTCCTCCAGTGTTCTCATTCTGCAGACTTAATTCGTACTGTATTTTTCCATTCACTGAGACAAATATCTGCTCCATTTAAAGGAGCTTTGTCAAAATCTTCTAGCTAAATCTTTAAATTGGTGTGCCTAGCTTTCAAGACCCCTTTCTGTGAGACGCTTGATTACTTGTGAGAGCAATTCTTCAAGTGGTAGGGCACTACCGTCTCTTAAAGGGGTTCTGTGCTGCACCTCAGCTGTGAGAGACCTCATAGAAGAAAGCACTTTGGGGTTGAGCCACGGGGAGTAAGGAGAAGAGATCTGAGCTCTTTGCTTGCCCAAATCTGTTCTTCCTGAACAGCCTACTGCTTGGCTGTGCTTCAAGTGCAACTTTCAGGCCAGGTCTGTATCACTTAACCAACAACAGAGTGCTGGTGGTGAAGACTGCTGGATAATCTAGATTCCCGGCTGCGAGAGGAAACAACTCAGCAGCAGATGCCATGTAATTACTGGGTCATGCTGGAAACCAGCTGCATCCACAGCCCCATCTTGTGCTGTAGCTATGGAGACCCAGGGAAGACAAAGTTGTTTCCCATTTGTGACCTCCTCGTCAAGGCCTTTCATCCACCAGCTTCCCAAGATAGAGGATGCATGGTTGTGCTGCTGGGATTTCCAGATGCTGCTCATTGGGTGAGGAAGAATAGCTGGTCCTGACTTAGACTCTTCTTGTCCTGTAGCAGCCTGTGATGCAGCTCTTCTCTTCAACAGGATGAGGATGAGTAGGATCCATGAATATAAGCAATGGCCTCCAGGGTGATCACAGCGGTCTAGGCCAGTATTTTGTCTGCAACCTGTGAAAAAGAGGGTACTTTTTCAGAAAAGCATCTGGCTGATTTCTGCAGTCTGTTCCCTTTGTATTCTCCCAGCATATCCAGTCATTGGACTGGCAACCTTAAGAGATGCATTCCTGCATATTTGCTTTCCTATCTCTTTATGCCTTGTTTTACATGAATTTGTCCTATAGTTTAATGTGCTGACACAGTCTGCCCCTGCAGCCTCCTATGGCAGAAGATTCACTACATGCTATGAGGAAAAAAAAAAAAAAGAAAAGGAAAAGCAGCCATTGTATTGTCAGAAAAGGACACATGGTTTACAAGTAAATAATTTTTCTCTTCTTGGCTATTTAATACTGCTTGGGAGCATTTGGAGCCCCAGAGGTGGATTGTCTTCTTGTGAAGGGAGTGACACTGAGACTTACAGGGGCCCGTTCTGATTTCACACTGTTTTCATACAAGGGCCTGTCCTTTGCTTTCAGCAGAGTTACCCCTGACTCCCAGCAGCACAGCTTAGATTAGATTCAGAGCTCATGAGCTTCTGCGTCATTCATCCCTCTTGCACTAAATTGACCAACTCTTGAAGTCCTGCTTGCTTGGATCCAGCACCAATAAGAAGATGAAATGAAGCAAAACAATTGTATTTATAAAGCATGTCTCTTCTTATGGCATTTAGGGAGAAGCATGTACAGTTCTCTTTTACTCTATTCTATTTACAAGATATACCCAGCTCCTGTTCATCTTGGAAAAAACGATGACAAGAAAAGCAACAAAGCCGTACACAGGTAATAACACTTTTGGAGTGGCTGCTGAAGAAAAATAATGTATGGCTCCCAGCAGAAACAGATGCTTTTCTGTCTATTAACCCATTCCCTTCCAAACACCTCTATTTTATCATCCCTAGCTGTTCCCACATTTATGGTAGAGTATGTCTTCAAAGCACTTCACTGGGGCAATCTCTTATTTATCAAATTGGGGTCAAACTTGCAGTAGAACTCCTCACTCAGCCAAGGTGCTCATCTGCACTTCACATGGGAAAATAAAAGTTATCTTTGAAGTGAAGGCTATGAGAGTGAGTTATTTGACCTGAATAGTCGTACTTTAAGACTATTCAGTTTCTGCTTAACCAGCCTGTTCTGACCACATATTCTATTATTAACAGATTAAAAGTTCAGCTCCACAGTGTTATGATTTTCTTATTTCTAAATTTTAGCAAGCATGCTGGAAATACATCAAAGATTATAAATGTCTATACAGGGCCATTTTTTACATTAAAAAAAAAATAAACAAAAGCAATTTTGGTGCAGTAGACCAAAACCAACACAATAAAAACATTGTGTGAGGTAGCAGGATGGGTATAGGTAGGCACAGAGTGTGTTTTGAATTAATTTATTAATGTTATCATTAATATTCTTACAATATTCACCTATTTCTGTAAAGTTCCAGTGACATAATCCTTCAGACCGCAACCTAGTGCCCCCTGGTTTCGGTGGTAACTGTCAGTATATTAACTATTTAAAAAAGGTTCAAAAATGCAGTAACTCTTCTGTCAATTGAATAAAAGTAAAATGTTTTTTTGCATTGGAACTAAGGTCATGATAGTTAAAGAGCCTGGAGTATTTTTACTCACTTCAGAGCATGTGTCCTGAGAAAGAGGCAAAATCCCACTGAGGAATAATTGCATTTATTCTTCCTATGGTCTTTTTTTTTTCATTTCTCTACCCCCTGTTGAGGTTCCCATCCTTTCTGCCCTCACAAAGTAGTCACGTTTCAGTAGATGAAGTGTGTAGAGTTTGCAAAACATTCAACGATTTCTTGGGAAAGAGTATAAATACTGGATCTAATATTGCTGCTAATAAGTTGTGTTCATATATTTTTAAATCGCAATCAGAGTATAAAGATTTTGCTGTGAATTGCAAAATTAGCCAAAGCTGCCTGGCATGTCGCTGCTGCACTTTTTCTCTTCCACATGACATATTCTTAACTAAGTCAATCATTTACATGGGCTTTAAATTTAATTTAAATGTAATGAATTTAAATTGGGCTTTGCTCTATTTCAAGGTTGTTGGGTTACTTTTCTGTAAGTTAACATTCAGCACGAGAGATTCAACTTCTGCATTTTGGTTTCAGTTGCTCTCCCTCGCTTTAAAATCTACGGGGTTTTATCCCCTTTTTACCACCTTTCCAAATCACATCCAGCCACACTGCCTTTAACTGGCTTGTGGCCCAGGGAGGGTGCGTGGGCATTAAAAAAGGGGGCAATACAGCAAGTTGCATGTGTTAGGATTGTGAGGATTACTGATTGGAGCCAGCAACAGAAAAGCATTACAAGAAAATCAAACAGATACATTTTCAGGAGGAACCGTGCGATTCTCCCTGCACATTAGTGCCTATCTCGGTAATCATTCTCTTCCTCGATCGGGAGCCCTCTTAATCCTCCACCCCATCGCCCTCCTCCATCAAATCTCCAATACTTCTGAAACAAATCAAATCAAGAATTAACCTTTCAACCGTGAAACATTCCTTTGCTATGGTACGTGTGTCCCCTGTTAATCACTCTGCTGCAAAAACATGCGTCACAGAGTACGCTGTTGGTGGCACTGGACTTTTACATTTTCTAAATTTGCCCGTGCATGTCTGGTAAAGATCTCAAAGTCCATTTCAACAGAAATGTTGTGGTGCCTCTTACCAGACATAGTATTGGGGAGATAGTGGTCTATGATTGACCCAACTTGGAAGAGGTTCTGTAGAGCTCTGAGTTGCTTTCCACACATGAGAGGCACCTGCTAATTGTGCATCTTTGTGGATCATTGAAGCAATTCTGCTGGTACATTTCGGGAAGCTTTTCTTTAATTTAATTTAATGTATTTAATTAAAGGTAGCGTAAGCAATGCTTTCTCAAAAGAGAGGAGTCAGGATGAGCAATGTGGGGAGAGAAATTCTGGGCAAAACGAGGGCAAAGTTGGGGGACTTGAATTCGAAACAACTTGAGAGGTGAGAGAGATGGGGTTTTCAAACCTTAGGGATGGTACCTCACAGAGACTGAACTCATCGCTGTTCTTGCAGAAATGGAACACGTAAGCAATATGCCTTGGGTATTCCGTTTACATCCGTAAAATCTCATCATTTTCTTGGACGTTTCTGCATTCCATGTTCATCCCAAACTCATTCTCACACCTGTCTATGTTCCTGAAAGTGCCATTTAGCTTTATTGATACCTTACAGGAATATAAATATCAGATGATTTTCACAGATTAGAGGAACAGATTGAACTGTGGCTGCTGTGAGTTGCACCTTCATTCACCAATGTGGTACTGAACCAGACAAATATTCCTTGCATTCAGTAACTTGAATCCAGCAAGAGCCAAAATATTTTTCTAATGCCAAAGGAGGAAAAACAAGCCCAGGGGGCCAAGGTGTTTTCAAACCAGGGTCTACTATTCACTGGCAATGTAAGCTGGAAAGTACTCCGTGCAACGATGAGGAAAGATGTCCCCATTGCACTTGATAGTGTGCCCTCTGTGGAATTGTTTCTGTCTGGTTCCTTTTCTCCCATATCAATTTTGTGTTCTGTTGCATTTTGTTTCTCCTAATTGGAGCTGGCATTAATTGATACCATTCTGTTTTCTCTCATCTGAATGTCATCTTCACCCTGAAATAAGGTCAATGGACCTGTAAACATTGCAGAGCACTAAGTCTCCTTTCATCTTGAAGTAAGAACTGGGATGCTGCTGCCACCAGACTTAGTATTAGCTCTATTACAGTGGCTGCAGGCTCACTGTGGGTTAACAGAATGCTCGTTGTGAAGCACAGAAAAAATATAGCGGTTCAATAATAATGAAGTAACAATGTACTAACATAGCAAAAAATGGAGTAAAAATTATAGCATAGCTGATTCATCACTGTGTTATTCTACTTAAACCAGTAGTGAATCAGAGCCAGCAACTTGGGAGAGGTTGATAGAGCCTTTATGAAGTTTAAAGCCATTTACCAGTACTCAAATTCATTTTGTTTCATTATGCCCATGATAACCTTACATGTTTTGGGATAACAACTGTTCTTTTGTTTTGGGTCTGTATATTTTTTTGCCTCTTGAAGGACAAATCTGCAGCTGAGATTTCTATGTGCTCCTGCCATAGAAAAACTACTTTGGAGAAATATTAGTAATAAGAGAATAACTGTAAACCTATAGCAGGTTGTAGTGTCATGGGGTAACTTTTTAAAGCAGTTTATCACTTCTATGCACTTGTAAATGCAGCAAGCCTTTCTACTCAGTGTTATTCTTGCCATATAATTAGACCTACTTAGAGTCTTCTTGATCTAATATTTCTGAGAGTTAAGTAAATAATTTATAGGGTACTCTTCACAAACAGATACAATGTTGAATTCAGAGCTAATCTGCTCCTCTGGAGGTACATAAAATTATCAAGCTTATACAAGAGCAAGCTAATTAGGAAGCAATCATCATCAACAACAGCTGTTCTTGGCTCACTGAAGGGTGGAGGCTTCCCTTGCACTGTCCACTCATCCATTTCCTCTCCCCAGTTTTCCGTGAGACAAGCATCTCCAGAGCTACTCCTGTCCAATCTTTCCTGCCAGCTCTTTCCTTTCACTCTCAGCTCGGTGTTCTTTCTATCCAAACAGGGCCTTTCCTTCTGCAACGAGTTATTGCCATTTTGCTAAAGATGGATAAATGTTTTGGGGAATGGTGAAAAGGGACGGATGAGTGAAGTGTCCGAAGTGCATCTTCCCTTACTGCTCCAAAAATGATGAATGCAGACTCATGTTGAGTACAATATATTTTATGTTTACATCAACTGTAGTATTTCAGCTGAGTTGAAAACTAATGTGAATGCACAGCAGAAAAAATTCTACAGCAGTACTGTTAAAATTGTAATGGCCGGAAATGTTGCAGTCAGTCCCCTCACTGACCTTTGTTCCTTTTAACCCCATTATGAGCAGTGCTTGGCGCATTGGGTGGAAGACAGTGTCCATCAACTTGTGCCTCAAAAGTCAGTAGTGACTACAATATGAAGCATGCATGACATCAGTGGATACCCTTTTTTTTTCTGGTATTCCCATCACATCACATAATGGAAAGCCAAGCTAGATGTTCTTTGTTAAAACCAGTATTAACTTCTTATTCAGTGTTCCTGCCTTGGTGTCCATTGAAGTGCTTTCTGCTAGCAAAGTCATTGCATTATGCAGATGAGATGGAGAAGTAGGAATCAGCTGCAGAAAGTCTTTGAAGAGTAAGAGAGAAACAACGAGAGAATGGACAAAGGAGTTTTCAAGACCATTGAACTCCAATTCCCTCATATTTCCCCAGTAAATGGAAGAGCCTTGCCAAAGAGCATCTCCTCTATGGTGAGGAGATGACATTTTAACAACCAGGTTGGAGGCACAAGCTACCGGAGACAGCTTTTATCCTCATAAATGAATGAATGGAAGGTTTTCAGAAGGACAGGGTATCTGCAATTGTTGCACTGCTTTTCCATTTGTTTTCTACTTTATTTGAAGGTCTCATCAAGGCAGGCTTCAGCCACCATAGTACTGACTCCAGAGAAGTCCAGACTCTCCCACAGAAAATTGAGAGCCACTCATGACCATCTCCATTTCTTATTGCTCTCCTCTCACTGACACAAAACACAGGAAAGCTGAGAGAAAAGGAGAAGGTGACCGTCAGTGGAATGCTTTGAGAGATGTTGTGAAAGGTAGACTTCTCCTTAGAAGATGGTGTTATGTCTGCCACATGTGGTTTTGATCTTTCCCAGCAATACAGGACTGCTACTGGAAGTGAACAGAGATGAAGGTAGTGAACTGCCTGTGAAGGCAGTAGGCTTCAACACGGAGAGAGCAGGTCAGTAAGCGATGGAGGCAAAACACAGACCAGGGTTTCTAGCCTTCTCCTACCTTCCACCTGATCAGGAGGAGGTGGAAGCTCTAACGCAATGGGTCAGCCCCAGCTTCAGCTTTCCTCTGGAGCACCTGGTGGAAATCCCATCTTTAGAGGAGACGGAGAGGTGTTATGCTGTATTCAGTCTGGCTTTCATACCTCACACAATGGCCTGCTGGTACAGAGCCAGCCACCACAGGACTGGGGAGAAGAGATTCAACTCTCCCACAGACCCACAAGATGCAAAAGAGGAGATTGGGTTTGGGGAGAGGAAATATGGGTGTCAGAAAAGGAATTCAGGGTTGGCAAAGCCTGTGACAGCTTTATAGATGAAACTGCTGCCAGATGTTAATTGTTTTCTGTGTAGTTTTCAATTGATCTGTAATTTGACTGTAGATTCCAGGCTTTTATAATAAATTGTGTACAAAGCTAGCCACTTAAGGAGATAATAAAGACTCAAAGGCAGAGAGAGCCATAAATTTGGACTTACCCAAGAGAAGGAGATGAGTTAGGGCCTCTTTGGCAGTGCTTTTTGTCTTCTCTTTCCTTCTTTTGTTCTATAGAGGAGCATGAGGAAATAGAGCTTCTGTGCTCTGCAGACACAGGAGGGAAGTGGAAGGTCAAATCCCAACCATGCTGCAGACAAATTTCTTTTGGTGGATGGTGCCTCAGCATCCATTGAACCTGGCAAATTAAAACTCCCATTTGCTCTGATGGTGCAGGAGCTTTTTCACCGATCAGACTTTCTTCTCTGTCTTTGTTCATTTATGTGCATCCACACTCACTTGTGCATTTGTCCATTTACTTTTTTAGCTTCTCCCTGCAGGAGCTGTTGCCTTTACTTGCCATGGTAGAAGCCTGCTGGACAGTAATAACCTGCAAACTTTGGCTGCAGTGTGCTCTCTTGCAGTTTATTTCAGGGATTTTAAGACTGGCTCTGTACAAATACGTCTGTCTTCTTCTGGGACAACTCCTGGAAAATAAGTGTTGAGTACCCTATGCTTCTTCTATCCTTCTTAATGGGCCACAGAGGTTTGGTCCCAAAGAATAATAATAACAGTGAGTCATATATCATGATCTATAGTATGCAGTGGTACTGCATGGCGTACATAGTGTATGTTGGCCTCAGCAGAATAAAGTTTTCCCCTTGAAAATAATTTATTTTCCCACCAAAATGTTGTGAGGACATCAGTGGCTTCTGTGCATACTCTTGACAGAAAATTGCATGATGTGAGGTGCATTGAGTCGTGTCAAGGGTGTACGCAGGACCACGTTTCATAATAGGTTGCTTAAAATTTACCTAAGAGAATATTGAGCAGAAGTCACAGTGGGGCTACTGTGAGCTCAGCTCCACTCCTGGAGTCAGCACTGGCACGAGTGCCTGCGCATCAGGTAGTGGAAAACGGTGTCGTTCTGATGGCTTCAGCAAAGCTAAACTGATTTGCATCACCTGATTGCATGGCCCTTTCCCACCAACCTAGTGAAGGCTGATGGTGTGATAATATAATTTGCAAAATGCTGAGAACAGCCTCTGTGCTGCTGGACAGCTGAAAGGACTCTGCAGGAGACGGGAGCCCCTACCCCCCTGAAGTGCTGGAAAGAGTGAGAACCTGCTTTTTCTCATCTTTGCCATACGGGGGCAACTCCGTACAGCAAGAACAACCAGGTTCTGCCCATGTTGCCCTTGGAGGCTGTGAGTGTACCCTTCTCCCCAGTGCTGTACGTACCTCTATTGCTTCTTTCACCCCTAGACATCTCTGTGTGGTCCTTACAGCTGCTTCCAGGTTTGTCTGTTGCTACAACAGCCAGTGCGCTTCAGTTATGCTTGGAGTTCCTGCTTCAAAGGAGTGTCCAGGCCAAGTGACCACCTTAAACAATTCTTTCTATATTTCTAGTTGTGGGTTGCTTTTTTGTAACCCCCATGTTTCAAGTGTATGCTTCTGTATGGCAATGTGCATTTGTATGTGTTGGTGCACAAAAGCATTTGTCTGTGTCAGCCACTGAACATGTGCATCGCCCTTCAATCCTGCCTAACAAAGTCCATGGCTAAATTTGCCTGGTTTTGGTAGTGTATGAAGGAATTTCTTTTAGTGTTTTTGGCATTTGCAGTTGCATCAGGTGGGGTCACTGGGTATTTATCTGTCTGGCTATAGTCGGTGCTGTTCGGTTCTGTGTCTCTGAATGGGCCCATACATGATGTCCAGTTGTGTTTGCCAAAGCAGGTAAGAAGGGTATGGGTACGTTGCCTCAAATCTGTGCCCAGGGTTTTTTTGCAATAGGCTCTGAGGATTTTACTGTCTTTCACACTCTGCCATCTCAGCACTCTGTGTATGTGTATGTGTGTGTGGCTTTCCTGCCCTGTTATTGTAGCACCCTCTCAGAACAGGACACCAGCCAACTGCTGGCTCATAATGTGGTGTGGACTACCTGTCACACGGGATTAGCTTTTCTGATGTAGTTTACTATGGCAGGCTCTCCTTTTGAGTGCAGAGATATGAAGCTGAAGGCATGCAAAGCAGCATTGTGCAAGGTGACGAGTACTCTTGTTTGTGTGTACCTGGAGTCAAATCTGTTACCCTGTGGTGCTGAGTATGAAATCACAAGTGAGATCCCCTTAAAAAAAATGTATTGGTGAGTCTCCCTTTAGTTGTGTAAAAAGTCATGACATTAGGCTTCCTCCAGCACAGTCAGCTTCCCTGCTGAAAAGGCAACTGAGAAAAGTGAATCACAAGAGGCACTGGAAGCACTGGTTGAGTTTTGGTGTAGGGGAGCACTCAGGGCTGAGACCTGGGGGACACTGACAGAGCTGGTGGGGAGCTGAGGTGGGACAGGTGGCTGCAGGGAAGCACAGACAAAGCTGTTGTGGAAAAATGCCCTTTTAGTTAATTTTGGTCTTCCTTTTTGTGGAGCAGTAAATTGTCCCATCCCATTGGTAGAACATCCAGCTGACAGATGAAGCAGTGAAACTAGGTAAGCCCTGTGAGCACCAATGTGTCTGGGGATAAATCCCCTCCCTTTCCCACTCTCCCTTCCTTTCCTGGCCTGCCACAAGTGACCTATCTGTGATCCAGGAAATGGGCCGTTTTATGATCTAAATAACCATTTCTGTAAAGGCTGAAAGGCTCACAACCTGCTAGCATTTAGAGATCTATTGGCTTTTCCCCTTTTGAACCACAGCACTGATCTTCACTATTGGGCAATAATTCACTATATGTTTCTCTTCTCATTGTGTGATCCTCAGAAGCAGAAGGTGAGTGAGAAAGGATTGCTCAGTTTTTTCCTGTGGACACAGTGAAGCTAGACAGCAATTTGCAGTTAAGGAATCTGTCTTATCTCTGTTGTTTTTTTCTCTCCGTTGTGCTGTCTTCCAGAGTGCCTTGAACTTGGCAACACTTTAAGCCACTTGGAGTCCTTTGTCTTCCAATAGCCTCCACAGAGAGGGCAGCCCTCCCTGCCTGGGGAGTGGTTGCGCTGTAAAGAGGGGTGGGCCATTAATCAAAGTGAAAAGAGGTGGTGATGGTGTGTTTTTACTTACTTCTGCCTCCAGTGGAATATGTGAGAAAGAAATCATATCTCAAGGACATGTCTCCTCCCACTTTGGAATCGCTCAGCCAGCTGGAGAGGAGCTTGAAATATGTCCAGTTCAGCTGAGCCCTGTGAGGGGACTTCTATTCCTGCTAATGAGACAGGTCATCGTGAAGTACCTGTTTGAGGAGTTCCAGAGATGAATCCCCTTCCCTGCGGCTGAGATGCCTCTTATTGTCTAATCAGCTCCTCTCCCAGAGAAATTGCACAGTCCATGCTGCCATTGGGCAAGTTGCCCTTCCCCAGAATCTGCTCCACACCCTGTTTTAATTAAACAGCCTAATCTGTAAGTGACCCAATGCCGTGACAGCTTCTAGAAGACCTGCAGTGTCCGGACAAGCGTAATTACTCACTTCAGAGACACTGTGCTCATCCATCCAAATGAGGATGCTCTCATCTCCCTTATTCACAGGTTCCAGTACCTTTTCTCCTGTGGTACCACGTCCAACCTCCTGCAGACAGGACTTGCCCCAGGCTCTGCTCCCTGTCCATCATTGAAGCTGCCTTCTACTTGCAGTCCTTTGTACCACACTCCTTCCCCTTCTGCCTTTAGCAGCACCAAGTTCTCAGGGGTGGGGGGTGGGGGGGGGCAGGTTTCAAGTTATTCCTCTAGTTCAGAGGGAGATTTTGAAGCCCTGTCTTTGGCCTGATGGTCCATCAGTGGAAGGTTAGCAGCCCCACATCATGAGGTGCTGAGTCTTTCATGGGGCAGAAAGCAGAAGGAAGGGGCTGTGTCGGGGTTTGGGTTTCAGTGATTCTCTGCTTACCCTTATGTGGGGAGAGTCGCAGGTTCCATGTGAATGAGTTGAACTGCTGAGCATATGTCTGTACAAATGTGAGCTTATTATGCACTATAGCTCAAGGGCATTTCAAGGACTCATTCAAAACTGAGAGAACAGGCCTTACAGGTGGGAGGAGAAACTCCTATGGTACTGTCGCTTGAGATTGTCTGATCCTTGCTGGATTCCTACTGCTTCCCCTCCACACAGACTGGAACGTGTAGGGGAGGGAGAAAACCCTGTCTCTTTTATCTGGAGAGATGAAAAGGCATAAATAAATAAATAAGCCTATTCCCTTAATATTCTAGACTAAACCTCTATGAAGGGAAAATGAAAGGGGGAGAATGAGAAAATCATACAGTTTGTCCTGTGCAGCAAGTATCTGCCATCAGCGGCCAGGCTTCTAGGTGGTGGGTTTGCAGATGAAATTCTCTTATTTACTCTCCCACGCGTTTCTAAAGTGTTTTCGTTGCACAGACTTGAAGCGGTTTGGTTTTTTTTTAAAAAAAAAGAGTTTGCTTCTCCCGGCTGCTCTGTAGATGGCATCGATGTGTCCTTTTCCAGGCACGGGAGGAGACGACCAAGTGGAGTACCATTGCCATCTGCTGGCAGAGGGAGAGGTTGCCTTTTGCCGAGTTTAGGATTTTGTTTGGGTTTTTTCTTTTTTTTCTTTTTTTTTTTTTTTTTTCCCCGGACTTGAAAGAAGCTGAAACGCCATGAACAGTTCCATCTCGGGTGTTTTGTTGGTGGAGTGTGCGTGATGTGGGGTTTCTAATTTGGATGGCTTGTTTGTACATTGAGGTGTCATTGCCCTGGATTCTCAAGCAGGGGTAGCGATGCAGCCCTGGCCTGGCGTTGGAGGAGTAGTTCCCATACCATAGGATATTGAAGGTGCTTCTCAGAGATCCCACAGGCATCACTATGTCCAGATGGGACAGATGATGTAACCCAACAATGCTTGAGGGAAATGATCTTTGCAACCTCATGTAAAGTATTGCAGGAGGGACTATACTTCTCTCTGCATGGAGGAGTTAGGGGTTTGTGCATTATAAAGATTCCTCTGAAATGCTCATGCACACCACTGTCCTTAGAGAACTGAGCAGATGTCATCCACTGTAATCTCTGTGCATTCCCAACGTTGGATTAAAGGTTTTCTCTACCCAACCACGGAGTTAATTGCCTTTGCCCTTGCAGAAGAGCAGTACACTGGTGCTCCACCATCTCTGCAGTGCTCCCAGAAGAGTGCTGGCCTTTCCTCGCTGCACCAGTTGCAGAAGGTGAGAAGCAATCAACCCTGGTTCTAATCCCAGAAAAATAAGGTACAGTTGATGTCCTTTCTCACAATCTCCTCTTTATCTTTGAAGGGGAAACAGAGGTATGGGGAGTATCCAGCATTATGTACAAACAGGAGTATAATTCTGAGCCATCTTTTCTCATGGGAACTGTTACTCAGATAGATCCAGGTCTTCATCAGTGAAAGTTGAGGGCACTAGGATCTCTATCCCCTCTCTTATAAGCTCTTTGCATTGACCATGGATGATGACCCTAGAGGCAAGCATTTGATCCTGGGCTGGAAACAAAGAGGGTCCATGAGACATGTGGTGTGCATGTGACTACTCCTTTAGAGCTTCAGAAATGGGAGGAATAGTGGGAGAAATAGGTGAAAGGATGAAGAAGGTGGCTTGTTTACTTGTGTAAATTGATAAAACTCTGCTGAGAAAACCTTCTCAGATCCCAGAGGGAATTTCTACTGTAGGGAAGATGAGGAAACAGCAAGCTGAATAGTGTCATAGAATCATAGAATCATTTGAGTTGGAAGAGACCTTAAAGATCATCAAGTTCCAACCCCCCTGCCATGGGCAGGGACACCTCCCACTAGACCAGGTTGCTCAAAGGCCTATCCAGCCTGGTCTTGAACACCTCCAGGGATGGGGCATCCACAGCTTGTCTGGGCAACCTGTTCCAGTGCCTCACCACCCTCACTGTAAAGAATTTCTTTCTGGTCTCTAATCTAAATCTCCCCTCTTCCAATTTAAAACCATTGCCCCTTGTCCTGTCGCTACACTTCCTTGTAAACAGTCCCTCTCTGGCTCTCCTATAGGCTCCCTTCAGATATTGATAGGCTGTTATAAGGTCTTCCCAGAGCTTTCTCTTCTCTAGACCTTGTCCTTACCAACCATACCAAGGTTCCTCGATCATTTGAAGGAGAAAGTTGTCATCAACGCATTCCAAGAACTTCCTGCATTTCTTGTGCTCTGCTGTGTTGTCCTTCCAACAGATACTGGGGTGGTTGGAGTCCCCCAAGAGGACCAGGGTGTGTGAACACGATGCTGCCCCTATCTGTTTATAGAGGGACGCATCCTTGCTGTCACTTTGATCTGGTGGTCTATAGCAGACTCCAACTGTAACATCACCTGCCCCCATGCTCCCCTTAATCCTGACCCATAAGCTCTCTGTCATGTCTTCATCCATCCCCTGGTGGAGCTCCAAATCTTCCAGCTGGTCCTTGACATAGAGGGCAATATCCCCTCCCTTTCTGCCCATCCTGTCCTTCCTGGCTCTGTAACCCTCCAGTCCAGCACTCCAGTCATAAGAGACATCCCGCCACATCTCAGTAATGCCAATAAGGTCATAGCCCTGGAGGCGTGGGCACATCTCTAGCTCCTCTTGCTTGTTGCCCATGCTGTGTGCATTTGTGCAAAGGCACTTCAGCTGGGCGCCCAATGGGGCTGACTTACTGGTTGGAATGGTTCCCTTTCCTTCTTTTTGTTGCTTTTCAGGTGGCCTCCTTTGTGGTATTTCATCTGTGATTCCCATATTCCCTTAACATCAGACCTGTCCTTGAGGCTCCTGAGGCAATCATCCCCCTCCCTCTTCACATCTAGTTTAAAGACCTGTCTATCAACCCCACCATCTCTCGGGCCAGAACAGTCTTTCCCTTCTGGGAGAGGCATCTTCCATTAGCTGCTAACAAGCCTGGTGACCTGCTAACAAGCCCGGTATGTCCTGGAAACAAAGGCAGTGTCTGTGTTTCTGCTCAGACTCTCATCTTTTCCACTCTGTTTTCACAGATGTTTTCTGATAACCTTTGCTTTATTTTACAGCAGCCTCAAAACACATCTCAAAACCTCCATCTTTCCCTGATACAGGATTCTTGCTTTCTGACTATTCCTAATCACCAGTCAGCCAAGACCATAAACCACCATGACAACCTCATTCCAGGTATTTTTTTTCCCATTGAAAGCCTTCTCTTCCTTCACAAATCAGTGGGCAGAGAGCAACCCAGCTGTACAACATGTGACAGCCCTCTCTAGCTATAGAGAAGCTTAGGAAAAAAAGCTGTAGCTGAGGAGGAGTTTGGGAAGGGAGGACATGGAGAAGGAGCCAGAAGCATCAGGAAACATCCACACTTGGCTGAGCAGAGCAGGAGAGGGAAGCACATGTGTGGGATGGCATCTGGAGCTGGTGAGTCACAGCTGCAAGTAGGTGGGCCCCATAGGTAAGAGTTTTCTGAAGGAGATAGTGGCTTCTTTGTGAGAAACTAACTCCCCTTTAGATAGAGACCTAACCACCATTTTTAATAACTACTGGCACTGAGGGACTGCATCCTCTTCCTTTTTTGGTTTTGTTTGTTTTTTTTTCTGTCCTGAACTCTGACCATCAGTAGTTCATGCAGCACATTCCCAATCAGTTCCCCATCCCCTGTGTCACCCACATGCTTCAGGCAGAGCACTGCTAAGCAGAGATGCTGTGCTGCAAGCACTAGCAATGAGAGCCGAAGAGGAAGGATGTGGAATTTGCTACAGAAGAGTAGAAAAGGGAAGATCAAAAAGGGATGGGGCAGAACAGGTGGGTAGGGTAGAGGAAGAGAAGTCTTGTAGCCTGGATGTCTTTTTCCTGTTTTGCATTTGGTTGTGAATGTAGTGGTTTCATGGGCGCCAAGAGCCGGATTTTCTTTGCCCAGCACAGAGGATAAAACTCTGGCACTTTTCAACCCTGACAGCTTCACGTTACAATGTAGGGAGCGACAAAACACTTCCCAAATACCTATTTGTTCTGTAAAGCCCTTTAAAGGATGCACTTGAATTTAAGTACCGGTAGCAGCAGCCGAAACCCTCTCTGTTCCCTGTGCTGAAGCCACCAGAGAGCAGCATAGTTACACACATACACGCACTGGTCACAATCCAACCCAGTGCATAGTGCTTCCCTGTGACTGTTTATCCACTTGGTGCTGTTTCAACCCCCATCACACACACACACACACAGTCACACACGCTTTTGACCCGGGGTTGCCAGACTGCTGCACCCATTGTTCCCTGTGTAAGAGTGACATGGTAGCCCCTGGTGTAGGCATCTCCCAGAGAGGAATCCTGCATGGGCAGCTGACTGCCTATTTGCTGTGGGAAGCTCTGCTGCAGAGGATTTGATTGCTTTAAGATCAGTAAAGTTAAATGAAGTAGGGGGGATATTTTTCAGTTCTTGGTACAGGGTATATCGCTCATCTGGCAGATTAATCTTGCTAGTGACTCAGTGAGTAGCCACTGGGGATACCGTTGTCTGCATTCCCTGAGTAGACCTGTCTGTTTGTCCAAAAGACTTCCCTTCTGCTGTCAGGAAGCTGTACAAGCAACACTGAGATGGATAGGATGAGCCTGAGCCTGCTTGCAACAGGGAAGCAGGACTCCCAAGGCCTGTAGCACCTGAAAGTAAACACAACAAAAAGATCAGTCCCACAGATGGGTTGGTGGGCGGAAAACACAGGCCCTGCATTGGAGCAGCACCTGCACATTTCCTCCTGGGGTGGCAGGGTGATATGTCCATGATTGGGAGATGCCATGTTATTGCAGGTGCTTGGTGATGGAATATTTCCTGATTCTGGTCACACTGAAAGAAAGCCTTTGAGAGGCTGGGTGTTGGCCACTGCACCATCCTGCCTCAAGTGGGAAGATTGCTCAGGAGCTTTCTGTCATGCTGGTAATGTTGGTCCAGTGGGTATAGCAGCATTGGCAGACCACTGTCACCAATGAGAGCCAAGTTGGGCTCTCACTAAGACTTGGGCTGGAAGCATTGATTTTAAGCTTCAAAGCTTGTTTGATGGTTTGTTTTAAACAAACTTGGCAGCAGACTCTCAAAATGTTTACCATCCCTTGTACTGGGGAGCTAAGCTAGGTAGCATGAGGCTTGAGTTCATTGCTATGCTCTCCCATGTATTTCCCTTCTGATACAGAGAAGCCTGTCTGGGCTTCTAGCCCATTTGTGAAATGAGGGTGGTAGCACCACCTTAGCTCTCAAGTGTTGTGTGGATGTAGGATGGTGGGAGGATGGATACTTGCAGAGTAGGGTGACTGGAAGACGGGGAAGCATGATGTAATGGCTTAAGGAGGAAGGGGAAGAGCACTGGGCAGAGGGCAGTACACTCTTTCTCAGCCTTGGTGTTAAACTGGGTCGGATTGGATCTCCTGGCTTGTGACCTGTTAGGTGATGTGTGGGAATAGCCATATCAGGCTTTGGTTTTGAGGGAAAATTAAGGAAAGGCAATGTCTGTCTAACCAGGGACCACAGCTTTGCAGATACGTGCTTGTGCTACATCTCATCTGCTCTGCTACATCTGCCATGCTTGTACCTCTTCCCTATCTGGAGTGTGCAGGACCCACTTCCAAAACAGCAAATTCTCCCCTTGTGACTGAAGGCACAGCCTCGACAGGGAAGCTGTGTCTTTCTCTGCTGACACACACACATGCACAAGCCACAGAAAATTAGCCAGATGGTTTCACTTGAAAAAATCAAAAGCACAAAGCCATCTGCTCTCCTGTCCTGGGGATCATGAACTTGACTTCTTGTCTACTGGTATAAATTGTATCTCACAGAGTGCAGGCAATGCATGTATGCACCCAGTTTAGAAATCATTGGGCCTGATGGGGGCAAGAGGACTGGAAACAATTCCATCACTTGATTTTCCTGTGGCCAGACGTTCCCAGCATGTGTTGCGGTAACCCTTCCACTGTGAGACAAATGCCAGCCAAATAGCTATTAGTTGTGGGAGGACTTCAGCTGCAAAGAGCTGCAGAGTGCCGTATGGCCACACCTGCCTGGAGCTCTTCTTTAATGGCAGAGGGAATGCTCACATCACTCTTGGAGAGGGACAAGACTTCTCTTACCAAACAGGTACAAGGGGGAGAGAGCCGCTTAGGGCATGAGTTAGACAGTCATGGAAAAAGTAGTGCAAGTCCTTGGTCAGTCCCTGAGATGCCCATGTGTTAAATTGAGCTGACAGAAGAATGATATTGTCATGCCAAGAAGGTACTATCCTCCAAAGGAAGATAAGGGAGATGTTTGCATAGTCGGCATAGAGAGCACAGTAGCCACCAATCATGTATTGGAAAGACACCCAGGACAAAAAGTTATTGTTTAGAGCAACCCTGTATAGGGAGTAAATAGAGTCTGGGAGACCAAATCCTTCCTCCAACACTGGTTTGAATGTTTAATTTGGCCCTAATTCTGTTCTCCCCCTTTTTGAGTTTGATTTTTGTGATTATTTCAGGAAAGAATTCTCCTGCCTGGAACTGTTGTAGAAACCATGGCAGTCAATTCAGCATTGCAAACTAATATTTAGTTTGTATTATTAGTGCACAATTGTTTAGTTAGGTGTTGCCAGCACTCATGTTTTGTTGTGAGGCTTGTAGTATTCACTGTGTTTCTGAAAGCCTTGCTATTGAAGTCAAGATACTTTTTCTGTTATAGAAGCAGCATGTTTCTGGCTCCTGTGCTTTGACAAAGAGAATGGACCTGAAAGGTTAAAAGGCAAGGGGCACTAATGAAAAGAACCCGACATTTATTACTTGGAAAAGACAAAACCTTGTGATTTTTAGCTTTGAGGGCCTGACTCCTGAACTTTTTCGTATGGCAGTATTGGTGATGTGGCACAGAGAAACACATTGTGAACTGTGATGGCTTCCTAGCTTACTTTTATGCAAAGAAATCATCCTGCTGACTTCAGTCTTGTGTTTGTACCCAAATGATTCTGAAGAGAAAATAGGCTGAAGGAAGCGAAACTGGGAAGCGCTGGTGGACAGTTCATGAATTGGAGGAGGTAGAATTAAGCTAATAAATGATTCATTCAGAATTGTTTACCCAGCTTTAGCTAGCATCAGGAGGGAAAGAATGCAAATGGGGCTGATTATCCAGATTCACTTTGTGTCAGTGAGTTGTTCTTGGCTCGAGAACTCTTCCTACAAAGGGAACAGTTGAACACTCCATCATTTGTGAACATTTATCACAGAATTGGACAAAAGTCTGAGAATGCACTGCAGGAAATCCTCACGGCAGAGTGGAGGGCTGGATTCCCCAGGTGCTCTTTCCTTATCTGTTACAATGCTTTAGTGTTGGTAACCATGCAGATTACTAGCAGAATTGCCCGAATGAAATTGCACTGAGGGAACTCTCCTGTGAGAGTTGAACACAATAAGGGTTGCTAATAAAGGTACAGCAAAATCCTTGTCAAATACCTAACTCTTTCTTGCAGAAAAAATAGCTAAGCTAAACTAAAAATACCTGGCTGACTCCCTGAAAAAGCTTGACACAGCTCTGCCTCAAATGAGGATTTTGGAGCTGGATCCACCCACCAGTTCTAGTGACAAGCAGCAGAAAGCCCAAGGCAAACCCCGCACTGATGGTACTGCTCAAGACAGGTGAATTTGCAGTTCCTCAATACCACTTAACAAGCAACCCACGCCAGGCAATCCAGAGACAAAGCAGAAGACAGGCCTGGCTGTTTTGTAAGCCCTAGCAAACAAGGACTGCTAGCCAAATAGAGGACAGAGTAATCTCTTTGTGGCTGAGATCCCTTTAATTAGGTAGCTGCCCTTGGGAGTTGTTTCATCTGACAGTGATAGGACAAAGTCTGATGTGAGTCAAAATGATGAGTTTTGAGCATGCAGCAACACTGTATGCTCCAACCCCCAACAGGTTCTTGGGGGTGCATATTGGGGTAGAGGAAGAAAACTCCCACTTCTGGTTGAAGTGATAATGAAGTTATTTTCAGAAGCTGTTATGACATACTGGAGGAGAGGACCTGGGGAGACCTGGACTCTCCACCACTGGGAGTTTAGGAGAATAGGTTAGACGGACGGCTTTCAGGAATGATTTTAACGTAGTTGGTGTTTTTTGTGGGTAGGATGTGGCTAAGTGGTTCAGCAGGGGTTTTCCAGCTTTACTTTTTGGGGTAGGGCTAAGTAATACCCAAGGTGCCACTGACTATAATTGCAAATGGTCAAGAACTCTGCTTTACGGGTGGCCATTTTCAGCATCACTTTGGGACGTGGGGAGTAATGATGTTGTAGGAGGAATGACAGCTACTCACTCATGAACCCTGCTGCCTTCAGCACCTTAAGTTGTCTTTGGAGGTCTCCCATCCATGAATCTGAATTAATGCTCCCCTGGAACAGGGAGAGAGGGAGATTTATGGTGGTTTGCAAGCCTGAGAGAGACACCATGACTAACAAGCTAATTAGCCCCTCAAAAGCTGGTAGACAAATGGAGAGGAAGAGAGTCTCTGTCTATCCTGCAGCCTTACATTTTACACATCGTGAGAAGGCAGCTTGCCTGCAGGGGCCAGCAGAGTTTGACAGCAGAGGGACTTTCAGTGCATCAGCTTCCTTCTGACACACACACAGTCGGTCTCCTGCAGTGGCACAGAGCACTCTGCACCTTGCAGGGGCCGCTGCAGTGGTGGCAGTCATTGACAGGGTTTCCTTTTAAACAAGATGTCTGAGGTGCCAGGTATGGGAGTATTTGGCACTGGAGCCAGGGTAAAGCTGGCAGAGAAGGGGGGGCTAAGGAACACTGTGTCCTACATTCCTCGAGGCTCCTGCGGTGCAGTTTTAGAGAGGAGGGAGCAGCCCACTCCACCTCCATCTGTGTGAAATATATGGAACATAAGAAATGTTTTAAATAATTGAATAATGAAATGAATATATTAATGCTCAGAGAGCGGGAGAGGGCTGCTGGTCTGGACTTATTCAGCCAAACAGCCCCTGACAAGCCAGGAAAGAAGTAGGGTCAGCATTTATTCCCCAGGAGGAGATTGAAGGCGGGGTACTCTCATACACTCACTGTTCAGTGGCTCTCCATAGAGCTTTCTTTTGTTTCTCCCATTTCTTTGTTCAGTTATTCCTACTGCTTTTCTTTCTTCAGGTGGTCTCCTCTGCCTCACTGGCATACGTTTCTGTCTCTAGATCTTCTTTCTCATCTGTTTTTTCTCTCTCATCATCATTCCCTTTTGCATCCTTATCTTCCCATGACTTTATGCTGTTTAATCCTCCAAAACACAGGCAGCCTTCTCGGAGAGTGTATATCCATCTCCAAGACACATGCCCACCCTAATTCTGTAGACACTTTATTTCTTAGAAGCATTTAATTACAGGTGAGATTCATCTACTCCCCAGACACTCCACCTCTCATTCAGGAGACAAGTTAGTGTCTAACACCAAATGCAATACATTTCTAGAAACACTTGGACGGCTGACAGCTAAGGTTGGCAGTCTGAACCATCAATTTGCTTATGTAGGAACACAAGTGCAGAAGTGAGTTGGGTTTGGTAAGTCAGGCAGTAAATGGCACAAGAGTTGGTATTAAGAACGGTTGAATTATAATTCTAGTGAAAAATATGGAGTGATGGAGCTGGCAGCAAACAGCTGCTGCACATCATTTATTATACCCAGCTCTGTCAGTGCCCACTCCTGCCTTGCAGCCCCCACCCCACCCCAGCTCTCCCAACCTTAGGCTCCCCACACCAGCTCTGCAGTGTCACCCAGCTGCCCTGTAGCCCCCTGCCCTCTCCCTGCCATTTAAGGACTTAATTCCTTTTTGTGGAGGCTGCCAATGTTGCTGATGCATGCAGCAGTTTGTTAAAACGATTATTCAATTCAAGAACATTACAGGAAAACCTGCTGATTCCCATCAGGTGTAACCTGAGTCAAATTTCAGATCCTAAATCTAAAGTACTTAAGGAATCACCCGGCCATTTTTTGTTTGCAAATGTAAATGAAAATCATTCAATCAATGGCTTTGCCCTGCTTCAACAATTTTTATTTTTTTTTACTTCCTAGATTTTTCCTGTTTGAATTATTTGGGGAGCAGAAGCTTCAGAGATCTTGTAGCCCTGACTATTGAAGTCAGTAGGGTCCTGTCACCTAAACTAAACAAAGAATGTGCACATGCTGTATTATACTGAATGTGCACATGCACATTTGGGAGCTTTTTGCTGAAAGAGAGGTTAAAATGTGCAGAGTATAAATTAGGGTAGGAATGAGTTCAGAAGCATGTAAAAAACAAGTGATGAGCTGTGAGGAGCTAGAAGCTGAAGGGGCTGTTGAATATATTGGAAACTTCATTTTCCTCCTACGATCATGAGAAGATACATACATGAGGTAGTCTGTATAAAAAAACACATAAAATACATATACAAAATAGTTCTACAAAAAGTACCTATGGAAGAGCAGCCTGTGGTACAGATCATAGCAGCAGCTGGTGAGGATAGAAGATGCTGGTGGAGCGAGACAGATGATTTCTGGGTGCAGCATGCAGGGACGGGTGGGAAGGAGGAAAGCACAGGGAGTTTAAAAGTGGCAGTTCTCTCCTTCATCTGGGAAGTTATTTCTTATGCAGAGTGAGTGTAACCCTCCGATGCGTCTTCCAGTTAGTGACACCCAGGAAATGTTTTATGGATGAGGCTCCATCACCTGTTGGCATGAAGAGGAGAAGGCAGAGCCACCGGTGATGGATGATCACTTGGAAACTGCTCCGTGTCCTCTGCACCCTCTGCCTCCCTCTCCATGCCTCTTTATCATGCATCATTGCACTAGCATCCACCTGCAGCTGCCAGGAAACTCCCAGTTCCCAGCTTCTCTCCCTCTTAACTTCCAAGATGCTCTGACATATTTCCCCTTCTCTGAAACTGCTTTTCTAAGTTAGAAACGTCATCATCTAAATGAATGAACTGTTTGTATTTACGTAGGTGATGTCAAGAAAGAGAATTCTTCTCTGGATGTTTATAGAATATGTTGCGTGTTACCCCACGTTTCCTCAGTGAGCATCCGGGTGTAAATCAGGTGGCTTTGTGCCATGGGGAAGAAGGAGCAGGGTTTTGCTAATGTTTTATTTTGGGTTGTAACACATATGTGCTGGCAATTTGAAACATTTGTGTGCAGTATTTTTTGTTGGTTAGGGTTTGTTTGGCAAATACCTTTTCTCTGCATCTCTCTTCTCGCTATAAAATATAGTTTTCTACAGTTCTGGGAAACCGGAAGAAATGACCACAATGGGTACTGGAAAACCCTGATCCCCAAACCAGATTATGATCAGAGACAAAGTAAGGAGAGGCAGAGAGTTTCAGAGGTGACTGATAGTATTTGTTTGCTGAGCAGCCCCTCAATTCAAGCACTTGTCAGAATCCCATTTAAAAAAAGTAATTTTCCAGATACATTTGGAAAACATAGATAGAGCCTAGGTACTGGCCACTGTTTTAGCGTGGCTATTCTTGGATGGTGCAGTCTCAATTAAACCTTCCTGTTCAATCCCCAGCCATCAGGCGCTCCCTTCTGTTTGCCCAAGCCCAGTTTGCAGAAGCAGGTCTCTGACTGTGAGCTGTGTTATTGCCATGCCAACCCTTCCTTTCTTCCTGAGTCCCCGAGTCCCATCTTTGTTTTTGCTTCCTGCAGGAGGTCTTGTGTTAGTTCCACATTAATCAGTAGGCAGTTCGCTTCAGTGCATCACTTAGTCTAATCTAGGTGGTGGTACCCAAGATTTACCATCTTTTCCTACATCTCTGTCGACAGGAGTTTGTGTCAGTATATGGGGGTCCCAGAAAAGCACAGCAGCGCTGCTATATGGCATATAGGCAGAAAAAACTCAGGGTTTTTTCAAACATGCACTTCTGGCTGCTGGTATGGCAGCAACAGTAGCATAGCCAGGCACCTCCAAAACATGTCTATTATCAGCCTGCTAAGGGCTTCCTTCCAAGGTGTAAGTCAGAGTAGTCCAGATGTCGTTGAGGGACCCAAGACTGAGCTGTGGCTGCGTTGCATCTATAGGAGGTAGGCAGCATAATAACAGTAGGTTGAAACTGTCCTAAACGCCTGCCCCAACTCCCACCCGTTATGCACAGGGATGCACACGTGTAGTGCAGACCCAGCAGGCCTCAGAGCAGGGTAAGATGAATGGCAAGGAGCGTTGCTGTGGCACTGTTCCACCCCATGCAGCAGAATTTGTCCTGATGGCCAGCGGGCTGGGGATACAGGCCAATAATGGATCCTCAGGAACGACTTTTTCTCCCCTGTGTGGTTTTTCCCTCCTCCCCCTTCCTGCGCCTGTGTATTTAGCTCTGAAAAGAATAATTTATCAAATCATTTTTATTCAACTTCGGAGGAGGAAGAAAAAGGATGGTGGGGAAAAAAGGGCCCTTTGCTGTTTTAATTGCTTTGCGGCGCGCTCGTGAGAGCGGAGCTGAGCTTATCAAAGCCAGCACAGCCGAATCCCTGCCACTCGCTAATGAGAGCCACCACGTGACCAGCCACGCTCCTCGATGGACCAGATACTGCCTCAAACCAGGCAGGGGCTCAAACACTTAGCAAATTCATTTAAATGAGGAGCTCTAAACTAAACAGGAGGATGGGGGGAACTTGTTTTACAAGGACTTTGGAATCAAATTAAGGGGTTTATTTAGCCAAAAAAAAAAAAAAGAAAAAAAAGGCCAAAATGAGATGTACAGTCTAGGATGCTGTTTGGCTTGGGTTTTTTAGTGATGATTCATTTCTGAGTCAGGTGTCAGTGTCTAGGAAAAAAGTTTTTTTTTTCCTTGACTGAATGAAATGCAAGAAACCAGCTGAACTTCTGGAGCTCACTGAATTTCACTGAAATTTTTTTTTAGAGTTAGAAGGGACCATAGAGATCATCTAGTCCAACTCCCCTGCTGAAGCAGGATTGCCTAGATCATGTTAGAGCATGTTACTCAAGACAGCTTCCAGGCAGGTCTTGAAAATCTCCAAGGAAGGGAACTCCACAACCTCCCTGGACAGCCTGTTCCAGGGCTCTGCCACCCTCACCATGAAGAAGTTTTTTCTCATATTTGAGTGGAACCTCCTATATTCCCTCATCCTCTCAGTGGCAACCACTGAAAAGAGTCTGGCTCCCTCCTCCTTCAACCCAGCCTTTAGATACTTAAAAGTATTGATAAGGTCTCCCCTCAGCCTTCTCCTCTCCAGGCTAGAGAGTCCCAGCTCTCTCAGCCTTTCCGCTCATTCATTTCTCTTTGTGCCTGAGGGTGTCTTTTAAGAGCATGGGGCTGCAGTGACTCTAGAGGGCTGCCATGGAGTGCCATGAGATCTGGTCTCAGGGTTATGAACACTGTGGCTCTTGGCCAGAGAGCTGCCAAAATTTGTGGTCACCTGGCTGCCAGCTACATGCAGTCACACCTTCAGGGAAAACTGCCTGGGTTTCCAGGGGGCTGTGCAAACTGCCTGGTTTTGCACCATAGTCAGTGCACCCCTGCAGCCCCTCATGGCTCTCCTGCCGTGGGCTGCCCATACCAACTCTGCAGCGCCTCAGGAACAGTCCCAGGTGGCCAATGCCTGCTTGTGTCCTAATCTCTTGGTACGATTTTCTTGCCTGTCCACTCAGTTTAGAGCCATTGTAAGCTAAGTTCTGAAAGGTGATCATTTATACCAGCTGCCAGTATTATATCACAACCACTCTGGCATCTCCAGTTATTTAGGGTAAGAACCCACACACAGCCTTGCTATTGCATTTCAGGGGTGTCTTGCAGGACAACTTGTAGCTGATCTTCATGTGGCTGTACCAAAAAGCCATTTTCAACACAGATCTTGAGCAACCTGAACTAACATCAGTTGGCCCTGTTTTGAGGTGGGCATTGAATCACGTGACATCTTGAGGTCCTTTTTGATTTAATTTTATGATTCTATGGTTTTGTGACCCTACAGTTCTGAGGATGAGTATAGGATAGCCCTGAATGATCTGTATCTTTGGCTGGTACAATCGATGAAGGTGACTTACCCCCAGCACAGAGTTCAGCTCAGTGATAGAAATAAAGGGACCAGAGGGTGTGAAAGAGGAGGCTAATAGCTCACACTTAAGTTCTTTTTCAATAAAATTGTTTGTGTCCCTTCTGGCTGTCATCACACTTAGGTTTCATATTTTTAATTAAAAACCCTATAGCTGAAATTTCTACACTATTGTAAAAGGGAGGACTGAATTCTAACTAGCTGCTTGTTAGTTTCTTCATATGAAGAAACAATGTCAGTTCTCTAAAATATCAAATGTGAATAAAATATGTTGGGTTTTTATTTTTTTTTTAATCTTAACTTAAAAAAAATAGTTTCATAAGAAGCCCTCTTGAAAGCAATGATGGGACAATCTATTATTAAATGAAACAAATCAATATTAATGCAATCTGATGGCTGAGATTTGCTTGAGTAGTATTTTATATTCATGTGTATGCTGTTAACTCTGCCTTATTAGATATGTGCAACATGGGTGAGTTAAGGTTGCTGTGGGAACCATCATTTTTTAAATTTCCTGACTTTTACTCACATAAAGTCAACCCCCAAGCTAGCTTGCATTAATATCATGTAATTTCCTTGATTGGAGAAAGAGTGTTGCAGTATTTTATTGTCTGTGTTCCTGCATTCAATTGCATGTTCAACCAAAATGAGTTTGATTCCTAGCCCCACACTAAAGAATTAGAGCAGCAGAACTGGAGCTTGCTTTTCAAAAAGAATAACAGTTCTGAATGCCACCACAATCTGCAGACTTGAAGGCTTTTTCCAAGTGTCTGTGTGTGCCTTGTGACAGGTGGCATAAACACATGCATCCTTGTTGTGCAGCAGGGAATCAAGGGGTAGAAATACTCTGGGATTTAGTACCCTGGGCAAGACATTTTCCCTGGTGTGTGATGTGACCCTTCCAGATGCATAGGGTTGCATGACAAAAGGCTGAAATGACCAATCTATATGGAAGATATTATGACAAATTCTCCTAGTTCCTCCCCATGCCCTTCTCCTTCTTTCTTGACACGTTCTGATACCCTGTACCTATCACCAAGTGAATGGGATGCTCTTTTGAGATTTCACCATGCCCTTTGCAGTTCAAATATGTCTTCCTTATACTATTCCTACTCCTGTGTGTCAGGCAGCTAGATAATTTCCACCTCTTCTTCAGAATGAGGGAAATCACCTGTTATTATTTACAACTTATAACACAAATGCTACAGCCATGTTGGCTGCAAGCTCTTTACAGTCAATGGAGAGCCATGGTTAGGATGCAGTTTATCTGATGTTTCCCCCTGATGTCCACAATAGGATGGGATGTTTTAGGCTTTGGAAGTCCATATTGACCCCTAGGAGTGTGATATAACTCAAGAGGAGCCTTCTGCATTAAACATGATCAATTTTAGCCCTAGTATATCCACAGGCAAATAGCAATAATATACAAAGACACCCAGCCTAGACATTAACAACCTAACTATATATTAGCACAGTGTACTGCTTGGCTACCTAACCCTGCAGAGAAAAAAGCCTCCATGAGCCCGGATGCAGTGCTGGTTTGCTATGAAGACACTGTTTCTGGTACCAAAACTGGCTTGCAGATCTTGGTAAAGCTCTGTTTTATGCCATAGAGACCAGCTCTTTTACTGGATATGATTTGCATTGTCTCACACATTTTCAACCACTTCTAACCAGAATGACACATTTTATCACGAACATGAGTTTAGCTAAAGCTGGACTTGGCTGATGGAGTGACCAGGTGTCGTGGTTTAAACCTAGCCTTTGGTTTGGCAACAATATGTGTTTCAGACAGAGCTTCAGGCTAGTCACTTTGATCCTTTCTATCTAGAAAGGAAATTTTCTTGGGGCAGAAGTAGTTAATAAAAGTTAAGTCATCCAGTAAGGGGACAGAAAAATATACCATGTGACTGAGATGGCCAATTAGACATCATGAATATTCAGAATTCTCTAATCGAATGAAAGCTCATTACAAACACCCAGACTGAAATTTGCTCATGTAAAATATTCATTGAACAATTTTGCATAAATAAATAATAAACAATAATAAATGCATAAAAATTTGTTCATAGACCATCTATCAGCGAGGGGAGGAAAAAGGACAGAATCTACTAAATAAACCGTATGTAATGAGTAATCTGTCCACGGCTAGTTTTGAGCTCTCCCATGGTAGGTCTGCTGTGGAGATCTGACATGAGCATCTCTCTTCTGGGAGGAACATGAAATAGGGCTGCTTGGAGCAGATAAAGACACCGAGCTACCCCAACCTTGAGGGAGCGGGCTGTCTAAGATTTGGGCTTACCTTATGATAAAAGTAACAAGAGTTTGTGAGTTGTCTGAATATATGAGAAAATTTACTGGATTTGAAGAAGATTCATTTCCATCTAAGAGCTGTCCTGTTGATCCAGCCACGGTTTACAAAACTCCTCCCAATATGAAGGATGTGCTCGGTTTTGCCTGTTGTCGTAGGGCAATGCAGAGGGAGAACAAAATTAAAACTGTAGTGTGTGTGTGTGAGGTGCAAGGGAATGCGTATTGCTGGACACATGCAAACAGACTGTACACAAACAGAAAAAGGTCAGAGCTGTCCCAGAGCTGCATATGAAATAACTGCAAATGACTGCATACACTCTGCCTACCTGTTTGGTTAACGGGGCCAGGGGGAGGGTAGGGGGAGAGAAATCAAAAGGCTGTTTCAATAAAATGCGAAAACTGAAATCCACAGTTGTTAGGAGAGAAATACCAGGCAAAGGGTACTAAACTGTGATTGGAGATGGTTATGAGTGAAAAGGTCTCATGCCCAGTTCAGTCTCAAATCATACTGTGCTGGGGCCCATCTGAGGAGCATCTGGCTCTTAGGAAGTCTGTAAGACAGCCTGACCTATTAAGCACAGGCTAGATGAGAGCTGTATACTTTGAGGTAGGAACCATCATTTTTGTTGTTTGTTTGCACACATACTGGCAGAAAAGCACCCCATACTCCAGCTATGCCCCATCATAGGAGTGTTGAACAGGACAGTTGTAGGAACATTGTATATGCCTCCTGGTGAGTGGAGAAGGGATGTGAGATGTCAGGTTGCCCCCTACTCCCTTCACTCACCTATGGTGAACCTTTGTACGTCCACCTTCACCCACATAGTAATTACCTGACAAGCATCCCAAGTATCCGCCCACACAGTGAATTACATGGCAAATTTCCTGTAACTACATGGTCCTTCATGCTGCCTGGTAATTAGAATCTGAAAGTGTTTTGTAAAGGTTAATTTATGTGAGACTGATCACACGCTCTCTGCCTATTCTCAGACCAGGATTTCCAGTTTCACATACAGCACTTGTGCTCTTCTGCGGTGCAGCCTGTTCCCCTTCATCCTTGGGAGGGATTTGATGTCTCTGTGGATCAGGGCAGAGAAGGCAGCCAGGGTTGGGTAGACTTTTATCTGCTGTCAGCCCACAAGTGCTCAGTCCCCAGCAGATAAATGTGTGAGGCTGCTGCAGCCACAGGAGTCTGATACTTGGCTCCGTAATGGCTGTGATCCCCAGGAGTTTGGCTTAGAGCTGCTTGGACCCTGTGCCATTCTCCCACCACGTTAAGCTGCCCTCCCCATTCCACCCTATAGGGGAAATCACTGCTCTTCTACTGACCAGCCAGTATGGGAGAATTAATCTTGGGGGGGGGAATTTAAAAAAAGACAGGGGAGAAAAAAAAAAAAGAAAAACCCTTATGCCGCTCTTCCTACCCACCAGTGAAGTCTCATGTGGGGATTTTCTACTAAAATGTGTGATTGTGTGTCTTCCAGCCTGGAGTTTTGAGCTTTCATGGCTGGATTTTGCTCTGTTACAGAGAATCTCTCCTACTTCAACTGGTTGCAAATCCCTACTCTGTTATCACAGGACAGTTAACTATCTAATCACACAGTTTTATTGCATGCTTAGCCATGAAACACCCTGTACTGCCAGATGCTGTAACAGACTGTATTAGGGAAATAATAACAAGGCAATTCAGAAGGCTCGTCTCATAGCTGCTGGGTAATTTAGTGACCAGGCTGTTCTGTAATTTTGTTGTCACTGTGGCTCTGTTGATTTGGCCGGGAAGAACTGTGTCAACACACGTACCGTTTGCAGTGCCGGATCCTGCCTTCTGTGGAGCAGCACTGCATGGGAGGAGCTGGTCCATGGGACAGTTAGGGGACTCTGCTCGTTTCTGTTCATTAGTA
The DNA here is from genome assembly GCA_004320125.1 of Scolopax mira. NCBI lineage: Eukaryota > Metazoa > Chordata > Aves > Charadriiformes > Scolopacidae > Scolopax > Scolopax mira. The sequence goes on from BJBW01003958.1 coordinate 490,729, forward strand.
GTCAGGGTGGACCTATGCAAGGGGACCACCACTGGTTTCTTTTCTCACTGGTTCACTGGATAGAATAATAGACAAAAGTGGTAGCAGAGGCTGATTCTTCTCCTTATGCCCTACAACTGGTCTCTCCGGGGCAGGGCTGATGAAGATGAAGAGCGTGTGGATAATGGGAAATATGGGATGGGATCAGTTTATCTGGGCAGGGCAAAAAGTTACCCCCTGGGGCTCTGGCAGATTAACACTTCTGCAAGCACCAGGGTTTGTTGAAAAGAGGAAGACAGAGAATATATTAAACCATCTGTTTCCCTATTGCAGTACACTGTAGGGCTGGAACAGAGATGAGTGTGTCTCCCTGTTCATCACTCCTACCTATGAGAGATGAGAGATTGAGCGCTGGCAAGAGACATTTAAAGACGAGTGACATTTGGCAAGAGCCTCAGTAAATTCATATTTACAAGCAAAAGAGGAATAGTGGTATACGAGAGATGTGCAAGGGAGACATTTTCATTCCATCAGTCCTTGTCTTTGTGCTCTGTGCCTCAGCATGAGCTCAGACACGGCCATCAGCTTTCTCCAACTGTCTGGGCAGGGTTCACATTTGAACCATCCCTCTTCTCCTTCCAACCCAGCCTGTTTCTCTCTCTCTCTCAGTAATGGCTCAGCACAGTCCAGACTTGAGCAATACTGTAAGACACTGAAAAGTGAAGAGGGTAAGTGGAGTGTTCAGACTCAAAGGTGAGCTTGAGTCTTCAACTAGCATGATGCTTTTTAGGGACCTGTGCAAGTGGTGGTGATGGAGAGAGAGCATAGATGTAGGAGGAACAAGAAAGAAAAATGTGATATGGCAACATGACATCATGCATGAATTTGTGAGAAAGTGTGCATGTGATGTTACATGAGTGTGTGTGACTGTGCAGTTGTATGGAAATAGGTGTGAGTGGTACAAGCATTGAATGGGTGTGTAAATTTGAGACTATGGGGGAGAGAGAGACTGCATGAGTCCTGTGTTTCCTTTGGGAGCCAAAGGAGTTCATCCAAAAATGCCTGTATTTCTGAGAGCTAGGGGGTGTGTGTAAGTAGGGAGTACCCATCCACTGCAGTGTGGTCCCGCATGAGATGAAGATAACATTGAGAAAAGATGCAGGCTATGTTAATGACTGACCATTCCTTGTGACTTTTGTTTTCCATCTCTGACTCTTAGAGGCAGGGAAGAAGGGAGGGAGATTTCTTTCTGGAGATTGTTGTGTGTCAGCAGCTGCTGCATTGCCCAGTGTAAAGGAACGCAAAGCAGCCTAGGCATGAGGTACATGGTGAAAATAAAGCCAGTAGCATCATCTGGGACCTTTCAGCAAAGGGACTATTAGGAAGAATTTCATTCAGACAGGTAGATGGGAATGGCTCCATTAAAAGATGTTATGTCTTCAGCTGCCTGGGTAAATCCACTTAGCTGGGAATTAAGGTTGATGGCATACTCCCCTGTCATTCATGAGTGAAACATGGGCTCTAGTGCCTTCTGTGAAAGATGTTGGTGGTTGTTTGTTTGTTAGTTGGGCTTGTTTTGGCTTTTTTGCTGTCTTACCTGCTTGTGGGATGTATTCTGGGCAGTCTCTTGTTGTGACAATTGTCAATGTGACAATGAGATGATGTAGAGATCTGTCTTAACATCCAGAATGGGAAGATGCATACTCACAAAAACATTGTGCCGTCATCATTGTACTCTCTTGTTTGAGTTCTGGGTGAACAAGCCAAGACAGAACCTGCAAAGTAGGAACTAGTGTTGCTGCTAGATGGTCAGGGTAGAGAATTTTAAATCCATGTTAGCATGCAGAGATCTGATAGGGAATCTTTAGGGAAGAGTAAGAAGATTAATTTCCCTGGTTCTTTTATCTCCCCAACAGTCACTTGTAAAAGTTTTTTAACTCATATCTTGAAAGTTCTCATATGTTAGCATAAAATAAAAAGGGGTTTGGTCTTTGCTCTACTATTGCCAAGCAGCAGTGAGTTCCACGTGTTAGTAAGTATGCACACTATAATATACAAGTGCAATTAATACAACTACATTGAGTACTTTTCCATTCTTCTATTTTAGGTCATTGAACAGCAGCATGTGCTCACACTTGAGGTGCTAGAGGTAGTCCTGGTTTTGAAATGGCATAGATTAAATAGCATGTCCCCAGTGGCTTAGCAATAGAGAGGGACAGTATTCTCAGATGTCACGGTATTTAAGGCTGCTTTCCTGTGTGCCTACAGGCAGAAATAGACCTCTCTGCCTGTCGTCTTCTCCGTAGCTCTCCCCCCTTCCCTCCCTCTTTATTGCTATAATAGCTTCAATGGGGTTTGGATTCAAGCTTTCAATATCCCATGACCAAAACTCTGCAGATAGCATGGAGAATGGGTTTGCATGCCTGAGATGCCAGCTTTTGGAGAGCACGTTGGTGCATTGTGCTGAGTGAGGAAATGGACCGGACTAAAACTAACCTGGGAATATCAGCCGACTCTGGTGTTTTTGTAGAGGAAGTGAGAAGGGCTGGTGGTAGGTCTGATTAGTTACCCTGCTGGGTTTTAAACTGGTTTGTGGATCAAGAATTTACTGGGAACTATATGTCCTGGGCTTTGTGCAAATCAAACTACAAGCTAGGCCAGCTTCAGGATTGCTGGTGTGCTGAATAAATTGTGTTGCAGTAGCTGAAAGCGGGCACATAATTCTAAATGTTTGGCACCCAGTTGTTAGGAGCAGAAGCAATAAAACTCAGCAGCAAGGAGGGGAAAGGTTTTGGGGTGGGATTGAATGGTATCCACTTTGTGAATTCTGGCTGCTGCATCCAGCTATGTTCATGCACACACACAGAAACACACATGGTGACTCACAGCTGAGGAACATGTAGCTCTGCCTGGCAATTGAGGCAGCGTGCACGTGTTCCTTGTGTCTCTCCAGGTAGCTTTCCCAGCACTATTGCTTCTGCAGGCACAGTGAGGTCTTCAGGGACCCCATCACTTTTCTTGGTGGTGGTTGGGCACTGGTAGAGGATCCTGGAGATCACGCTGGGTACTGCCTGGACAGATTAGCAAAGCTTTTTCCCACGGATTGCCTTGCTACAGAACCAGTCTGTATCCATGACAGGTTTACTCTACTGTCAAACCCACAAGAGGCTTACGTGACCACTTAGCCTATAAATCTGCCTCTTTAACACATTTAGTCCTCAGCTAGTCATTTCTCTCCTGTGATGTTTCTCATCTCTTTTCTTCACTTCTCTGCTTCGAAGTTGCCATTATTCCCAACTCCCCCCCCCCCCCCCCCCCCCCCCCCCCCCCAATTCCTTTTCCTCTCCTGATTTTTCTCCTATGTTCACAAGGTTGCCTGAGCAGTTTGATCACCATCCTGGCATTCTGGTCCTGCCATAGAGTGGACATGTTGCCTTTCCTTTCCTCCTTACCTCCTGCTTAATTTTGAGATGCTTGTGTAGGCACAAAAGGGAACACCAGGACTAGACAGAAGCATTTTAAACCTATTTATTATCCAGCTTTGCTACAGCCCTTTTCTCATTTGCTTTTCAGGAATGAAATATGTGTCTATTTCTCTTTTCTACCAGCTTGTCATATTTTGCATCTTTCTGAGCTCCTAGGAGCGAGGTGAAATGCCCTCATGCTGGCCTGAAAGGAGCAAGGAAAGGAGGGCCAGATTAATGACTGGGGACCACAGAGGTGTTACAGAGAATCCTCCACAATTCAAGCGCAGGAGATGCTGGCACCTTTATGTTTCTAACAATTTATAATAATTTTTTCTTAGAATCTGAAAAGTAGGCCATACTGATGTGTTTAGAGTCCTAGAGAAAACATATCAGTCTTGCATCCTATGAACTCATCTGCCTCTTCAAAAGACTCTGGGGATATGCCAGTGGAGCTGATGTGGTTTGGAGGAGGGAGGGGAGGTGAGAGCCACGTGCTGTCAATGACAGTGGAGCCGCTTTCATTGAAACCAGAGCTCTGCTGGGGCTAAGTCAGACTGAGCCCATCGAAGAATCCCTGCTACACCACGAATTCTCTCCTCAATGCAGGGCATTGCATAAAGCCACCATCTGTCCTAATGCAATGTGTGTTTTTAACAGCATCAGGATCCACAGTGAATTTGTACTTTTTAATTCAATCCCCTTGGCATGGCTTGCTAGCTGTTGTTTTGCTTTCAGATAACATAGCGAAAGGAAATTTCCTCCGTGTTCTCCTTTGCCGGCCCTGATTTGGATCCAACATCCACGCCATTTGGAAAGCAATGAGTGAGGGAGTCATTTTCCAGTTTCACTGCTTCTCTTTTTTGTAAGAGGCAGGCACTGGGGGATTACCATACCTGGATCACTGTGTTCAGGGGTGAGTTACTGGTCTAATAACACAGTCTTTGGCATTCACCAGAGGAAGCTATTTCAGTAAAGCAGAGAGTGGCAGTCGTTGTACACAGGGAAAGCAGTAAATTGCAGCATTTCTTGAAGAAAGAGCAGCGAGACCTCCAGACTGAACTGGCAGAGCAGCATTTTGCAGGAGCTACTGTTCTTTAGCAGCAAGTCTCAGCTTTTGACTTAATGGGCCATAGGTCAGATTGTACACAGAAGAAATTGAATCTGGGATCATGGACTTAGTGAGCATGTCCCTTCTGGGCTCCAAAGTCTTGCTTTGCAATTGTTAGTTTCTCTCTTAAGGAATATCCTGAATCACTGTTCCTGTAACCTTTGGGAAGCAAAAATAAATGTCATGTATATTGTACAGGAAGTGGGGGGAAAAAAAAAAAAAAAAGAAATCTTCTTCATAGGACCCAAATGTCTTTCCCCTCATCAAAATGTCTTGGCTGCAAATTCTAGTATTTTCTAAGCTGGGCAAAACTGTTCTTCTGTCTTTCAGAATAAGGCTCTCATGTCAAGCCAGCTTGGCTTGATACACTGAGCAGATACAGATGGCTTAAATTCTGCCTAAAGTCTTATGTTTCTCCATAGTTAGCTCTAGCCTTTCAAAAGTCCATATCCAGAAATTATTAGCAAGGGCTCTTAGGTAGAATTGAGACTGTTCAAATTTGGCTTCCAGTCCCTAAATTTTGTATCTCAAGACCACTGCAGGTACAGGTCTAAATCCTGGCTATCCCTATATATACCTGGCCAAAGTAACTGTGAAAGAGAAGGTTAGAGTGAAAGAGGCTGTTTCTGCTCCTACATTTTTCAAAAAGTTTGGGGAACCTTCTAAAAACAAGGAAATAATAAAACATTGTTAACAGGGACAACTCTTTTTTTTCTGAATATCTGAAAAACACACTGTGCCTGGTGATCACTGTCATAAATTCATTATATTTTACCTCTCAGATGTCTTTTTCATTAGTAGATCCCAGGGCTCAGCTGCAAAGTAATGCCCACATCTGCAAAAATCTAAGCAGCCCATCTGTATTTGCAAGCTGGTATCTGCTGTTTCATCTTTGTTGCGTAGCCTTGATATAGTTTCCATGGGTGGTTCCGTGCCAGACTGCTGCAGCTGTGTCCAGACGTCCTGGGTTCATGTATTTATAAGCTTTTTTTGGCCTGCATAGGCTGTTTGCCTCATTTATTTTTCCTTCCCTTGCCCTGTTGGGTGTACTTTTTACTCTTTCCACAGAAGCTTGGTCTTACGCTCTGGCTGTTGCAAGCCCTGGAGGCAGTCCTCATTGCTCCATACCTTTTATAATAAAAAGCCCACCTTTTATCAGAGCTCTGGCTTTGTAAGCAGGGTGAGTTTTAGAGTCCTCTTCTTCGGGGACCCATGACATGACAAAGCAAAGTTATACACAGAGATACTGCAAAGATTCAGAAATCCCAGGACCTCTTTGCTTTTACTAGCACAGGTATGTGCAGGGCATCACAAAATAATGCATGCCCCATTCTTTCCCTGCTGCCATTCAAGGACACTATGGTCCTGTGCCCGTTGCAGTTGTGTAGCCTTTCTGTTTTCATCTTCCTTTCCAGCTTTCCTCGCCCAATGACCAAGGAAATACTCTTGCTTTTATAACTGTCCTCACTGCTGCCTCAAGTCAGGTGCCCTATTTCTTTCCTGCTTCCCACTTCCAGCCTGAGTTTTGAGGAGGAAGTCTGGCTTGCCCTAGGCAGCAGCCAGTTGGTTTTCTTTTGTGCCCCATTTGAGAGGACACCATCAAAGTTTAACGGGCCTCTTCTGTTATCATTGTAACCTCCATGTACATTTTTAGTTCAACTTAGATGCAGAAAAACTGGAAACAGAAAATCCAAAATAAACAACAAAACTGAAGAAGGTATCACAGCCGCTCATTAAAACAAAGTTTGAAGTTTTCCACTAGGACTTCAGGTCCCCAGTATCAAAGGGAGTTCATGAGCTTCACACAGACAAATTACCCAAACGGCTGCTGCAACTGGCATGTGTGCACCTCCTCATCCACTGACGCATGTATTACTTGATCTGGAATGCAAATATTGGTTGGCACTCCCAGACACAGGGACGTGTGTGCACAGCGGGTGCAAATGCAAATAGCATCCCTTGGAGAAATGACCGTGAAGCTGCCTGTGGTCATGGAAACCACTTCTGTCTTCCCTCCCCTTCCAGCACAGTGGGACTGGAACAGTTTGTTCTCGCAGTAGCTGTCTTGTGCTCAGTCTGAGAGCTCCTGTGAAGCCGAATCTGGGTAGCCTTTGTGTCTCACCATCCTTGCAGCGGCAGGCCACATACAGTTAACAGTCTTCCCCACACCCCACTGAAGCCCCTTCAAAGAGAAAATCAGATCAAAGTTTTATCAGTTCCCTGTGTTTGAGAGTAACACATGCCAGGATTAATAGTTCTCAATTTTTCAGAAATATTAAAATTTGCTCTCTATTGTCAGGACAATAAATCTTTTACCCTGCAAGTTCATCTTGCTATGAGAACGACCGAGCGATTACTGACCCCAATTACACAATTAAATCTTTGAAATAATACTGTTTGATATTAAACAATTACATTTCTCATATGAAAATATCACCATTCTCTTGCCAGCTAAGAGGGTATTAATAATGCATCTACACAGATTCTATTGCGTGTTAATAATGAATGTCTACAAAACCTAATAGGCTGTTACTACTGCATGTACTTGCAAAGCTCTATAGGATGCTAATATACACCCACAAGGCCCTAGGAAATGCAAATAGTAAATCCAGAGCAAGGAAGTGGTATTCCCTTCCATTCTAGTCTCCAATACTGCATTCTGCTCCAGGCAGAACATCATAAGAAAACTTGAAGAAAGTTCATATTTGAGCAGCAGGAGCGGCAGATGCTCAGGAGACTGATTTGCGGGACAAGGGAAACATCTGTGTTTGACATGTTGAGGTCTGAGATGCATGAGTGGTAACCAACAGAAGCTATGTTTGAGATCCACTAAGAACTGGTGGATTTTTGCACTGACATCAATGGGATTTGATTTGTAGAGCGTGAGGATTTACAGGGTCTAATCAGAGATCATAATGGAAACGTAGAAGGGGTCGGTATGCTGAGCTAGAAAGTGGTATGAAACCCTCAGTGCACCTGCAAAACACAAGTATGCCAGCCTATTTCTCTCCCTGGATGGAATAATTAAAAGCAATAAAATTGCAACAAGAAAGCTGGAAACTGTCTAGAGAAGGTAGATACTGAGATCTGCATTATGTGAAGTAAGTCCTGAAAAGATGGAAGTAGGAGTCTCATTGCTGGCAATAGTTAAAACCAGTCTTTACTAGGGTGTAAGAAAAACACTGGGCCTGACTCCACCGGTGCTGGACTAGATGACAAAAATGGTTACTCCTGCCTGTGATGTCCCTGGGTTATGTCATGGCTGTGTATGCTTAGAAATCCTATTAAGAGTGAATGATGGTTAACAAGCATCCACAGAACTTTCACAGTAATATTTACCTTCCAGTTGCTCTGAGATACTGAAATACGTGACTCTTTATCTCTGAACTTGATATAAAAATAAGCAACTCTGCAGCATGTTGTTTGATGACAACAATGTGTCTCTACAATTCTCTGCCGGAAGCTAGTAATTCAAACCTACAAAGTGGAGGTTACTTGGTAATTATGGAAGATGGCCTTTACTCTTCACGCTGGTTCTTGAGCACTACAAGCAGAGAAACTTCTCTCTTTCGTGCCAAACAATATCTTAAGTTGCACTGAAGGAAAGATCCCGTACAAAACTGGCCTAGTCTTACAGAGCAGGCCAGCTTCTGCTGTTGTCACAGAGTGGGATTCGTTCCCATGAGTGAGCCTGGCTGTGTGGCACTTTCTGTACCTCAAGTTTTTCATGGCAGCATACATTGAAGCAAGCAGTGACTTGCTTGGCAGGGCACTTGGTCGTGGCACTTGGCACGCTCAGCAGTGACAGTAATTCTTTCTAGTTGGATGGTGCTTTCCCCAGGGCCCTGTGCTCCATGGAGGCTTCTGCACCAGGCTGACAAAGGCGGCACACAAAGACGATGTATTCAGTGCACAGCGCTGGTTGCAGGAGAGAGTGACTTTGGGAGAACATAACCCCTGACCAGGAGAGTTGGAAAAGCAAAACAAACAAGAAAAGAAGCCCTAAACAAACCTTCAGACAGGTCCCCTAGGAATAGACTGGGGCACTGTATAACAAAAGAACTATTTGCTTCAACTATAAAACACTCCTTTTGTGGTCTCTTCTGTGTGTATTGTAGTGAATATATTGACTGGCAGGAATGTTCATGGGAACAGTGAATTTTATGTAAATATTAGAGACTATTTGCAAGAAGCAAAATTTGAACTCATAAAAAGTAGTATTCTCAATGGAAGCCTGATCCTAAAGGTTACTCAGAAAACAGAAACATACAATGGGATTTACTGCATATATTTAACAAAAGTATATCTAACCCAGCTCCGATTTTGAATATCGACTATCTGGGGACAGTTTGTGGACAAACAATATACTGAGAATTATTTACTGAGACAAGTCAGCAAATAATTGCAAATGACAAATAAATTTGAGAAAATTACAAACTTCTTGTGGACAATTCATGAACAGAAGCAAGGCAAAATTAATCAGATAAATTATTCACAATGAATGAATCTCTCAGCTCTAATTAAAACTCTGTAGGGTATTAATAATACATGCCCAGAGAACCACAAACAGAATCATATAACCAAAAGGATCTATCTGTGTCTGCATCGCAGACCTTCCCATCCTGTAACAGGGTGTTTCTCAGTATCTTTTTGTGTCTGAATGTTGATTCTGGTTGCAGCTGATAGAAACACTCTTCACACTCTGTGTGTGTGGTTAGTGTGGTAGTTTCTCCACTGATGTTTGTGGGATCATTCCTTCTCTGTTTTTTTTTTTTTTGCGGCTGCTTTTCCAGCCCCATGGGAATTCCTGGGGAAAATGCAAAGTACTAGTGGCTTATCTGGAGTTGTAAAGGCTTTTCTTTCATGAGCATCACAAATTATTATCTTTTTTCCTAAGATAGAGGTAGGAGCAAAGACCTAAGGGTTTAATCATTAAAATGCTCAGGAGTGGAAACTACGCTCCCTCAGCCTGGGGCTCCCCACACCAGCTCCACCAGTGCCCCCACTCCTGCCCCACTGTCCCTTAGATTGCAGTTTGGGTTTTCCTGCACACAGGTGTGCCATGTCCTGGTGTACGCTGCCTGATTAGTGGAAGCCTTATCCTAAGTGGGAGCATTTTGGGGGGCTCAGTCACTCTATGTCACACAAGTCCCTGCCAAGCACAACCAGCAGAAGCTGATGGCAGTAAGCTGGGCGCCTGATCATCAGTTGTGCTGCATGTTTAAAAATTCCAGCAAAAGAAGGATATTGGCTCTGTCCCCCTCCCCCACCTGTATAATTTAGCTCTGCTTTTAATATAACTGTGTCTTTGTACTCTGAAGAACTCCCCAAACCCATTCCCCCCACTTTGACTCCCCGTCTGACAGACAAGACTTAGTCAATCAGAAAATTGTTTAATACTTTTCCTTTTATTCCCGAGAGATCTCCTGGCCTTCTGTGTTCCCATTCATCAGCCCCTTTTCTACCAGCCACCCCCACCCCTCATGTGTCTTTTATCTGCTTTAAACCAATCACTCTTCCCCTCTTCTTTTTTCGCTTCACAAAAGGAATCAGAATTTAATAAGAGCAAGCTGCAAAATATCAGCATTAATCCCCTTGTCCTCATGGGGCTGGCACCGTAAGTCCCTGGGTCCCCTTATCAGCACCAAACTGTATTTCACCAGTTAGAACCCTTCTGATAGCATAAATACCTGCCATGCAGGTGTCTCCAGCTGACAAGATAACACATTATCAATCATACATCCCCAATTTATGCAAAAAGCCCATCTTCCTTCTGTTTATTTCATCCCGTGGTGGATGGAGAGCTGAGGACAAGAGGGGCTCAAAAATTAAATTTTTTCTCTTCCTGTACACTTGAAGAGCCAAATGACACATCTCCTACCTATAAGAAACAAAGGTAATTCACTTATTTCTCTCCTGTAATTCACTTATTAGCAGTTGGGCAATGGTGGTGGTGCAGAAAAAATAGGTAGGGAGTAATTGACTGTGGAATCCCATTAAGCTTTGTCATAGTGCACAGTCTGAGAGTGGGCACTGCAGAAACACCTCCATCAAAATTACCTGCCAGAGGGAATGGTGGAGGGATGCTTCCAACTATGTGGAAGGCAAAAGATTCCCAGAGCACACCCTGGTCAATTTAGCTGCCCCTTGTACTCATACAGGAGGGTGGGAAAGTGGCCTTGTCTTTGGGAACTGCGGAGCTATACCAGACCTAAATCCTCCCACGCAAGTAGTCGAGGGACACTTTTCCAAGAGGAGCTATGGATTGGAGTGGGGAGAGACACTTGGCTTTGGCAGTGGCAAGCTTTCATCTCAGGGTGATGGTAGTGGTCTGAGCCACAACCTGGGGAGCATGTTGGTGTCCTTTGAGGAGGCAGCAGCCCTCAGGTGGCTGTTGCCTGCTGAGGTTTACTGGGACTGCATCCTGAGGAGGATCTGCTTCAGTTCATAACACTTTTAGTTGTGTCCTCTGATGCAATTCTCACCATGAACAGGGGAGGGATAGTATGGGTTGTGCGTGAAATAGCTTCCTTTGCCTCATCCTACAGGGTAAAGTAGGACTGGGCCTGATCTTAAGTGAAGGGGATGGAGCAAGGACATAGAGGTGCATGTCAGATTGCAGGTTTTCTACAGCTTTAGTTCCATTATCTGAACTCCCTAAGGTTAAACTGGTGCAGCCTCCAGGTCTGTAACAGGTAATGGCATCAAGAGGCCTTTAACCAGAGTAGTTTGTTCTCTTCAGTTTAGGGAATTAAGCTTTAATGGTAAAAGGACGCAATACAGGTCTAACAGTTGTTTTGATTGAAATGTCTGGTTAAGATTTCACTGACTCAAATAGTCAGACCTGTACAAAGTGCAGAGTTGACCAGCTTGACCTACACTCTGAAGTCTGATCTCAGTGGTAGTTGTCATGTACAGAAAACCAGTTTAAAAGTCCAAACCCTGCTTAAAAAAAAAAAAAAAAAAAAAAAAAAAAAAAAGAAAGAATGGTACTTTGTAAGCAAAGGAATGGTGATGCAGTGCCATTCCCATTTCTGGGAGGTGGCATTTTCTCTGCTCCACAGCACCTTCGGTTCACAGAGTGGCTGATGATGTGTGGGGAGGGAAATAAGCAGCAAGAGCAAATGACCTCAGAGGCAGCAAAGAACCTGGTTTCCATTGCAAATGCCCTTATTAGGATGGAAAAAGGTAGGAACAAGAAAAAAGGAGGCAGAAAGTACAAGGCAGAAAAATCCCTAGAAAAGATGTCTTCAGCTGTTTTACACCAGCTTCAGCTGCTCTTAAGAGGGGTTGTCGTTCCTTAAACATATATTTAACCCTATCCTCACGTGTTTTCTATTCCTTAATAAAGGCAGGGTTTGAAAACAACAGTGAATACAGGTGAAGCACACTGCAGTATTTATCTTGGTCTCTAATCTGTACCTGATTTGTAATGTGCTTGGAGTAGGGGCTGTATCTTTAGTCTTTGTGTGTGTAATACTTATCGTAGTGGATTTCTGTTCAGCAAATACAGCTCCTGTGTGCTGCCTCTGTACAAAAAATTAGAGATAATAATAAATCACAGTCAGGTCTGATTCTGGGAAGGCCAGTGGTATGAGAGAGGAAAATAACAGTGGTTGTTAAACCTAAATCATAGATGTTCCTGTACACTCTTAAAGTCGTCATCTCCTTTCAGTGTCTGCCCTTGCTACTTATTAAAAAGTAAAATGACCCCTTTAAGATGAAGGCTTGTACTGCTGGTGCTGAAGATCCCAGCTTTTAAGCTCTGGGGACAGGTGTGGTATCTGCCATCACTCACAGAGCTCGGAAATCAAAATGCTTGCACCTGTTATGTCAGTGAGAGTGTCTGCCTCTCCCCGACAAAGGATTCGTATGACTGGTGGACTCGCTATAATGAATTAGTTATCTGAGTCAGTGTCCCTTTTCTTCCTCATCAAGGGTAATTAGCATTCTGTACCACCCTGGTCCTTCTAGCTGCAGGAGTCCCCACCTTTGCATTGCGGTGTTACAAGGAGACCAGCTCAATTCCCCGACCCTCTAATTTTCCATGTTACAACTGATGTCACTTGCCAGACCTCTACCTCCTTTTTGCCCTTGGGACTTGTCCATGAAGACACCTGTCTTATGAGATTAGGACAGTTCCCTGTGGGGACGTGGAGATGCATGGATCATGTCTACTGCAGTTTCCATCTCCAAACTATGACACATCATCAATCAGCAACTTTCTGCTCTTGTGTCTTCTCTCTCAGTCATTAATGACCTTGATGGACACCTTCCACTGTAAAAGTCTGTTGTACTGCCACGTTTCTACAGCACTGAAATACATGCCTGTGATGCCATCAGAAGCCTCCTGTTTCTTCTCCAGCACTGAAATTTTTGCTATATCCACAGTGGTAGAGAACATTAGCATGAATGAACATGATAGAGGGCTATAAAGTTTTTATTATGGCAATTTTAGGCTGTTCATCTTATGAGTGGCAAACTAACTCCTTGGGAGGGAAGTGCTTTGGGAAGCACACTCTGAGCAGTTTGGGGAGGAATCCCAGTGGGGACTGAAGAGAGGAAGGACAAGAGAATTTGTGTTGTTCCTAAAAGCAGAATAAAGGTAGTTTGCCATAATCCCCCCTCAAATGCACTCAGGTAGTATGAAATTGTTGTCTTGAACTGGCCTGCCCTGGTAGAATGGAGAATAATATTTAGCCTCTTATACATGCTAGTTTGGGACTGGGTAATGTGATTAATAAAAAGCTGCTTGCACAATATCCAGCACAGCTGCCATGGCATGTGTACGTGTTCTGGACTTGGGGATGAAGAGACTCTGAATGCGTAAGCACTTTTCTTGTGTTTACTCCCCTTGGCCCTCCTCCCCCTCTAAAAAAGACAATTTCTATGCATCTTTCCCTGGTCTCTGGTCTGTGACTTTCAGACAGGTTTGGATAAGTCTGTGTGGGTGTGGGTTGTTTTGTCACATATTAGCAGGGCACTGCAGAGCTCTCTGAGTTTAAATTTATGTGTTCCGGCTTTTATTGCTGTGCCACTTGGCTCTTTTGAATTATCTCAGTCACCAAATGAATTTTATAGTCCATTGGGGGCTGTCCATGCTTGTTAAGGTGATATTTCCATCTCCAGTGTGCCGTGGAATCTCATCCGCCACGCAGTGATCGCTTCTACCCGCCAGCTGCCTATTGCTTCTTCAAGAAACATCTCTGCTCCTTGGAGAATCGTGGGATTGGTTGAGTGTGGGTTTTCTGGTAAAACATCCAACTCACAGTACACAACAGGACATAAATTTTGCTCAGGAAAGAGGTGAAATAGATGCTGTTGCAGTGTTGGGTTGTGCCAGCTGTCAGGCTGGCTCTGTTTGGCACAGAGAGTCAGCAAGCTATGGCTTGTGGGTACTGGGCATCCCTGGCCCTGCTTCAAGGGTTTTAAGCACATCCCCAATAAAAAGGAATTATCAGGCAGGGGAGTTGGGCCCGTGCTGGTGACTACAGAAATGGCAGGGACCTGGGCATATGCAGAGCTGCAGCTGCAGGAACCACTGACTCCACTGTGTCCTGGTGTTCTGCCAGTGGTGCTGACCCCATTCACCTGGGCCTGAGTAGGCAAAAGGATGTTTGACTCTCTAGGATTTCTCATGGCACAGGTGATAAGGGCTTGGCTCTAGTGAAGACTCCATCTTTGTACAGAGCTCCTTCCTGTGCTTTTTTGGCAAGCACACCAGTATGGTGCTCCATCATGGAGCAGATAGACACTCAGACCAGACTTGGACATTTCTTGCTTTATTGCTCTTCCTTCTGATGCCACCCTTTTGCTCTGCATTAAACTGACCCCTGACCTTCCTCCAGAGAGGGTTCTGATATTGCAAATGGGTCCCCAATGTCGCTTTACTGAAGTTATCAAAATTTGGGGGGCATTTTGGAGAGACTTTCCCAGGCCATGCATCAGGTCTCATATTGCAGCAGATTTGCATGGTGGCATAAGTGGGAGAGAACATGGGGAATTTATCACTCTGCAATGATGAATGCTTGGGACTTGATACGGTGCTGCAGTATGAGGACTAGTCCAAGGACAGGCCTAATAGCTTGCACTCCTAACAACAATCACAAAGGTCTCCCTCTCCAGCTCTGTGTCCAGAAGTCCATCATCATCTTCCTTCTTTCACACATTTTACCTCTTCCCTCTTAGGAGCCCTAGAGACATTTGTCTGTTTAGATGTCTCAGGGCAACCATCTTGATGTCAAGATGTCTTGGAACTTCTTACCCATTTTTCTTGTGAACACTACCAAAAAGCAATTTTATGCCCTTTGTGCCCCTTACTGGCTTGGCTGGTCAACAGCCCATGTATTTTTGCAGTCCTGGAAGCCTGCAGCTACAGAGATCAGCTCTGTTCTTCAGCCACAGTATGTTTTCCATCGCATAGGCAAGATACTGGTTGTTCTTCAGATCATCTGGGGTGCTTACATTTTTTCCCTGATCCCCCTTAGCAGAGCTCCTGTAGGAATAAACCACTGAAAGATAATGTGCCAGTTTCTTTCTTTCTGTGCAAAGGGCTCCTGATGGTATTTCTCCATGCTGTCTCTGCTGGACTTAATGTGATATTTCCTTTCTCCACTCCTCTTCTGTAAACTGCTAATCAATGATATATTGCAGCTGTTTCCACAATTCATTTTCTTAAGCCTGTCGTAAGGCTAATTGGTTTTCAGTTTAAGTCCTGGATCTTGCAAATTACTATGTGTGGGCACTTTGCAGGATCTGGGCCCCAAATTTTCATTCTCCACTGTCATTAGCTGTGTTAGAGTCTGTGTTAATCCCTCTCCAGCTAACTGTCTTCATACAGCAATTTAACTGCTTCATATTAACCTGGCATACCTCTTCCTGCTGGGTTGTGCTGTGTTCCCATGTCACCCTTGTGGCAGCCATTGTGTCTCTTCTACTGAGTGCAAATAAACGCAAATTATAAACAAAAGAAAGCTTAGAGCTATACATTTCCTCCTTTTCCTCCTGTATTGTCCCTCAAAAAAAAAAAAAAAAAAGAAAAAAGAAAAAAAAGAGATTCCTGTAAGGAGATATCATGTCCATCATTTAACTAAACTGTACATATCTAGCATTTTTAATCTCCCCTCGTAAATCAATCCCTCCAGGCCCTTATCTAGTTCAGCCGTCTGGAAATTAAAAAATAAAATACAGCTCACAATAGGAAGAAGTATGAAATGTCTTTTTGGGCAATGAAGAGGAGCAGGGGAGGGACTGAGTGGTAGGAAATAATACTTGATATTTTATAACCCCTTCCATCTAAGGATCTCAATGTACTTTGCAAACAGGAGTGAATTAAGGGTCACTGTGTCCCCCATGAGACTGGGAAGTCTTGTCACAAATCTGTGTCAGCCAGCCCTTGTCTTTATGAAGCACGTGCAGCTGTTGGAATTGCTCAGGCACCGCAGGGATAGAAGTCATTTCTTCCTGCTGCAGGAAATTAGCTTCTACCTGTTTCAGTTGGAGGTGGACAGGCAAGTTCCCGTTAGGAGAAGAAGGCCTGTGAAAGAGATGAAAAATTCTGACCCCTTTTAATAAAGGTAACTGGATTAAATGCAAATGCATTATAAATGCTCCATAATTTAGAGGCAGGAAAATTCAGGCATGGAAAGACAAAGTGTCCAGCATCCCATAGCAAACAAAATGAGGGAGTCTTCATCAGTTGCTTTGACTGCAGAGCAATCCTTCTTGCAAGTAGCAGCAAGTTTTTCCTACTTGTGGCCAGCAGCATGAAATTTGGGCTATACAGCTAGGGATTTGATTGAATGGTTTTATCAGAAACTCCAGATTTGCTTACAGGCACCAAGGGAACAGTCTTTCTCAGGAGATTTCCATTGCTTCCCGCTTTAAAGAAGATTGTTTTCAAGGAAGACAAGAGCAGCTGTCTTTCTGGTGATATCTTGGCATTCCATGCCGAGTGCCCCCAGCTCTGGGAAGGCCTGCCCTGAGATGAGATAGCAGAAGGTACCAGGGGGTTTTTAAGGTTCGGATGAGTTTCTGAATGTAGGCTTGCATTTGTTCTTCTCTTACCCTTACTGCTCCAAAACATCCCCAATAATTATCTCTCAGATTCATCCTTTCTCTCCATACTGACTCTCCTTAACTGCTCATTCAGATTAGGAAAACATCCTTTCAGTCTCTCTCTCTCATCCTCATTAAATCTTCTTTTTATTTTTTTTCTTTATCTTCATCTTCTTCTTCCTAGACTGTCACTAAATTAAAAAAAAAAGTGAAGAAAAGCTCTTTAATGTGCTTTAAAAAAATCTCTTTGAAAATAATATCGTCTGTGTCGCTTATGTCTGTCTCTCTTGCTGTATATAGTTATTTATTTATTTTTACAGACTAAACTAAAAATTGGCTTATTGATAAAAGCCACCGTGCTGCTGTTTGCTGATGATTAGGTGCAAAGAAGAGGCTTTTCCCTGCTAAGATGGGTAAACATGGAAAAGATGTTATTTAAATTGTAAGGACAGGCTGAGAATGTGCATTCCTCCTCCTCCAACACCCCATGTCACAGGCACAGATGTCCAGGAAAAAGACTGGACTAGAATCCAAAGATAAAAGCAGACTTTACCCACAAATGTGCACTTAACCCCAGGCACTGATTCCAGAAACTGCTGATGTCTCCAGGCCCTTGAGAAATGTTCTGGTTGCTAGCAGGCTGCAAATTGCAGCATCTCAACTCTCATGGCTTCCATTAGTCAGCACTAGATAGGAAATGGCACAGAAGAGCAGCTTCTTACCCAATGGGAGCAGGAATGGAATGTTCTCTTTCAAAAAGAAAAAGAAAACATTAGCTGGTCTGAAATAGATGAGGACCCAGACCAAAACTTCTCCTCAAACTTTGGGAAATTTGTCATCTGGATCCATGTGCTAATAGACATTAAAGTCAGAAAATACCACTAACTCATTATGGCTCTGATCTAAAATTTTCAAGACCTGCCTGGATGCAGTCCTGAGTAACATGCTCTACATATAGGCAATCCTGCTTACAACTCTAAAAATTCAGTGAAATTCAGTGAAAAGTGTTACTATGATATAAGCATGTCTGTCCACACTATTGTTGCTGTAGCTATTTCAAGTACTAAGAAAAATTAAACTGTAAGAGCCTAGACTTCTGTGCTGGCCAGGTGTCTATCTAGAGCTGTGTGCCTTTAACACGTAAAACTTATGCCCTTGCAGCTTTAGAGCTGTTGGCAAACAAGACAACCAGGTTGAAGATAGCTTGCTGCAATCACACTTCTGGTATTGGTAATGAGGTGGTAACTGCTGGTAGTGGAGATCCAGACCATCTGTGCAATCCAGTTTAGCCAACTGCTGAGGCATTGACATGAAAGAGCTGGGTTTGATCGCCACATGTAGAATCACAGAGGTGCTGGTTGGGGAGGACCACTCATTGGGCCTCTAGTCTCCAATTCAAGCTCCTGCTTAAAGCCAGACACCTCCCAGGAGCCAGTGTGTCAAGATCAAAAGAGCTACATCTCAGTGGGTTCATTTCCTCTTCTCCCAACTTCCCTTGCCTTGTGGCTGACGATCTTCCTTGCCACTCTGCCAACACCAGGGTAGCCTTGGCTGCCTCTCTGAATCTCAGGTCCAGAGGCACATGAGGTGGCATATTGCAGAGCCAGCGTGAATCAAGATAAGCTTATTCATTTAGGGCTTTTCTGTTCACCTATAGCATGCTCGTGACTGAAGAGTGAAACTGCTTCAGCTATTGGGGACCATGGCCACAGAAGGCAAGAATGCACTATATATTGGGTATTTCTTTTATCTCTGTGTAAAGACCCTACTGTGGAAGGTGTGCAGGCTACCGGGTGAGAGAAGAGAGTCTCTGGATAGTCTGGACTCTGGAGAGTCTCTGGAAGCATGATAACCTCTTACTTTTCCAGTCAGTTTGTCATCCCTCCCTCCACCTGGCTGGAGAGACCATGCCACAAAGAAAAGGGTACATTATGACTTCCCTCCTGGAATACCTGACACAGGCCCAGGAGAACACTCCTGTCCAGGGCAGGTAGTGATGGGCATCTCCTGTCCGGCAAGTGCTTGAACAGGGAAGAAAGCGATGAAGTAGAAAAAGGGAAAGAAAAACTACAAATACATAAAGTCACAAACTCAAACAGAAAAGGATAAAGATGGAGGACAGATGGCAAAAAGAGGAAAGTCAGCACAAGTTCTCCTCAAGAGGTGCTATTTTGGGTTTGTGTGGCAAGGATTTGGTAGCAAGGGGCTAGAGGGGTGGTTTCTGTGAGAAACTGCTAGAAACTGCCTGAGCAGAAGAAGCTTCTGGGGGGGAGAAGAGGGGGAAAAACAAGGAGAGCACACCACCACACCTCTACATCAAATAAAGCCAATGCCAGCCTGCTCCAAGATGGCCTGCTGCTGGCCAAGCCCAAACCCATCAGTGGCAGTGGTAGTACCTCTGGGATAACATATTTAAGGGGGGGGGGGGGGGGGGGGGGGGGGGAAGAAGAAGAAATCCTGTGCAACAGCAACTAGGAGAGAGGAGTGAGAGAAACAACTCTGCAGACACCAAGGTCAGTGAAGAAAGAAGGGAAGGAGGTGCTTCAGACTCTGGAGCAGAGATTCCCCTGCAGCCCATGGCAAAGACCACAGTGAGGCACACTGTCACCCTGCAGCCCATGAAGGTTAACAGTGGAGCAGATATCCACCTGCAGCCTTTGGAGGAACACATGCTGACAGAGGCTGGGAAGCCTGCAATGGAGCAGGCTCCTGGCAGGACCTGTGGAGAGAGGTCAATGCTGAAGCAGGTTTGCTGGCAGGATTGATGAACCTGCAGGACCCCTGTTGGAGCACTCTGTTCCGGAAGGAGTACACCACATTAGAGAAGTTAATGGAGGACTGTCTCCCATAGGAGGGACTCCACACTGGAGCAGGGGAAGAGTGTAAGGAGACCTCCCCCTAAGGAGGTCTGGTATTGCTATATGGATCCAATGAACTCTGCAGTCTTTTTTAGTTTAGTAGTGACTAAGGTTGGGTTCTTCACCAAGATAGAAACTGGCCTTACTTCTGTGGTGGTGCCAAACAAAACCTAGAGAAAATTCATCTGCAGTTTAAGCTGTATCATTATGAAGTTGCCTTTGGCTTTCCCACTTCTGTGTGATTCTGCCTTTCAGCTGTACCTTGCTACCTTTGTACATAAGTGAGGGCAATATGCTGTGCCTTGGTGTCTGGAGTTGCCACTCCTCAAAAAAATCTATGAGGCTCACTGATAACATGCATCCTAACAGTAGGGACCCTTTCACATCTTCTGTCTCAGAGACACTGGAGGCATTTGCCAGAACATTCTCTATAGTCTTCGGTGTTTATTCACTAATTGTTATCCATTGCTCCCATAGAACACTTCAGTTTTTGATGACTTGTGTAAGTGGCACATTTATTCCCAGATAAATTTTGAAAGTGAGAACAAATCTAGTTTATTCTGATAAAGTGAAAATTAAAACAGTAGGCTGCACTATTGGAAACAAGAGTTATGCAAAACAACTCCGTAAAATGCACTGTCAGTTATCTATGGGACACTCTCACTCCATTCCCAGCTCTTCATTCAAGAGCTCTCTCCCAGCTGGTGGCTCCTGCAGCTCTATGACTGCAGAAGGAGTGCCAGGAGTTATTCTTCCTGAGCGAAAAGCATATGTGGCATACAGCCTGCCAGGATATGCCCTTTCATCGTCAAGGAACCATGGAGTGAAAGTGCCTTTTCAAAGGAGATCCTGACCCCACTGTTCTTGCTATTTTTTTTCACCTAGAAAAAGAGGGTGCACACTAGTAGAGGTCTTTCCCTTCCAACTATGTTGTTCAGAGGATTTCTGAGCAGCCTGTTCAGGGTTTGATGACTTCCAGTAAGAAAAGTAAAGGAATCCATCTTCTCCAACACAAACATCAGGTTCTTCACATTCTTTAATACAGGCAGTTGGAAAGGTGGGGTCCTGTAGGGTTCGCATAAATCCAAGGAGAACTTTAGAAGTGTAAGATGGTGGGACAATCACTGCTGGGCTGGAGGGTAGACAGCATTCCTCATACAGAGGGACACTGATGCCTCTATGCCATCACCCAGCAGAGAAGGATACCAGGAAGGATTCCTGTTGGATTGCTCACAAAGTCATTCTATAACAGAGGTTTAAAAAAGATGGTTTTTAAGAAGGAGCTTAGATGGCTACAGACTGTTTCTGCCCTTGACTGTGCTGTCTGACTGTTTGATGAGTTGTTGGTCTTCATACCCTTTTGCTGTCCTGTATCCTTGCTCCCATTCGGATGGGAGTTTCTGAGTAATTATGACAGTCTCTTCCCCCAGGTGTTTGTACAGGACCCAGCACTCTGGGGCCTTGCCAGTACTGGGGACTATGAGCCTAAAAACAACCAAGCATGAAGGCTGGGATTTTGCTGGGGAGAAGTTCAGATCACAGTGTTATGAGCAAGGGAGGCTTCCAAGCTTCCTCAGACCTGGAATGTAATCAATTAAATATGAAAAAATGTTTAATTAAACTAACATGAAATAGCCTGAAAGGGTCACAAAAACTGAAGGCGATGATGCCAGTTCCTCGTGGCATATGGCAGAGCAGCCGCTCTCCCCTTGCTACAAATGCAGGACTGTCACTTCAGAGGGACATAAAGCCCTTTCATTTCTCCAGCTGTCACCATGGCAGCAGAGGGACCATCCTGGGAGCTGCCATCCCCATTGTCACCCTTCTTTTATGAACAGGGAGGGGCAACCTACCTCAGGGGACCTGATTTCACCTGAGGAAGGCAAATGGAGAAAAGCTATCTTATTTTTCAGTGTTGGAGCCTGGCTGCTTGGCAGAGGACAGCATCATGCTGGGGCTGACCATGGGAGGAGAGGTGCAATGTGTCACTTGCTGCAAAGGCCTTGGGGGCCCCTCTGCTACGTGCCACTGGGATTGGAGCACTTTATTCTTTTATCAAAGAGGGCATATTGGACATCTAAACTCCTTAAAAAACAGAGAAGTCTTGATGTTCTCTGAGTTCATGGCTGCTTGATGTGGGAGCATTTTAAGGTGCAGGTAGCCCTAGTTTTCCAGCCCTACTTACAACCAGTCCTCAGGCATGGTTGGGCAGGGGAACCCAAGGGTTGTCATGGACAGCAGATCTGTGCTGCAGCCATCAGCTAGAAGGACAGGGAGTGCTTTTGGCTGTCCGAAAGGATGAGTGATTGAGTAAAGGCTTCTTCAGATCTCTTAAGGAATCATGATGGGAAGACATTAAGAAAGGTAGTTGAGCACTGCGTTAGGGAGCCTGGCTTTTAGGCTTCTGTGATTGTGATGACTCATATCCTTGGCTTAGAAAGCCTTGTTGCCATTTGCCTGCCATGGCTTCCCACAGTTCAGCAGTGCATCATTTGGTATTCCTTTTCATGTACAGGTAATATGTTTGGTTATACATAAGCATGGAAGGCACAATCACAAACTTGAAAGGCCTTGGGCTTGCAGAGCTCTGTGGGAGGACCAGGGGTGTGACTAAGCTTTGGTAGCTCTGCTTTTGTAGGGTAGACAGGAGGTTTTTAAAGGGTTACAGTGTGTCACTGGGAGTTTGGTGTTCAAGTATCCCAGTGTTCCAGTTTGGTTTTTTAACATGCTAGTCTTTAAATATATTTAAGGGTTATAGGAAGAAGGGAGTGTATCTGGCATTGCAGCCTTGGGACATGATCTCACACACTAGAGAATGAGGCAGGGGAAGAGGAGACATGGCTGAACGGGAAGGGTGGTGAAAGCTCAAGTGTGGTTGACAAGAAAAGAGGAGGCTGAGCTCCTAGGAGGTGAGGTCCAGCAGGTGAAAAGGACAGACAGGCTGAAATTGCTGTAGGATTTTGGAAGTGAGAAGAAGAAATTGAAACTCAATCCAGTGAACACTTTGGAACCAAAGGAGGGATGAAGCAGGCTAGATGTGCTACGATGGGATTTCAGGGTGAGGAAAGAGAATGCTAATGGCTATATTGTGTATGCTTTGCATGTCGGAGAAGCTGGGGAAAAGTTGCACTGCACGGAAGTGAGCAGTAATGAGCGGCCAGGCATGTCTCCCAGCTGTCAGGACAGAAAAGAAGGGCTTGGGTGCTGGCTGTGTTGCAGAGCTGGCTTTATCCCGAGGGACTTCAATCTGAAAGCCCTTCAATCTGTGAGGTTCATTATCTCCCCTTTCTTCCCTACAGTTTTGCAGTCTCATTTGGGCAGAAGCATCCCCCAAACTCGAGAGACCAATCTCCGCAGTAGTGGCTTTGTTCTCCCTTTTGGACCTACCAGCTCCCTCAAGGCCTCTGCCTTTTGGAGCTTGTGAGGAAATTAGTTTGCTGAAGAGAAAGGGCATAGTCATCGTAAAAACCATTCCAATGAAGATGTTTAATTGCAAAGGAGGAAAAACCATTTGTAAATTAAATGAATCACCCTGTTTACAACACAGAAAGGGTAAGGAATGATCCGAGAAGAAGCCGACAGTTTGGCAGTCTGAGGCACAGGAGATGCAGCTGAGTGTATCGAAGTAGCAGTAGGTACTTTGAGGTAGCGGCTTATAGAACAATAGCAAAGCAATTAGCTATGGTTTCCCTATACTTCCTTAGATATCGACTTGATTTTAAAAAACCAAAGTATGTCATGTTCTCCCACCGCCTCTTCAGCCCTTCTGTGGGGCAGCACACCTGCAGTGGGGCTGTGCTGGGGCAGAGGGCAAGGGCCGATGGCTGCAGCCCTGACCCCCTGCCAGCTGAGACACATTAACTAATCTAGCACCTGTGCCCACCCTAAGGACCCCCTGCCAGCTGAGTCACATTAACTAATCTAGCACCTGTGCCGACCCTAAGGAGATGGGTGGGGGAGCACCTCCAACTGGGGTTTCTTTGCCTGCATGCAGTGCAATTACATTTTGGTTTGCCTGTCTGTCTGTCTCTGCTTGTGTAAGATATCAAAGTTGTAGCAGAGGCTGGAGCACTCCTGAGTAGTCAGGGGGCTGTGGTTGCTTGTGCTGTGTGTATATTTATAGTACAGCCTCCAGGCTGCCTTCTGAATTGCTGTGTGAGGAGTGAGAATGGGGAGAGATTTCCAAGAAGTGGCCAGAAAGAGATGGAATCCATGAAGCAGTCACACTTGGTAAGATATTGGCAGCAGTTGCTGTTTACCTGGTTTCTTAACTATTAAATAGCATGGGTCTGTACACGTACATGAGTCTGTACTCCCATAGGGTGTTCTGTAGTAATAATTAATAGTGATTACATAGTGATAATGCAATAGTTATGCTAATAGTTCCATCAGCCTGTATGTAAAGAGATATGAGCCAGTACTATAAATATAGTAGTAACTATGTGGAAAGCAGACTTAATGACAAGAATATTGCATATAATAAATATGCTGATATTGTTTATAATAAACAGGGTGTCTCCTTACCTACTATAATCAGCCTTTGCAGTTTCCCTGCAATTAACTTTCAATGTTTCAAGCCTGCTCTTCTGTTTTCACTTCTACCTCCCTGCCTCTAGCTGTATAGAGATACTTCAAGATTCATTGCTTCTAAGTCAAAAAAGAAACTGCTGGGCTAAGTAAATGGCAATTAATATACCTACTAAATGTAATAGCAGAGACTTAGGCACCCATGACAGACCAATGCTCGGTTCACCTACACATTCAGGGCTTGGAGAGTTTTGCCTGGGTCCCCATTTTCACTAGTATTTAATTTCCTTGCACTACGTCACATGGAAATAATGAGGAAGGTGGATGAGGAAAAGGATGAAGCTTTTTGAACTGACTCGGTTAGGTTATGGTGTCTGTTTCATCCAGGTGCCTTGTTACTCATTGCACCCACACTTACTGTGCAGGGAAACCCAGCCTCCTGAGCAACTGAAGTGAGCACAGAGATGCTGTGGCAAACCTTGCTGTGTGCTGCACACTTGTGTCTCCTGACAGTGGCTCAGTGGCTTCAGGGAGGAGCTGCCCTGCATCTCTGGGGGACATATTTTCCAGCTACTGATGCCCTTTTAGGGTGCTGGCAACTGAAGATGAAGAAAGGAAGCTCTGAGTTTAGTAATATAAAAACAAACAAACAAAAAAACCAAACATGGAGGAAAGCAAGGGTTAAGGGAAGGAAGATCTTCCTAGCTGCACTAAGCAGGTAACCAGTTACAGCTGGGATGAAGGGCTGCTGCCAGGGAGAGTAAAGCACTTGTTGTGGAGGCTAGTTACTGTTTCAAGATTCTCCTCAACAGAACCTTAGGAGGAGTCAATTAGATTCAGAAATCCTATGAGGATGGATCAGTACTGACTGAGGAACAGCTGGTTACCCATGGATTGCAATGTATAGAGGACATTAAGGTTTTCTCAGGCCCAGGCAATTAGGCTCTGCAGAAGAGGATGCAGCATGTGGTAAGCTGACCAATATGCCAGTGTACTGGGGTGATAAAAAAGGGGCAAGGTGTCCTCAGGGAGAGGACAAAGCCTTCTTAGGAACATAACCACAGGCAAGAGATTACGTAGCTTGGAGCTTGCTGGAGGGGTGCTCTAAGGCAGGTAGCTCTGCCTAGAAGCCTGGCCTAACAACAAGTTATACCTGTAAGAGAGCAGCAACTGCAGGCATAAGCTGTGGAACTGAAACTGCTCCACGTTTACTAAAGCCATGGTGTGAGGCATGGCCACAGAGATCCAAGGAGCATCCTGACAGCACAGATGTGTACGAACTTGGTGTCCTTTGATATCAAATGGTGAAAGCTGCCATACTGAGGTGTCTCAAGGATACAAGGTGTGTTGTCTTTTGTGCTGATGCTTCTATGGGGTGCTTTTTGTATGAGCTGCTGTTATGGTTGAATTACTTGGAAGGTATTACTAGTGGTAGATCACATATAAACTTCTCAGAGGAACACTGGATTGCTAGCGTTACAGAAATAAAGACTTTTTCTCTTGGTGCCAGCTGGAAAGGTTGGAGGAAGTATTGCTTTTGCAAAAGATGTCTTCCTCCTTGGGAGCTTGGAGCAAGTATGTAAACCCTGTGCTGAAACAACCTACCGAGCCCTCTTACAAAATTCCTTTGTGAAAGTTATTTTCCAAGTTCATTTACCTGTTACAGTCACACTATTATTCCTCTGTAAAGTTCTGTGTATGACCTGCTTGGCAAAATCTTCAGGAATGCTTCGGTGCTTTCTGAGGGCAGAAGTGGCCTTATTGTCTATTGGAAGGCAGGTGGCTTTGGGGGAATGCAAAAGTATCCTCAACAGCTGTCTTTATTCTTTGAAGATCATCATTTGGCACAGAGGGTCTAAAGTGCTGGAAACACAATATGCGGTGGTAACATCTGAAACAAATCTATTTATTTAGGACCTGAAATGTGTTATTTCCTAGCTGAACCCAGTACCCACGTCCACTTTGGAGAAGATGACTTTATTTTCTTGAGAGTTTACAATTGCATTATACCTTGTTGTGAAACATTGTCTAGCATTTGCTCTTGCGACAGCAACCTGACTCAGTGGAGGTGCCTGTGGGTAATCCCCCCCCCCAGCACTGTTGACTAATTGGCTGTACCTTAAAGCCAAATCTGGAGGGCCTGGGATTAACAACACAATGCAAGCAGAACAACTAAGGATAAACTTGATCCATTGTGTTGGAAGCAGTCCACACTTCCGGAGCAAAAGTTGATTCAGTCTTTCTCATAGCTAAGCCCTAGTGCATGTCATAAAAAACGGAGCCTAGGCATGCTTTCGCCTCCTCCAAGCTCAGGAGAGGTGCATCCCAAATAAGAAGAAATCATGCAAAATAGCCAGCAGGCCTGCATGGATGAGCAAGGAACTGCTGGGCAAAGTCAGGACCAAAAGGGACGCCTATAGAGGGTGGATGCAGGGACGGGTAGACTGGGCAGAATACAGAGAAACTGTCCGAGTGGCCGGAAAGGAGATCAGGCAAGCAAAAGACCAGGCAGAACTAAATCTAGCCAGGGATATGAAAGATAATAAAAAGAACTTATTTATAGAATTAAAAAGAAATTTATAGAAAGATAATAAAAAGATCTTCTACAGGATATATCAGGGATAAAGGCAAGATGAGGGAAGCTGTGGGCCCCCTCTGTAAAGAAATAGGAGACCTGGTCACCCAGAATATGAATAAGACTGAGCTACTGAATGACATTTTTGCCTCAGTCTTCACTGGCAAGGGCTCAAATCACGGGAGGCAAGAACAGGGGCTCTGAGAGTGAAGAACCACCCACAGTATGAGAAGATCAGGTTCGAGACCTCTTAAGGAACCCAAAGGTGCATAA
>BJBW01003958.1:522187-538075 GCA_004320125.1 Scolopax mira
GTTGTCAACTCAAAATACCTTGGAGCTGCCTTTAGATGGTGTGAGAGAGGTGAGGCTAACAGTGCAGTTGGTGTGTCAAGAGGGTATGTCTGAGAGAAGCATTTATTTAAGACAATTGCGATCAACTATTCATCAACTCTCTCTCCATCCCTCTATGGCTTCTTTCTCGCTTCTCTTAGCTGGAAAAGACTTCAGAGTGAAAGAGGGAGCAGCACTTAAATGCTTATTTATGTTGTCATTTCTAGGCATTTTATCAGGTCTCTAATGAAATAGATTTTCTCTCAAGAGGTGCATATTTTCTGAGACAGAGGGGGAGAGTGCTATGGATTGCTGAAAAGTCTGCCCACATTCAATACATTTGTTGCATTATTAATGATGATAAAAGCAAGGGGTTATAAACATTTTCTTTTCTAAATACTAATTGCATCTGACCTTAGCTTTAAAAAACAAACAAACAAAAAACAAATAGGGGAGGTTGGGGGAGCAGGAAAAGCACAAACAAACCCAATGAGCCCAAAATGTAACTGTCAGGGCAAAACTCCTTTCTTGACAATCCCCAATGCTTTCACATATATCATTTCTAAGAGCACTGCCAGAGCCAAACCATTTGGGACTAGAATTATAGCAGAGATTAGGAGGATTCTGTTCCAAGAATATCTTTATGGTGATCACTTGTCACTTGTCATTACAAATAAATCCTATTGGTCTTCTTCCCTCGGTCTCATCCTTGGCTTGCTTACACTTGAGAAATCATTCTTCTCATCCCCTCTTTTCCAGCAAGCACAATTTTAGTTGCTTCTTTGAATGGCTGCTGGTTTATCCTGACTCAACACAGCACTGGTGGAGGGAGCAAGGGGGTACATGCAGGAATTTTTCCTGCTTGTTTTTCATTTAGCTGCTGGTAAAGTGTATTTTTATCGGTGTTGTCAGAATAGTGGATGTATCTGTGGTATCACGTGGGATAGCAGCGTATACACAAAGGTTCAGGCAGATTAATTACCTTGTATCCCATTGCCTCAAACAGAACACAGCAGCACCCAGAGCATTCCACCATGATGAGATTCCCATTATGCTGCATGTTGTTCCCGTACAGGCAGGGAAAGATTGTCTGAGTAAAACAGCAGAAATTGAGGGCATGAAGAAATAAAGCAGGGGTTTGTATTACTGCGTCAGTTCAGAGGGTACCTGTTAGGAGAACCCAGGCATCAGGAGTCTTGCAGTGCTATCCCACGTAGTGAACCACGTTCCTTATCTCAGATACTAACTGCCCTCTCCAGAGCCTGGCTTGTAACTAGACCATGTGCTTCATGGGTGCTGCTGCTGTTCTTGTTCAGGGCAGCGTGAGGCAAATTCAGCTGGTTGAATTCACCACAACTGTAATGAAACCCACTGAGGTTTTTATGGGGATGCTGAGTGGAGGCTGAGACATCGTAGGCTTAAGCAGCAGAAATGGAATTTGAAACAATTAAGGATGATATTGTACCGTTACATGAACAATTCACGTTGCTTATCAATATGAATCTTTAGAAGGGTTCAGGGTTGAATAGAGTTGCCCGCAGACTTCTGTTGCTTTCTCTGGAGCTTTAAAAAAGACACTGTGTGTTAGCATTGGAGTTCAAGGCTGGTGTTTGGATATGCTTTAAAAAACTGAACACGTACACTAATATGTTGGCTTTGTTTGCAACGGAATGCCTTATTTCTATTTATTATTTCACTCATTTATTATTTATATTACAGTAACAGCTAGAGGCCTCTTTCTGCTAGGTGTCATACAAATTCTTTGTAGGAGGAAAGTTTGTCTCCTAATACACTGCCTGAGAGGTAGGAGTGTTCAAAGGAAGTACCAAACCAGTTGCAGAACTTGGAAAACGACCCAAACCTCTAAAGTCCTGACTTCTTGACTTAACCAATGCCCCTCACAAAGACCTATGTGAAACAAAGCTATTGCTTTCACTTTGCATGAAGCCCTTATTGTAAACTGCTGCTGAATGAGAGCCTTTAGATATATCAACCAACCAGTTCTCTGAATGGAAGGAAGGTCTTCCTGTAATATATTGCACATCTGAAAAGGTGTGCGCTGCCTGAAGACAGTGGCCTCCAAATTTTTCTGAAGCCTAAGCTGATTTTTCACAAACTTCCCACATGGCAGAAAATTAGAGCTCTTGCTTAACTTCTCTTCTTGCTACAACATATTGTCCGCATTGAATGAGGCACCAAGGGAATCTTCCCCAGATGTGCAAGTTAAAAAATAAGGGTTTTGATGACCACTTGTCTCCAACTTTAAAAGCAGTCAGTCAGAAAGGGACCAAACCCTTGGGGATTCACATTTGTTTTCATTAGGATAATTAGAGAACAGAACAAGTGGAACAGACGGGCTTGCCCCTTTTAAGATGCAAATGAGAGATTCTGTCAATGGTGTTTTGGAGTCAGTTTCCCTTCATGCTTATGTAAAGAAATAAAATACCAGTTTGAAAAATAATGGGATAACCTGATTTAATGAGTTTTCTACTAGAGCTGGGACATAGGCCGTTGCCCCTGGTTTTGCATGCTTTTAACATGTGACTATTTTCATTGATTATGGCCTCTTAGACAGAAGGTTTGAGTTTCAGCGTAGGCTTCTGTGAGGAAAAGATACTCCTTGGAGTCTTGGGCTCTTCTCTAGAGGCCAGCAACAATCCAGGCAGCCGTTTAAGACGTGTTCCCCCTGGTCTCAGCTAACAGCTGCTGGCCAAGTGCTACAAGACTTTGTGTTTTGTGAGATAAGCTGAGAGTTGGCATCAACTCATGAGGGCAGCTCCTGTCAGTGAGAGCAGATGTCAGTTGGTGAGGAGGAATGTGGATTTCCCACAGGCACTGTGTAGGTATACAGTGACTGCAGTCATACAGGGAATATGCCACAGCACAGACTTCTGTGGAGGGAGCAAGCTGCTTCTCTGGTTCCAATAATCCATGGAAGTCAATGGAGCTCTGTGCCCCCTGGGTTGTAGAAACGTTACCTGATTCTCCCCCTGTGCAAAGATCAGGAGGGGTTGCTGAGGTTCTCACCTTGCAGGGAGCAGGCAGCTGCCAGCAGGCCCAGATGGGGCTGTGCTGGGAAAAGCACAGAAGTAGTAGCTACAGTGGATCATAGCATGAGACCTGGTCATGGTGTGTTTCATAGGACCTCTCTGGCTCTTCAGCAGAGGAGTACAAAAACTCCTCTTGTCCTACATGCACTCCTGTTTTGAAAACATGCCTTCCTAAAGCCCTTAAAACAACAGTTCTTTTGCCTAAAGCAGATACAGTAATGGAGACAGATGTGGTTGTTGTTTTTCAAGGGAGTATTCTTGACATTTTCTTTTTCTAGTTTAGATAGAATTTTTATCCTTTGCATGACAAAGCAGCACCTTCTTACCTTTGCTAGCATTCCAGCGCATCTACACACTTATTTCTGCCACTATTTCTGGCATCAGCCCTTTTTTTTTTTTTTTTTCCCTTCATGACACAGTTAGGCCAAATAATCATCAAACAGATGCCTTTTCCTCGGGGATGTTACTGAACTCAATTCTGACAGACAAGGCTATTTTCTTATTATTTATTCATTCATTGTCTCTGAGGATATCTAGGCCCTTCAGAAACGTTGCCTGGTTTTCTTCCAGCGCACACGCCAGTGCTATTCCACACACAGTCGTGCTGTGTCTCTGCATCAGTTAGTCAGTTCTTGGTCGAGCGGTGGACTTGCTCTTCTCTGCTTGCCGTGGTGTCCTTACACTTGCTTTGCCCGTGGGACAGATGTCAGAAGGCAGGCGTGGGGAGGTGGCAATTCCATGAAGACTACACAGAGTATAGCGCTAAGCCGATAACAAAGTCATTGCAGGATGCTGGCCTTCACCTCCAGTTTTGTAAACACTCGGATATTAAATATAAATGAATGTTTCAAGGATGTGTGTTTTCTTCAGGGATGTCTGTTTACTTCATCATTGTTACAGGAAAGCTTGTTCCCTTGGGATCTGGAAAGCAAGAAGGATAATGTCTTTCCTTCTTCTCTTCCCCCCCCGGTTCCCCCTCTCCACATCCAGACTTTCCTCTTCCTTTTTTCTTGCTTCATATAATAGTATAGTAATAGTATATAGTGTGTGTATATATATGTGTATGTATACGTGTATATATATATATACAGTACAATAGTATAGCAATAGTAACAGTGCAATGACGCTTCCTAAGCAAGGGTCCCTTATATACGCAACACAAATAAAATCTTAGGCACCTCAGCAGCTGACCTCTTCATATAGGAATTTTGTCTGGCTCTGGACTGTGGTTCTTTAACCCATGTCACTCACCTGGGTAGCTACCCTGCTCCTAGTACTTGATGACAGCCTATTTATCAAAGAACAAAGGATGCAACCAGAGCTTACAGGTCATTGTCCATGGTCTGGTGTAGTTCTGTAGCAGCCTGGTTGTATATTTTAACTAGCTTTGCTTAGTTGCCTCAGACTAAAAATTTGCTCCACTGTTACTTCAGATCAGTGCTACCAATTAAATAATGTAGCTGGAGACATCAAACTTTGCATTGGCTGCTTTATTTTTATAAGGTAAGTTGCCTTGTAGTAGAAGCAAGCCATTACTGTCTGAACTGCAAATGCAAGATTATTACTGAATATGTTATCTTAATTACATCACATGGGTGTCATGTCCACTGCAAAGTACTGATGAGATAATCCTAAACCATGCCAGCTGTCAGCAAAAGAAAAGAGGTAGGTTAGAGATGCGTTTAATTTTTGTACACTTGGCTACTTTGCATAAACAAGCCATTGCATCAGTATTAGTTTGAAAAACATGCAGATTAATTTTTGTACACTTCCTAGCAAAACTGGTTTTTATTTTTTTTAAAAAGTCTCTTATGGCATCCAGGATGTAACATGGCACTCATCCTATTTTCTTTTTTTCAGTGGGGAGCTCACAGCTACTCCACTCATAGCCTCTTGCAGCAGGGAGCAGGCAAAGCCAGCAGCTGTAGGATGCTCCTGTCCCAGATGGATGAAGCACATATGTCACAGTATGAAAGCCGTGTCACTAGGGAAGTGATCAAAGCTCTGCTATTTATAACTGTTGCATTCATAGCCTCCTGCCTTAGATCGAGGAGCACTGCTCTTCCCTGTCCCAGATGCTTTTAGGAGAAGGTGTTAATCAGGAATTGTAGAAAATCACCAGCACCACCAGCCAGTTCTTCTAGTTGCCTTCCACTGTCTTATGGTTTCCAGCACGTGTAGTGTCAGCAAACGCACAGCAGTTCTTCTTGCGAACGGGATTTGGCAAAATAAATGAGCTGAAACTCTGCGAGAGGATTATTCATCATAGCAGAAGCTTGAGCTGCTGCAGTGTTTGTCATCTGTAGTGCCTTTGTTATCAATTCCATCACTAAAGCCAGCGCACCTTGTCATGTGGTAAAAGTCAAACCACTGGCCAGGGGCCTTTCCCTTCTGGTTTTGCAGCGAAGAGGAAAGGTAGAGGCAGATGAAAACAGTTCATACTTGCACGTCACGTATCAGACACTGCAGCTTACAGGTGAGGGTAATTTTTTTTTCCTCTAGTATTTGTTTTAGCTATAGGGGATGAGGTTTTTCCCCTCAGTTCTTTGCTGCAGTGGGTAAATGAGAGTTTGGGGTTTTTTAACCACCCCATCCTTTATTTACCCCTTTCTCTACAAAGAGAGAACTGTTGCATTGATCTTTTGGGGAAGAGGAGAAAGAGAAGAGTTTAGTGAAAAGGAGAAGAGAAAGATGAGAGAGCTAGAAATGAAAGGAAGACGGGCTGAATGACAGATAACCTGTCTGCCTTTCCTGCATATTTCCTCTACACCTCTTTCCAGTCATGCTCACACATTCTCTCACTCACTCACACAAAAACATACACAAACTGTCATCTAAACTCTTTGATTATCCCACACCCTGACCTTTTCTCTTCTTTCTTCTTCTTTTCCTCATACTCATTAATTTCCTCTGCATATATTCAAGGGGAGATACAAAAATATTTGAGATTCAGTATGGTATGGGAAGGTAGAAGCCAGCAGTAATATGACAGAGTTGGTGTGGAGGAGGAGAGGAAATTCAGGCAACATGCCAAATCTTGAAAACACCATTATTTCTTGACCCTACTGAGGATAAGTGCATGTCTTTGTATGAGGAGAATAGCCCTATGGCTGCTTTCCTCATAGCAACTTTCCAACGTGCTGCTCTGTAGCTCTAGGTAATTTCCATGGGCTCAGTGTTCTGGACGCTGTTCTGCCCCAAGAAAAGCCCTGGGGATGGGCACTTTTGCTTTAGGAAGTCACCATGGACCTCAGAGAAAGAGACTTGACAGCGCTGCAGAAGGGAGAGCACTTGAAGTTGCCTCTAATTTTGGATGCCTCGTTCTCTGCTCATGTTTGAAACTGTCAGGACTCAGATTTTCAGGATTTGCTGTTCAGGACACCTCAGGTTGATCTCCCAAAAATGACCTCATCTCTTATAACATCACTTCTTTTCCAGCATGCACACATGGATAGACTTGTTTGGAGAGCAGGCTCTGTAGAGAGAGACTCATCTTTTTTATTTTTCTGGTGGCTTTTATTACCCCATCTTGTCTGCTCCCTCCTCCTTTCAAGTTTCTGTTTTGAAGGCTCAAGGAAAACAGAGCCAAAAAATTGCAAAAGGGATGCACATGAAGACATTTTTATCGTCACTTCCAAGGGAGGTCTGTTCTGTGTCCCCTTTTCCCAAATAAACTCTTAAGATCAAGCCTAAGGAGAAATCAATCTCCAAAGGAAGCAGCAATTGCTGTTGCTCAGACAGCAAGCAGAACGTGAAATCCATATCGGCTTATTAAAAGCACAGGCTTTGCTTTGCTCATCTCTAATGATGACAAGTAGCAATTATTTTTACTACATGCACACATGGACACACGTGGGTAAAATACAGACTATTTTAAAGGCAGAGGCTTCCTGGAGGTGTTTTTAGTGAATCTCACCACTTCCACCACCAAGGGCAGGTGAATCTTCTTTTTTGAGCATTTGAATCAAGTACTCTGATTTTTCTGTTTCCTCTGGATTTCCCTCTGTTTCCTTGCAAGACCTGAATTTGGAAGGGAAATGTATGGAGGTAAGACAAGCAAGTACTGTGGATCCACCAGCTGCAGCTCTGATGTACAGT
This sequence comes from Scolopax mira, assembly GCA_004320125.1. Lineage (NCBI taxonomy): Eukaryota > Metazoa > Chordata > Aves > Charadriiformes > Scolopacidae > Scolopax > Scolopax mira. Next base: position 529,354 of record BJBW01003958.1, read on the forward strand.
CAAAGGTTTTTAAAAATTTGTGAGATAATAGCATCCAATTGGTCCCTAAAAAGAAGGATGCCATAAGCAGAGGTTTTTGTGTGGGCAGGCTGGAAGGCTCCTAATTACAAGAAATCAAGAGAAAAGCCAGTCAGGCATGAGAGAGAAACCTCACAGTAGGGAGACAGCTCAACTCCTGAAATGCTGGTGAGCAAAGTTTCTTGGCTCTTCATAAACATAGAAAATCATTATTGTCAAACTTTCTCCTTCTCCCTTTCTTGCTTCCCTATGGAAATAAATAAACAAGCTCTGCCTCTCCCCTTCAGTCACCCCGGGGTCCCAAAAGTCACGCAGAGCACCCTCTCTCTGCTTCTGCTGCAGTACTTTATGCTGGCACCCAGCAGACCCCTCTGTGGTAGCCTGGGATAGGGTTAATGAGTTCAGAGAGGTGACATAGTACCTTTCTGATTGCTTATGTTATGCTTCTCACTTTAGGTTTACTCTTCCTTCTTCCCCTTCTCTCCCTGATGCACATCTGTGATCAATCCAGCTGCACGACTCGATGATGTAGTCACCTGCTTGGGGCTCTTCCATAACCTGAAGCGCTTTGGTTAACTGGGAGAATCTGGTGTCAGGTGGAACCAGGACACTTTGTACTTGCCCTATGATAGCTGATTCCCCAGGAGCACAAATTGAAGGGGAGGGCAAAGTGAATTAACTCTCTGGTAGGGTTGGGGAGGACGAGTCAGCTACTGCCTTGACAGATCTGCCTTGTCTTTGGGTTTTTCTGTCCCCATTTGTCACTGTGAAGTTTTCCTCTGTTTTGTAGTTTCTCCCCTAATAATTTGGTTCAAGTGCTAACTTAGGAACCAGGCACTCTCTGTTTTTCCTAGATGCCTCAGAATTCCATAGAGCCACTGATTTATTCAGGCCAAAAAAAGAGTTGTCTGATCATCGTGTGTCACTTGAACAGGAACTGTTTTGCCACTTTTATGTGCCTGGCTTGGAGGGCTGTGTTTCTGCCTGTCATCTCAACTCAAAACGTGATGCTGGGATGCTTCTTACTTTCTTCCATTATGCAGTACTGTTGGTCACCTAATAATCATAGAATCATCTGGGCCGGAAGGTCCTTCAAAGGTCAGCTAGTCCGACCCCACATAAGACCAGTGTCTCATGGGAACAGAGAGGGGCAGGTAAGGAAAGCAAGAAGGTACCTATCTTGTGTTTAGTTTCTAGGAAGTCTGTTCAGATCTTTTCATGACTGCAGTGTTACTTTAGACCTTTTTCTTTCATCTCCTCCTGGCAGCTCTGTGTGCAGCTGATAATCTGCTCAGTTATTGACATAAACCACTGGTGCAGTTTCCTAGGAGAATATGTCACTGTCTTTTGGCTGGGCAAGTAACCCCTCGCAATTGTGGCTACAGCCATTGTACTGTTCAGCCTGTAGGTCTATAGAGCAGGGGTGGACCTGACACCTTTTGCTTGCAGTAGTATTGAGGACAGCCCTGTCTTGCTGAGATCTTTTGGAATTTGACTTTTGGCTTGGATGTTTGCTGCCTTCTATGGGCAGTAGCCCACTTCACAGCTGGCTCAGACTAGTGAAGGAAGAAAGCAAAAAATGCCCCTCGTTGCTTTGAGAAGCTGCAAGAAAGGGAAGGGGGAGACAAGTGTAAAAAGTGCAGCAAGTGCTCGCTCAACCTCCCCATGAACAGAGACTCAGCTCTCCCTGCAAGCTCTGATCACATCTCCAGAACGTGCATGGAAAGCAATGCTGAGGCAGGAACGTGTAGGTCTGTGGTCACAGAAACAACAAATGGATGTTTTAGCTACAAATGCTACAAGTTGCAGTGAAAATCCCTGTGGCTGGAGCTCAGATCCCTTTGCATTTTACAGTATGAACCGCTCTGTCACTAGCACTTAGCTTGTAGGCTGTTTTTTAACTCCTCTGCTCCAGAGGAATGGAATTCCCCTAGTCCCCCTTTCTACAAATGAGATGAGGAATGGGCAGGTGAAACAGAGTTAGCAACTTAGCCAGAAATACAATATTTACCCTGGAATCTTACAATATGTTTGTACACTTAATATTCTGGATGATGAAATCAAGGTTGTGTTTCAGTGGTGAGATGGTGAAATGTGGGGGTCTGGGCTGGCACTTTTCCTGTGGAAATGAATATGCCTGATTCTTTTCTATCAATCTTTGTTGTACACTGTTATTGCCATGACTTGCTATCCACTGAGGTATGCACTGTCATTGGAGCTTACTCCAAAAAGGATATCCCTGTAACAGTTGGTTTTGGACATTATAATTATACAGACACAGGTATGTTAATGTGGAATAAACTTGTTCTTTACTGCATACAGCAGTCATTCCCCCAGGAGGTCATTGAGTCAATTATTGTAAAAGGATTTCAAAAAGGCCTTGGATAATTTTATGACTGTTTGTAATTATGTGTTATGATAGGGGTAATCACCTCTTATGCTTTGTGGTAGATGATAACCAGAGGGACCGTGAAATGGCTTATTTTCTCTCTCATGCGTCAATTGACCATTAGGGTGGAGTTTTCACCTTCCTTTGGATCACTTTAAATTAATTGCTACTGAGCGCAGGAGACTGAAGGCCCTTAACCTTCTGATCTTACCTGGCAGGTTGAAAGCTGCTAGATTTTAGCCTGCTTCCTTTGTGCCTTGCTTCTGGGAAAGATTAGGGGCGATGGGTCCAGTAGAAACCAGGAGTTGATTGGGATTGTGGGAATGGGACCAGGTCCAGGTGTCCTTGAAGTTTGTGGGTGAATCCCTGGTCACCCGCGCTGCAGAGCATGGACAATGGGGTGACATCACAGGCACAGGGCGTGTGTTTTCTAGCCATAAGGGCACAACCAGGGCAGCTGCCACATTGCCTGGCCTCTAGGCAGTGTTTGTATAAGCAGTGTCTCTTGCTGTAATCGGTGCATTGGATTTTGGATGAGAGAACTCTTCTCGTATGTTCCAGGCTTCATCTCTAGTGCTCAAGTGGCCTCATCTTTAAGGTATGCATTGGAGAGGGGAAGCCAGGCCAAGGAAAGTTGAGAAGGGGAGGTAATACAGGGCATTTTTTTTGTCCTGTGGCTCTAGATGGCTCTATTGCGATCCATGCCTCTCTGCTCCATTGGTTTCATAACTTGGTGAAAACGGATGAAACATTTCACTGAATAATAAATTGTGGCCTTGGAGGCAGTAGTCTACATAGGTCCCTCTAACCACTTGTGGTTATGAAGAAAGTGATGTTCTTGCCAGCAGTTGCTCATATATATATATATAAGTTATATAGCGCTTATACAGTTATATACAGTTTATACAGTCCTTCTGCAGTCTCCTCAACAGCTTTCTGTGTAAAACTGTAATTTCAGCTGCGTCCAGTTTCAGTCACTGTTAAGACAAACTGTTTTCCTTCCCCAGTCTTTTGAACCTCTTTGCTTGCAGGTAGCCAGAGACCAAAATACAAGGTGTCTGAGATACAGCATGGGTGAATAAAATAAAGCAAGTCAGAGGTTTTATCTAAATCCTCTGATTTAAGTTCTCTGCATGTGAAAAGTATTGTTCTTATACAGCTACTTTGAGGAATCTGCCACTCTTGGGCATGGATGTGGTAGCTTGTACACAGCAACATCAACCAATATTCTGGGGCAACAAATAAAGGGAAAAACCTCTCTATTAAGTAAAGGAAGATGAAAATGGTATTCCTCCATCTTATCTGAGCTAGAAGACCACAAACATCTGCGCAACCGTATGCAAAAGTCTCTTTAGTGCCTCTTGCTTCAGTCAGTAATGCTCTGAACTGGCAAATCCAATGCTCTGAGATGCTGTTTTGTAGCATTACGCTGTCCACCTCTTACCAGTGGGAATCCTAAATACTTGATGGAGAGAAATGAGATCAAAAGGAGGAAAAACTGCAGGATGGTTGGCAAAGGAGAATAAGAGATGCTGTCAGGAGAGGAACTGAACTGAGAAGGGGAATAAATGAGGCAGATAGATGCAAGAAGGCTGTTCAAAAGGCAGGACACACAGAGGAGAGGCTTTCAGAGCAACAGCAATGAAAAGGCTACCATGCAAGACAGTGCGCAGTGAGGAGAGCAGTGGTTAGATACTATAAGAGCTCTGTCCACGTACATTTATGTCTTGACATCCATCAGATGCCTTTCTGCACGAGTGATGTTTCCCCCAACACCCCACCTTACATTTCATTTTATCAGGAAGCTTTCTTCCAACTCCTCAGGCTTCAGGGCTTAGAAGAGAAAGTTGATAATTCTCCCTAGCTGTCACAGGCTAGTCCAGATGAGGATTAGATGATCCCATGATGCTTCAAGATGAGTTTTTCTGCACCTATAGTAAGAGGCACTTTAGTTATCCTAGGAAACACTGCATCCTCCCCTTGTCTCAGCTCTGTCAGCTTGGTGGCTCTTCAGTCAATGTGCGTGTCATGATGGTCAATACTCTCCCACAAATTGGGCATAGGAGTCCTTGGGTCACAGGGTTATCTGTTTTACTGAGCTTGGTCCTCTCATTATCTGCCGTAATTGAGGAAAACGTTAACATCATGGGACAGAAACTGTCAAAACTGCTTCTCTAATATGCCTGTAACTGCAGGAATTTGTAAATAGAGCGAGACAGAGCAGCAAAGCGCTGATTGGAGCTCACAGCAGAGTTTACTAACAACCACTAATTGCCACCTCTGTTTGGATGAATTGTAAATGACCAAGATAATGCAAATTAGGAAGACACTCTCTTGGCAGAATTTTAGCAGCTTCTGGGAGCAGGGGAAGTCATGTGGTTCCCAGGAGCAGAGTCCAATTTGTCGTGGCATCTGCAGTGCTTCCTTAGGCTGGGAGTGAGTCAGTGGAGCCCAACGGGATCACATGCTGCCTTCCAGGGGATTTTTGCTAGTTAATGCTATGCAGTGTTGGGCCATCTTTTTTTTTTTTTTTTTTTTTCCCGATGTACTATACCTATTTCACAGAATCAGAATGGTTGGAAAGTGCATTTAAAAAAAAAAAAAGGAAAACAAAAAAGCTTGGGATAAATGTCAACTCTGACAATGGTAAGGTTTGAAAGTACTAAAGATAGATTTTTACTTTAATGTACTGTTTTTCTTTAACCATACTCATTTTGCACTGGAAAACTGGGGGAATTCAGGGAGGGATACAGGATCAGTTATGGAAGAGATGCCCTTGTCCTTTTTTTCCCTACTCATTCTGCAGGTTGTTTTGAGCAACCTGACAAATCCGTGAGCGTGAGTGGGGGATGCTCCTAGGGGGAGGGAGGAGGGCAAACCCATCTCCCTCTGCCTACAACCTTCCAAGTTTGCTAAGCCTGCCTCGGTGGAGAGCCCCACGCTGTGTGTACGTGCTTAGGGCAGTGTGGGAACTGTAAACTTGAATAGACTGTGTTTGAGGGTAAGGCAGATGCAGATCCTTCAGCTTTTGCAAATGAAGTTCCTTTACCTAGTTTTCATACAGCTTACAGCCATATACATTTGGGGACCATGGGGAATGGTCTGCACTAGATGGGGAGCGAGCAGAAGCCCAAGTTAGGGGCTGCAGAGTCGCTGCTCAGGCAGGGTGAAGTTTGGTGTCGTGGGTACAGTAGCACAGACTCAGCAGGAGAACACGCAGAACAACTTGGAACAAGCTCTGAACTTCCTGTTCAGGAAGTAATTGAGATCTCTGAGAAAGCCTTGGCACTACCAAAGGGTGGCTGCTGTCAGGTGTTTGTGGGGGTAGTGGATTTTGGGGAGCCTGACAAATGTCGAGTTGGAAATAGTCACAGATTTAAATCTGCTCAGATGTTTCTCTTGATTTGAAACTCACTGGGCAATGTCTACGTAACTCTTGGTCCAATAACAAATGATTTGTTATGAGGCTATGAAAACAGCTTAAGGCCTCAGGATGCCTGTCATGCCATCCCACTCAGCGATTAAATTCAGAGGAGCACACTGCCAGAGCAGCTACCTGTGGGCCCTGGAACTTGCTTTCTATTGCATGTCCTCATGTAATTGATGTTTCCAGGATTGAACTTAGGAGTTTGCTCACCAGTATATTCATGGAAAGCAGACACACCAGAGGTGTGAGCAGAGCTAAAGCAAAGTTGGTTTTAAAACGTAAAGAAAAAAAAAAATATTTCTAGGAAGTGGTTTTTTTTTTTTACTATCCGCTTAGCTTCATAATGAAGACTGGATGGGAATGTGTGTATGTGCATAGAATTGCAGGGTTCGTGGTAGCTAGTGAGAGCACACTTGTAAGACCTGCAGGGAGTGAGAATCCTGAGATGGGGAGTGTAACTATTTTGAATTTAGCTTGTTCATTCGAAAGGAAATGGGGAAAGTCTAGAGCTGTGATGATAGAGGAGGTGCAGAGGAAGGGCTTTGACTTTGGCAGCAGAAGAGAGTGGGTGAAAGAATCCAGAGGCTCAAACCCTCTGTGTCTTGCTTCCCCTCATTCTAAGTGCTGCACTTATATTAAGCAATCCCCCTTCACAATGAAAGCCAGTGTACTTTATTTAATAACTGTGTCGCAGGGCTCCTCTGGGAGCCAGAGTGCCAGAATTGGTTGGCTTTTTAATGGGGCCTGTCAGGGGAATTGGCTACAGATGGGGAAATGAGACATGTTCACTCATCTCTGGTTTTAACCTCCTAACACTGGAGTAGAGGGTGGGTTTTGTTAAGTGCACTTTGTGGCTCTTTCTCTTCTGTAACAGCCAACTACTTAATGCAAAATGCTGTTTCTCAGCTTTAACTCAGCAAGGCAAAGTGCTGTGTTACAAAAGCGCTGTGGGAGGGGAGGGAAGGGGAAGGAAAGCACGCATGTTTATTTGCTCCCATTATGACACTGCTGCTGTGAACACAGATCGAAGCTTTCCTTCCAAAAGGCCCCTTGGCACAGGTTATTTGCACATAAATGGCCGCAGGTGATTTATTTATTCGGCACAGCTGGGTTCTGCACAAGAAACTGTGGGCTATACCTGCCAATAGGCTAATACTCCTCCCCGCAGCGCTCTGAGAACGTGTGGAATTTGCTCTGCTGTAGGAGGCCAGAGACTCAAAGACCGTGGCCGAAATTCTCAAGGGTTTGGGATAATTTTATAGGTGTCCCAGCCTTTTTGCTCGCTTGTTTGTTTTGCTCTATGACTGTGGTGCAAACTAGCATATAGGGACCTACGTACAGTGTTAGAAGGAAGAGGATGATTATTAGGGAGGGAGTCAGGAAAGACAGGCTTGTGCTGTATAACCAGGCTAGTGTGTTATGCTGCTGTAAGGAAAGAGTCTGGATGTGAGGAAGCGTCAGGCATGGATTGCTGGGGCATTGGTCATTGGATAGAATTGGCATTTCTCACTGTATGGAATGCCACATGGCCATAGAAAAGTTATTCTTTATCATGAGGTGTTTTAAACCCATATCAGAATTATCTACATAAATGGCCATCTGTATAAATTATCTATATAAAGTCTAAATCTTGGTGACTGAGTGTTGTTCTTTGAATACCACTACTATTGATTTTTTTTTTTTTTTTGTCCTTTAGGGCTGTTAGTGTCCACCATTCTGTAGCCAGACAGCATGTGTACTTTCATAACTCTTTAGAGAGAGAAAAATTTGTCACAAAGACCAAATTCAGAACTTCTTAAATACAGGGCAATGCATTAATCTTAAATACAGGTTTTCTACGTCTTGTAGGGTGAAAAGGTGTTTCTGCATAGAGTACCTGGGTCCCTGGAGTCAGATACCCAGGAATATGCAATACAATTTTCTGGAGCAGAGTATGGAGAGGGGGGATTGTAGGGATCAGGTGATTATATACTTCAATGGGGTGAACTAAGGATGCTGTGTAGAGGAATTTGTTTTAAAAACCACCTTGTAAAAATTGGGGTCCTCGGAGTCACCAGTAGAGAAAGCAGTCTGAAAATCTCTCACATCTGACTTCAAAGGTGCCTGAACACTTTCAAGTGCAAATGTTTAGAAGCTCAAACATCAGCTGAGAGCAGAGGGGATGACTTGTTTTCCTTCTCCCCCCCTTTCTCTTACCCCCCTCCTCGTCCCACCCTGTCCCCCCTTCTAAGGGGAATTATCCATTCTGATAGTAGCATAAAGGTTTTCCACAAGGGAAAACTGTTTCCATTAGTATATTTGCCTGAAAGGCCAAAAAGCTCAAACCCTACAGAACTGGAACCTCAAAGCACTTCTGTTTTTAGACATCATCTTCAGTGAAAACCTATTTGTTCTGCCTAGCCTGATCTATTGCTTCTGTGGCTGTGGCTCTTGTCACGTAAAATCTCAAGACAAGGGAGGCTCTCCTTTTCTCTTCCTCCTCCACCTCATATTTGGATTGGATTAAAATTTGTCATCCACTCATCGAGCAAGAAAGGTGCTGATGAGAAGGTATACTAAATGTTTAGGCAGCTGCTGTCACTGCCCATCTGCTGTAAGGGTGTGCTTATGGAAGACTTTGCATAGTGGGGTGGGAGAGTATGGTGATTAGGAAGTGAACTGAGATTTGGACGACCTGGGTTCATACACTCTTGGTTAGTTCTCTGATGAATTCTTTACTCTTTTGGTGCTTCAGCTTGCTGTTTGCAAAATGGAGATTGTAACATTATCTTAAATCAGAAGGCATGTTGCAAGCATATACATGTTATTAAGGCTAAGATTCTGGGGACTGTATAAATGTATGAGTTTGAACCCTTACAATGAGCAGGTGAGGCTCTGGTTGAATGATG
>BJBW01003959.1:3791-119255 GCA_004320125.1 Scolopax mira
GGAGGTGCGGGGGTGGGAGGGGGGGGCTGGGGGTGCAGGGAGCCTGATGCCCACTCCCCCCACATCCAGACCAGCGTGTGCCGTGTGGCCAAGCGCCCCGACTTTGCCACCACGGGCCAGTGGGAGGTGGTGACGGAGAGCGACGGGAAGCAGGAGTCAGCTGTCTTCGACGCTGTGCTGGTGTGCACTGGGCATCACACAGAGGCACATCTCCCGCTGAGCACCTTCCCAGGTACTGCCCTGTGAGCTGCTTGCTTAGTCCCTGACACATCTGGGACCACCCTCCTCTCCAGTTTAGCCCTGACCCCACCCTGGCTGTTGTCAAAAATGCCTCCACAGGTCAATGGACCAGGCGAGATTGCATGAGCCTGCTGTTATCCTGACCACCTTGGTGGTCTGTCCTTGGTGGTTCTTGCCATGCCATCAGCACCCAACCAAAATGCCCTGCTGGCAGCTGCCACCACTTCCAGCTCACTTCCACCGTGAGAAACAGGCTCCCCAAGCTGCTGGCCACAAACCCACTGGGCTCTCTGGCTTTCCAGCAAGGCTTGAGAGCTTGGCACTGTTGGTGGCCTTTGCTGGGCAAAAACGCCTGAAGGGCTTTCAGCTGTGAAAACCCTCTTTGGCTGGGGAACAGGTTGGAACAGAGTCCCACAGCTGTGGGACAGCACAGAGCCTGGCTGCTCCTCTGCCACCAATGCCAGGCACCAGGCAGGAACTGAAGGAGGATTTTGGGATGGGGGCATGGAGGTCTCCAGTCCAAGCCCTGTGCCAAGTCAGGCCAGCCCCAAAGCCAGAGCAGGTTGCTCAGGGCCACATCAAGCATCTCCCAGGTTGGAGATGCCACCATCTCTCTCTCTGGAGTCCATCCCAGGGCTGCATCACTCCCATTGGTCATGCTGGTCCCAGCATGTTCTCAAAACACACCACCAGTCTGAGCAGGGCAACAGCCACCCCCTGCCCAACATCTCTACCCAGCATGGTTTCCCTCTCTTTTCCAGGGCTGGAAAAGTTTGAGGGCTGGTACCTGCATAGTCGGGACTACAAGAGCCCACAGTCCTTTTTGGGGAAGCGAGTGGTTGTGGTCGGCACTGGAAATTCAGGCACTGACATCGCGGTGGAGCTGAGCCACACAGCCAAGCAGGTGTGCTGGGAGAGCCCCCGGGGCTGGGGTGCTTATTTTTCAGACCCTGGTAGACACCAAGCAACCCCCCCACCATCCCATGGGCTTCCTTCCTTCCAGGACCCAGCCATCAGCACCCTATCCCCTCTCAATGAGGATGACTGTTGATATCCAGCACCTGTGCCAGCATCCCTGTCTGAGGAGCAAGGCAGGGATGAGGAGCAAGACAAAGATGCTGCTGCACCACCATATCCCCTCTCCTTCCTCCCAGGTCTTCCTCAGTACCAAGCGTGGGACCTGGGTGATGCACCGGGTGGCGGATTGGGGCTACCCCTTTGACTTCACCTACATCAGCCGCTTCACACAGCTCCTCCTGAGTCTGCTGCCTCACAACACCACCAGCTTTTTCATGGAGAGGAAGCTGAATGCCCACTTTGACCATGCACTTTATGGCCTCCAGCCCCAGCACCGGTGAGCACCCTGGGGACCTGCCCCAGCACTGATGGTCCCACTACCTGAGCCCCTCACAAGGTCTATATGTGCCTTCCAGGATCTTTGACCAGCACCCGACTATCAACGATGATCTGCCCAACCGCATCATCTCAGGCAGGGTGAAGGTGAAGCCAAACGTCCAGGAGTTCACGGAGACTTCTGCCATCTTTGAAGACGGCACCAGGGAAGACATAGATGCCGTGGTCTTCGCCACTGGATACAGCTTCTCCTTCCCCTTCCTTGAGGGCTGCGGGAAGGTGGTGGAGAACCAGATTCCGCTTTACAAATTCATGTTTCCCCCTGACCTGCAGAAGCCAACACTGGCTTTCATCGGCCTCATCCAGCCCCTTGGTGCCATCATGCCTATTTCTGAACTCCAGTGTCGTTGGGCCACCCGGGTCTTCAAGGGTAAGTGAGGCATGGTGGAGGAACACAGCCAGGCTCCCTTTACCATGGCAAGTCTGAGTCATTCAACAGGCAGCATCCCCTTGCACACTGACTCCCTCCATCCACCTTTGTTGACCTTTTGCTTATTCATAGGGACAAAAACCATCATTGCATTTTGCAATGAGTCTCATGCTCATCTTCTCTTGCATGGGCTGCCAACAGGTCCTATTGTATGCAAACCGCCTTCTCCCTCTCCTTTCCTGCCATTACCTTCTTTGCCTATGCGTCCTGCTTTGCTCCTGTCATGGTGGCATGTCCTTAAAGCCCCAAAGACTTTTGTGTGCAGAGCCAGACAGACCATAGTGGGAACACAGCCTTCACTCCAGCCATGGCCTCTTCTTCCCCAGGGCTGCAGGACCTGCCACCATCCATCAACATGCTGGCTGAAATCACACAAACCAAGAAGAAAATGGCTGAGCGGTAAGGACCATGCACAGGCATTGCCCCTGCCACTGTTACCCCCATGGCCTATGTGCCAAGCCCTCCTCATCCACAGGTACGTGAAGAGCCAGCGGCACACCATCCAGGTGGATTACATTCCCTACATGGATGAGCTCGCCTGCCAGGTGGGAGTAAAGCCCAACCTGCTCATCCTCTTCCTCACCGACCCCAAACTGGCATTGGAGGTGATCTTTGGACCCTGCACACCATACCAATACCGCCTGCGGGGCCCGGGCAAGTGGGCAGGTGCCAGGGAGGCCATCCTCACCCAGCGGCAGCGTGTCATCAGGCCCCTGCGAACAGGAGCCAGGGACCGCCCTGGCCATGCCAGCAGTGTACCGCATATCTTCAAGGTCTTCTTCAGCATTGGTTTGATTGTGGCCACCCTTGTCTATGTCTCACTCTCACTTTAACCCAAAACAAAGGTTTGCCAGCAGGTCCTGCTGGCAACCTTCTTCCTTTCCTTTGGGCTGGGGTATTTCTGTAGTCTTCCGCTCGGTCTGCTGCCAGGTCAGGAGGCTCAGAGGGAGCCAGTTCCTTGAAGATGCAGCATGGTCTGTCTCACCTTCCAGGGCCACAGAAGGTCCTCAGAGCTGCTCTGAGGACAGGGATCGCTCCCTTTCCCTAAATCCTGGCCCAGGAGATTCACAAGTTCTACCCATGGGTTAGGCTGGTACAGAGGCAGTGGGGAAACCATGAGCTTGCCCGGTAAGGGCACTTCAGGAAAAGGTCAATAAAGCTTGTTCCCATCCTGAGGGGACCAGGGACTGCATGGGTTGTCTCAGTCTCCAGTGTTCCTATGAGTCTTCTGCCCTGCCCATGCGCAGCACCCTGGTCACTTGCACCCCCCAGCCGGTCTTCTCCCTGTCTCACCAGCAGGCCCACCCGCGGCCTAGCAGCCCAGCCCCACAGCCGTTACGGACCCCCCTCCCCGCCACCCTCGGAGCTCCATCCCCGGGCCCCTGCCCTCAACCGACATGGCAGGTGAAGCCGCGCGGCCTCCAGCCCTGCCAGGCCATCCGCTCTTAACGACAAGCCGCCCTCAAAAAACATGGCGGCTGCCGGGGCAGCATGGAAGCGGGTTCGCGGCGGGGGGGGGGGGCGCGGCCATAGAGCGGCGGGCGGGGGCGGGCCAGAGCGCCCCGTAGAGGCTGGCGGTGGCGGCGGGGGGTGTCGCCATTTTGGACGGAGGCGGAGAGCGGGGCGGCGGTGGCCAGGTGGGGCCGCGGTCGGGGATGGGGCGGGGGGGGTGGCAGCGGGGTGTCAGGCCCTGCCCTGCCGCGGGTGGGTGGCCGCCGTCCGGGTGGTGCTGAGGAAGATGGTTGGGTGAGGCGCGGCTGCTGGGCGTCCCCACGGGTGACACTGCTGTGGGCGACGGTGGCCCGCACCCCGCTGTCGTGGCTGGCGCCAGCCGTGCCCCGCAGGAGGGCCCTGTCCCTTGCCGGTGCGGCCCGCTTCCCCTTCAGGGCTAAGGCAGGTGCCGTTTCACCGTGACCTGGCGGGGCTAGGGAGCGGGCGGCCGCGGGCCGAGCGTGCCGTGACAGCCCCGCCACCGCCCCCGCTCTGCAGAGCCCTCGTCCCGGCCGTGCCTGCCTGCCGCGGGTCCGGGGGAGGGAGACGTTCCTTCTCTCCCCGGTTTCCCGGCTCACCCCCTTCACCTCACGGCTGAGCTCCCGTTACCTTCTCTGAAAGAGGGAGGAGGGAGAGCCCGGGCGACCCGGGCTTCCCTGGGTAGCTCCAGGAGGAGGGGGTGTCGGCTGAGCAGGCTGCGGGCCGAGGGTGCCCACATCTCTCACACAGACCCCATCCCTCCAAAACACACCCTCTCAGGCTGGCTGCTGGTGTTCCCCAGTGCGGGGCACCTGCTGGGTACCGTGAGAGAACGGGTGTATTTCGCCTCTCATTTTCAGAAGCAAAGTGGGGACATAGGGCTGGCTGAAACTGAAGGGGCTTGTCATCCGGGAGGCAGGCGCCCACCTTTCTGCAGGCTGCAGCTGCCACGCTGGGAGCGGGTGCACCAAGGGGCTGCAGAGGTTTCCTCAGGCTTTGGTATGGGCAGTGTTTGCGTTAGAGTCTTGGATGGACTTGTGCCACGCCATCAGAGCATGCTGTGCCTCCAGGGCTGGCCTGAACACGGAAGGCTTTGAGCTGTAGAAGTTAATTCAATACAGCCAAGTACCACAGGCTGTGCTCAAAAAGCTTGCTATCCCACACAGGTGCTGTGCAGGGGGTGAGATGGTCTTATCTGCATGGGGTTTTGCATGACACTTGCCAGAAAGGAGTCACCACGTGGGAAGAATCTCAGGAGGCGTTTGGAGAGCAGGACCTGTAAGGGACAGACAGAGGGTCTGGATTCCTTTTAGAGAAGAGAAAGGGGAGTTTTCGTCTGTCGACATCTGCAGATATCTCTCAGGTCTGTCTTGGTACAAGAAGATGTTCAGCCCTTCTTTGCTTTGCCCCCATAAATGAGAAGTAAGGGAGTCTTAGCAGAGATACTGTGAAAGAAGCTCCTTAACAGGAAGTCCAGTGGCACAGGGACAGGTTTTGTGAGGAACTGGCTGAGCCTCCTCCAGGGCAGAGGGGAAAGATGTCAGAGCAAGTGGTGCAGCTCCTCTGACCTGGATCTTCAGGTACACTTGATCCTCACTGAGTGGGGGGTATGCGTTAGCTGCTCTCTCAAGCTGCCTTTTAGCCCTCAGGACTTAAGAAATACTTTAGTAATTGCTCTGTAAAGCCTGGCTTTGGCTGGCAGCCTTGTCTGGCACCCTTTGTATAACTTGATCTTCTAAACAAATCCCCAAAATGTCACAACTGTGTGAAGCAAGGCTGGCTGTCCTCTTGCCTTGCCCTGCAGAGCCCATGATCAGCTCAGTAAGCTGAAAGCTGCGAAATAGGCCTGGGAAGGGGACAAGAGCCCCGATCCACCTCGGCTGCTGGAAACCGGGTAAGGCCTGAAGAGTCACATGTAGCTTTGTGGCAGCTTTGATGTTTGTCCTGAGAGGTGTGTCGTTGTTTATGGCTTGGCACTGTATGGTCAGTTCTTCTGCTTTGCCTTCTCTGAGGTGGGTGAGATAGGTGATGCCCAGCCTCAGAGGGGCACTGAGGTGGCTGGGGTTGCCCTTCCCTCGTCCTGTGCCTCCGGATGGCTGGGCAGATGCCGGAGTGTTCGGGGTGGCATTGCTGGTAAGGGACACAACAGACAGACCTCCTTGCTGCACTGTGCTGCAGCTGATGTGGTGGCTTGCCTGGTGAATCATAAGTGGATGCTGTTGAGAGCTGAGCTTTTTGCAGACACCATGGCATTAGCCCCATGCCTTGGCCAAGCTCCAGCTTGGGCGATTCCACTCGGACACTTTAAATGCTCCCCATCGCCTTTGCCAGGCGCAAGGTCTCTGCTCTTCTGCCTGCAAGCTCTTGGAGACTTGTTGGGAGCTGTTAAACAGCTGCTGCTTTCACTCTGTCTGTTTTCTTGCTGGGTGTAGGGGATTTGTCTGCAGAGCCTGACTGTGGGATTGTGAAGGAAGCTCTGTTAATGGCAAGCAATTGATTTGCCAATAAAGGTTGGCTTTATTTTTCCCATCAGCTCCTCTACTGTGCTGGCTGCTGAGGGCTTGTGTGCGACACAGTCTTACTAGTATCCATTTTGGAGTATAACAATTACCGGCTTGACTAGAGTGATGGTTCATAAGGATACAGTTATAATTAGGTCAGGCTGTCTTGTTTGTTAAAGTCCCCTTCAGCTCCCAAACTTGGCAGTGGGAATGAACTTTGGGCCTTTTTTAGGATTGCTGTCAGTCTTCCCTGGCAAAGAGCATTGGGAAACAGAGCCTTTGCTCCTCTGCTTGCTGCCAGAGCCTGTGAGCACAGACACACTGCTGTTCTCTCTCTGTCACAGGGGCTGCTGAGCCATCATGGGGAACACCACCAGCGAGCGAGTGTCTGGGGAGCGCCATGGCTCCAAGTCCCACCGCTCAGATGGCTCCAGTGCCTCCCACCCCACCAAGGAGCACCCACACAAGATCATGGTGGGCAGCACTGATGACCCCAGTGTTTTTAGCTCGCATGACTCCAAGGTAAGAGCTGGCCACTGCCTTTCCTGTCCTGTACTCTGGGGCCCTAGCTGGGCCTTCAACTCACTGGCTCTGCTCTCCCAGCCATGTGAGGAGTATGTGGAGAGTTGGTAAGCTGGAGTAGCTCTGCAATGCTTTTGTCTGGGATGTGCAGGTAGCTGGTAGAGTCCAGGAGCAAGTGAATGTGGTCCCAGTTGTCTCTGTGTCTCAGTCAGGTTCTGGTTTTCTTTGCTCAGATTCCTGGGGACAAGGAGTTTGTGACGTGGCAGCCAGATCTGGAGGAGTCAGTGAAACCTTCCCAACAAGCTCGTCCCACTGTCATCCGCTGGGCTGATGGAGGCAAAGAGGTCTTCATCTCTGGATCTTTCAACAACTGGAGCACTAAGATCCCGCTCATCAAGAGGTAGCCTGTTGCTCAGGTCACAGTATGTTCTCCTCGATTCCATCTCAGGGAGTGTTTTCCCTTCTCTGTGCTGGTTCCTATTCCCTTTGCTCACCTGGCTTTTCTCGGTTCACCCATGCTGAAGGGTCTGAGCACAAATATGTAGTTGGCTTCTTCCCTGGGTGGTGGGAAGTTGTGAAACAGAGGGACAGGACAGAATAGGCCACGTTGCTTGCCCAGTTGGATGTCACACATCACCTAATCCTGGCAGCAGAGCCTTGCCCAGGTATGCGGCAGTTCCCAGAAGCTGTCAGCTCTTCCCTTGGCTGTGGCCTTACCCCATGCCTAGTTGTATTGTTGCCAGGGGGTGTTGTTTATTTGTTCCTCACATATCTCTCTGCCCTAATGATGTCCTCACTGTTCTGTAATACATCTGTGATTTCTGTAGAAAGAGCGTGTAGGACTCTGGGCATAATCCCGGCAAATCATTTGCAATGGGTTTACCTCAATTGCAGGCTTAACAGAGTTTATACACTTGTTGCCCCCATCCTGCAGTGCCAGCCCTGGGTTAGATGTGTTGCCCATACATCCCCTCCAGTGTATCTTGCACAGGGTGTCTGACACACCAATTTTTCCTGGGCACACAGGGCAAGTCTGCAAGCTGCCTCCTGTACTTCTTGTGGCTGGATGCAGTGGGATTTGAGCCACACTGGTGCTCTGAATGCTCACATCTGTGCCTCAGATCACTGGTGATGAGCAAGTGTGAAGGTTGTTGGGGTGGAACAGCTGGGTAGTGTGTGAAAAAATGCTGTTTTCTGGGATCCTGTGAAAGACCAGCATCCAGAACACCAGTGGGGTAATGCTGTTGCTTATCTGTTCTCTCTGCACAGCCACAACGACTTTGTAGCTATCCTGGACCTCCCAGAAGGAGAGCACCAGTACAAATTTTTTGTGGACGGCCAGTGGGTCCATGACCCATCTGAGGTAACTCTCAAAGCTTTAACCCTGAGGATCTTGCCCTTTTCAGGGGACTAGACATGATGTATCTGTAGCCAAGGAGGAGCAGGAAGAGCAGAGAGTATCCGCCAAAATGAAAGGGGCACCTCAATCCCATGAATCCTTTCAGAGGCTGGTTCCCCTGGGCTTAGATGAGCTGTACAGGGGAATGGTCAGGGAGGTACTGAGGGGCAGTGAGACACCAGAACACCTTTAAACCTTTTGAATTCAGAATTGAGTACAAAGGAGGATGGTCCATGGGGTCAGTATTCACTTGCAGGTTCTCCTCCAAACTGAATCATGCGGTAGCAGCATGGGAAGGAGAGGACACTTAACCCATCAGCAGGTAGCAAGATGGAAAATGAAAATAGGAGGTGGTGTAGGAGCCTGGAAGTAAAGGAAAATCCTCCCGGGGTAAACAATAGGGATCTGTAAACGTAGAACAGAGCTTATTGCTGACCACCTATGCTTTGAGGTAATGGCACAGCAAAGAGAGCTTGGGCTGGAAGGATGTAGGAAGCATTGCCTGTGCTTTGATTGGAGGTGAACATAGGAAGACTCTTACCTCAGTTCTCTCCAGCCTGTGGTCACCAGCCAGATGGGGACGATTAACAACCTGATTCACGTCAAGAAGTCTGACTTTGAGGTGTTCGATGCTTTGAAGGTGGATTCCCTGGAGAGCTCAGAAACCTCAGGTCGGGGTGAGTTTTTGTGGCATTACAGCTTTGCATGTGCTACTTTCCACCTCCTCTGCTCTGAGACTTGCTGCTCTGGGGGTGAACAGACCCCCAGAGCAGAGATGTGGGCCTGTACCCAGGAAGAGTAGTGTTTATCAGCGTGTCCTCAGCAGCACACAGCTGAGACCTCATCTCCATGGAGGGGCTGTGCTGGTGTAATTTGTTTTGTGCTAGCACCGTCCCGGAGCAGGATCAGTTCCTGTGCGTGGCTGAGGCAGCCATTTCAGACTGGTGAATACCAGGAACATCATCCCTTTCTGTCTGCTCAGCTGTGAGTAAGTCATCTGATCTGGGGTACAATCCAGGTGAGAGCAGGATCCAGGTTATTTTCAGGAGCTACTCTTGGTTTTCTTGCCAAGGTAATTTGTAGTAGTGCTAGCACATCGGAAACCTCCCTCTCCACTTGTGTTACAGCAGCGGGTTGGGTTACCGCGCAGACGGCTGCAGTAATGCTGGCAGGTAGCTCAGTCGTGTTTTGGTCCAAGGCACTTTGAGTGCGTCCTGCTGTTCCTGGTAGAAACCCCATCTCAGATATAGCTCAGATAGAGTTCAGCTCCATGTCCTCACCCAGCTTATGCAAGAGATGCTTCCTTGTAAAGGAGCCAGCAAGCAGCTGCAGGGAGATGGAGCCTTTCTGGGCACTGACTGTTCCAAAACAATCAGCTCAGATGTGGCTGGGAGATATGGCCAGTCCAGCTTCCAGTGACCACAAGCACCTAGGATCCCTCACACAGGCTGAGCAGCTGCTCCATCTGGACTTCCCATCTGCCCTTTCCAGGACCTCATCCAGGACCTCTAGTTCTGCAGCACGGCAAGCGTGCAGGCATGCTGCTGCTTGCTGTGCCTACGTCCCTGCTGCAAAGGAGACAGCTCTGTGGCAAGCCAGCTGCTCCCTACAGGGAGAAGGACCAGGCTGTGCTGAGAGCCATGCTCAGGGGTCTTGGGGTGGGCATCCCAGGGTGCTTGTGTTGTGTCTGCATGTACCAGCTTACAGCCCTACTTGGAAATGCCCAGAGCCAGCCTGGCTGCTTGTTCTGCTCTGAAAAGGCTGAGCTGTTGCTGTGCCTGAAAGACCCTGCTGGGTCCTTTTCAGCATCTTGGGAGCTGCTCTATCATCACCAGTCCTGCTTCAGCCATTTCATGTCTCCTGTCTCTTCCCTTTAGACTTATCCAGCTCACCACCTGGTCCTTACGGCCAAGAGATGTACGTATACCGGCCCGAGGAGCGCTTCAAATCTCCACCCATCCTCCCGCCTCACCTCCTCCAGGTCATCCTGAACAAGGACACCAATATCTCGGTGGGTACAGCATACTGCCTGCATAACATACCCAGCGAGAGCCTCACAGGGGTTGAAGGGGAGCCTCACTGTATGCAGGGAGCCTGGTTTCCCCTTGGCTAGTGCCTGCACTTTGCTGTTTTCTGAGAAAAGCATCGCTTTCCCCATTAACCACACTGGTTTGGGCTCTTGCACTGCCTGGTGCTCAGCCAGTTCAGAACAGACACCAGCAGCTCAGATTGTCTGAGGTGGTAGCTCTCATCATGGCTGGGGCTGGGGGGGAGGGTCAGGGCTCTGCTATTCCTCTGTGACACTCCTCTTCTCCTAGTGTGACCCAGCCCTGCTGCCCGAACCCAACCACGTCATGCTCAATCACCTCTATGCGCTCTCCATCAAGGTAAGGGCAAGTCCTGTGAGGGAAGGACTTCCTGTGGTGGCTCCCAAGAGCCTGCAGCACCTGCAGGGAGCTGAACGTGGCCACTGGAAGGGTGGAGACAGTGGTGCAGGGATGGGAGGATCAACACAAGGACAGCTCGGCTGCCTGGTGGAGTGTAGCACATGCAGGGATGTAGGTTGTGATCTTCTTACAGCCCCCAGTTCCCTGTAGCTGCCTCCCCACAGTGTGACAGAACTGGGCAGCCCTGGGCTCTCCTGTTGCATATCAGGCCCTTCCCTCGCTCTGCCCTGGCTCTCTGTTGTGGGTGTTGGACGTGTCTCGCTGGCTGTGAGGCTTGGGACACCAGGGACAGGTTGAGGCTGCTCCCTGAGCCCCTGGACTCCTCTTCCTGATGGCTCCCTTGGGGGTGCCACACTCATGGGTCTGGGTGCCAGGCTCTCCTACCTACTCCCGCTGATGCTGTGCCTCTCACAGGACGGCGTGATGGTGCTCAGTGCCACGCACCGCTACAAGAAGAAGTATGTCACCACGCTGCTGTACAAGCCCATCTGAGCTGGGGCCTCTCCCGCTCCCTACACAGGACACGAAACGCCGCTTTGTCTGCACACACTGGGCCACAGGACTGTGTGAGAACTGGCCACTGGCTCTAGCCTCCAACCTGGCAGGGACACAGGCCTCTGCGATGAGCCCAGGGCTGCTGGGGCCTGTGACACTGTCCCATCCTGCTGGTGTGGTTTGATTTAACCCTTGGTTTCCGCCCACCTACAGCTCCCCTTGGCTTCTGTGAGTCTCTGAGGCCACTGTGTTTGCTGCTCACCAAAATAGCCTTTCCTCACACTCGACACAGAAAGGGCTTCACCCTACTCGTCTTCTCCAGCCTGCAGGGCCCCGAGGCAGTCCTGGCACTATCCCCAGGCCAGGCCTCCAGGAACGAGTCCTACCTGCTGAAGGTTGCTGTGCAGTCCCAGTGATGAGCCTCCAAGGCCACTTTGATCCCTAGGGGCTTTGGGACACCCCAAACTGCCCCCCGTCCTACAGCCCCTGTGTGTGGGGCTGCCCCCATTCCTTGTGCTCCCCAGCTTTGAGGAAGGCTCTGGCTGCAGCCCCATCCCTCTGCAAGGTTGAGCGTCGAGCCAGCAGGAGGGACGATACAGCTGGACGCAGCCACACTTACCTGCTGCTGGGACAGTATCATCAAGGACTGAACGCCTGCTCCGTCCCCAGCACAGAGTGCTGCTGTGGGGCAGGGCTGACCGTCACAGCTAGAGGGACACCCACGCACACCCACGCTGGAGGGAGCCTGGGGAGAGCGGAGCAGGGCAAGGTACCCCAGGCCCCCAGCTACACCACCTGCTGCCGGAGCAGTGCCATGTGACAGGGTTTTCTCTTATTTATTACAGTATTTATTGTTCTCGGTGCTGCTGGCATGGTGTTGGCGGGGAACTCTAAAGCAGTGAGGGGAGGGAAGAGAGCACCCGGTGGGGCACAAAGCTGCCCTTGGGGTGCTGAGGTGGGACTCAGAGACATCGACTTGGGGCCAACTGGTGCCTGTGGTGCCAGTACCCTGGGCTGGGGGGAGCTTGGGGGGCACAGCTGCAGAGACAGGCATGCCAGAAACACCACAACCCAAAGGAAACCTTTATTGGGGACTCTCCAGGCACTGAACAGAACATGGCATTTCTTACATCTTCCTTCTACGCTGGGGTCCCGGCATGCCCGGGGTGCCCCCAAAACGCAGCTCTGATATCACTATCTATGTACATATAACATACATCCAGGAGCAGGGATGGGTTCGCAGCAGGGTTACAAATGGGACCGAGTCCCAGGGCGAGAGGTGCTCAGCAGGGAGGGCTGTGACGCCCCTCTCTAAGCATCCTGGGTGGAAGGGGGCAAGCGCTGAAGCATGGGGCGGGAAAAGCCCAAGCCAGCAGCTGCTGCTGTGATGCCAAGCAAAGGCAGGTGGAGGGCATGCGACCATCACAGCAGCCCAAGCCCACTAATTCTGTGGCACCAGGCTCTCCAGACCTCTGTCCGCCTCAGCCCTTGGAGTAGCAGGGACAGGGTCTGCTCCAGCCCTCTGGCTTGGCACAGCTTGGCAGTGAGCAGGCTGTTCCGGGGCCAGGGGCATCGGTCCCTGCCCTGCCTGGAGCTCATGCGACGGGCAGGGCCTGACGGGCCTTCACCTGGTGAGAGAACAGGCAGGGCAATAAGGGGGAGCAAAGCACCAGGCCTGCGCCAGGGAACTGCTGTGCCCTGGGGACACGGACACAAAGGCTGAGAACAGCCAAATGAAATGTGTCCTTGTGCCCCCCTCCCCCCCGACACACTGAACGCCCCATTAGCCACCACTGCTAGCAGAGCACGAGGTGTCCACCATCTGTGCCCATCCCCAGGGTATCAGGGCTCACCAGGGCAGGGGCACCTTCCCCTATCCTGCACTGGCTACCAGGGCAAACTCACCTCGAGGTTTGTCCTGGCCTTGCGCAGCACATTGTGGGTCCTGGTCACTGCAAGGGAGAGAGGGATGGAGTCAAGTGAGGTCCCTGTGCCATGAAGCCACCCCAAGCACATGGGCAGCAGGCCAACTTGGCTGTGGGATGCCACCTGGGGCCACATACGC
Source organism: Scolopax mira (assembly GCA_004320125.1). Classification (NCBI taxonomy): domain Eukaryota; kingdom Metazoa; phylum Chordata; class Aves; order Charadriiformes; family Scolopacidae; genus Scolopax; species Scolopax mira. The sequence goes on from BJBW01003959.1 coordinate 16,774, forward strand.
TGGCTCACAATGAAGTGCTCCATGCTGTCCTTGAGCTGGGCAGTGCTGCGCAGCCGCTCGGCCGTGCTCTGCAGAGCATCCTCCCTCTCAGAGAGCTGGGCCCGCAGTGCCACGATCTCCCCCTGTAGCGCCTGCTCCTGGGACGAGATGAGCACCATGAGTGGCCAGGCAAGTATCCAGCCCTACCACCCTGCCAGCCCCTGGCCCCCTGCCTACCTTGCCCTGGTGGTGGGCAGGGCTGATGGGCAGCACTGTGCTCCAGAAGGCAGCAAGGAGGGATGCGCACTCCTCCAGGACGCGGTGCAAGGTGCTGGCGCTGCCCCAGAGGTGCCCCGCACCCGTCCATCCCAGGGCCTGTGGGAAAAGGGTGCGGGAGCAGGTGCTGCCAGGGCACCTGCATCCCACTGTGCCCAGAGACCCACCATACCCAGCCCAATATGGCACGGCGATACCAGCAACAGCCCCCACGTGGGAGGCTACCTGCTGCTTGTCAGCCGTGCAAGCATCGGGGCTGGTATTGGTCTCAGAAGCCACCTTATGGATGGCCCCACAGAGGGTCTGGCCCCTGGCCACCTGCAGCCCCCTCCTGCCCACATTTTACCTCCTTTCCTGGGAGCGGGCAGTTGGGCAGCCCGAGTGCTGGGCGCGTGAGACACATCAGCTCGCGGGCCAGTGTCTTCCCCTCCAGGATGTGCTGCTCCAGGGCCCGGTAGGTGTCCAGGTGGCCGACAACGTGAGCCCCTGTCTGTCCCTCACTCTTCTTCATCAGTGGGTCTGCCTCACGTGGCTCTTTGGAACAAGCAAGGCTACGTGAGGACCACTGCCTATTCCCACTCTGGTGCTCCCCATCCCATCCTCAGGGTTTGGCTCTGCTCTGCACTTTCCATCCTTGCTCAGTAAAGGTGCTGCTATGAGTTTGTCAGGTCTCAGCAGTCCCTGAGGCACAACTATAGCGCAGCATCAGGTACCCACCATCCATCTGCCGGGCCACCGACGTGTCAGAGGGCAGCGGGGAGAAGAGGGGAGCTGTTGAACTTGTGCCAACATCCCGCACTGGAGGAGATGGGAAGCAGCCTGGAACAGAAAGAGTGTAGGCCCCTGCAGATGGCTATGGCTCTTGTGCCTGAGGCTGCTGGGGTCCTGCCTTCCCTCTCTGCCTGCCAGCAAGGCCACGACAGGAGAGGTGTTCGGGATCACCCCCAAGGGTTGCAGAGGGGCCAGGCACCCCAAGACCAAGAGCTGGGAAGCTGGGCAGGGGTCCTGTACCTGCACGGGTCTCGGCAGAGGGGCGAGGAAGGCTTTCATAGACATGCAGCTCCGTGCGCAGCGTCTGCAGGAGCAAGCGGTGCTCCTCGCTCTGCTGCTGCAGGAGCGTCACTGTGTGCTGCAGCCTGCAGAGGGGTGACACATGGGTCAGGTGCCAGCTGTGTCACCCAGCCCTGCAGGTCCCAAGGCCAGAATGCCCCAAACCTTACCTGTTGTTGTCCTCCTGCAGAGACCGTCGCTCGTTCCGGAGCTGCCGGACACTCTCTTGGTGTTGCGCAAGCTCCTCTGCCAGCCTCCGCTGCTCCCCACGCCTCTGGCCCAGCTCTGCTTCAGCCTCCCGTGCCCGGGAGCAGGCAGACAGGAGCGCCTCCTGCACCCGTGCCAGCTCTGGGGACAGAGAGCATGGAGGTGTCACCACCCAGCCAGTGTCCTCTGGGACTCAGACCTGGGGTGCTGGTGGCTCTACCTTGGGAGAGGTGCTCACGCTGGAGCCGCAGGGTCCGGTTGTCCTCACGCAGAGTTTGGTTCTCCCCGCTCAGCTGCAGCCCCAGCTCCGGTGTCTGGGCATAGACATCGCTGGGCAGCCCTGCAAAGGGGCACCAGTGCTGGATCTCTCTCCCCAACCCTGCCATGCACAGGGTGAGTGTTCTCCTTGTGCAATGGGGTGTGCAAAGCCTGGGCAGTGCTCCCGGCAGCCCCGGCCCGTGCAGCACCATACCACTAGCCTTGCCCGTGGAGGCCAGGCGACGTTCAAGCTGCTCCCGGAGCCGGTCGTTGGTGCAGATGGACTCCTCCAGGCGCTGGCGCAGGCTGCGGATCTCCACCAAGTGTTCCTCCAGCAGGTCTGCCCCTGCCACAGCCAAGGAGATGGGGCTCAGGGCACGGATGGATGTGCAATCTGCCTCATGCTGTCCCCACTATCCTGCTCCATTCCAGAGCCCTGTCCCACACATTCTGGTGCCAGGTCTCCTCCCTCATCCCCCACACTCAGCCAGGATGCCCCGCCATGCTCTCCAACATAGACCTTACCCGTTAGTTTCTGGCAGGAGGGGTACCCCGATGGCAGGGTCCCGTAATGTGTCTGGCTGGGAGGGGTAACGTCCCAGAGGGTGCGGGTCTCGGTGGCCCCAGGGATGTCAGCCAAGTTCTGCAGTGCACCATGTCGGCAGAGGGATGCTGGGGCTTTGCTGCCCTCTCCGAAGGGGCCCAGTGGGGCTGTGGGCTTTGCTGGTGCCATGGGCAGCATCACACCTGCACACACAGGGCAAAGCAGTGAGGAGGAAGAGGGCAATGAGCAGGGAGAAAGAATGGGGGTAACACTCCAACCATGTGCTTATTGCCCCCTTCTTGCTCTGCCCAACAGTACAGACCAATGTCCCCTGATAGTGATCCCCCATCATTGATCTCTTACCGCAGTCAAACCCATTCCCCCTGAACAGCAGAGACTCCCCCAGGGCTTGTTGCTTACATGAGATGAGTTTGGAGGGTCTCAGCCCAACTCTTACACAACAACCAACAAAACCAGCCCATTCCCAGAGTGCCTAGGATATGCAAATGCCCACACCAGGGGCTAGTGCTGATTCAAGCTGCGTCCATCATACCCATCAGGTCCTTTCTATGTGAGAATCACGTTGTCCCCTAGCTAGAGTCATGGGACCCAACATTGAAGCAGTAGCCCTGGGAAGCAGGAGAATGGCCAGGGCAAGACAGGCAGGTCAGAGAGGGTCCATGCAGCATGATACAGCATGGCATGCAGGGCAGGCAGGACCAACCCCATGCCAGAGAAACGTGCTCACTTTCTCCCAGCTGCCTCCGGAGCGCCTGCAGCTCCTGCTGTGCCTCGGCCAGGGAGCAGATGGAGGTCCCGCAGCAGCCCAGGAGCGGGGGGACCACAGGCGGGGGTGGCCCAGCAGGTAGGAAGGGGGGCAGCCCAGGGGCCAACGCAGGCAAGGGGGCACTAACAGGTTTGGACAAGGAGTCAAAGCGAAGGCCTAGAGAGGAGAGGAGAGAGGCAGAGAGGGGTATTAGTGTGGCTCTGGCTCAACCTGGCAGGGACCCTTCCTCCCCAGGTCACTGGGGACCCTGGCACGTTCCGAGCAGCTGAGTTTGGACGTGCTGCAGGCTGGGGTGCCCCAGACGAGGCTGGTTGGGTCCCAGTCTTGTAGACCTGTGGTACGATGGCAGAGCTCCCCAAGATGCTCCCCAAACGCATCCCAGGCTGGCACTAGGGCATAGTGCCACACAGACAGCCCCTGCCCAAGGCTGATGAACACCTACTACTGCAGCCACCTACATGCTACAGAGGGGCTGCGTGTCCCGATCCCGCAGTTGTGGCCCCCTGAACATCCCGAGGCACCTGTGAGCCGGGCGGGCTCCTCGCGGCACTGGCTGCACTCGCTGGCCACATCCCCATCAGAGCAGGGCTCCAGCCCCTCGGACACGAAGGAGGTACTGGTGGCAGAGCGGGATGACTCGGAGGGTGGGCGACTGCTGCCTGGGGACTCACAGCGCTCCTGCAGCTTTGCTTCCAGGCTCTCAATCACCTTCTCCTTCTCCTGGAGCTCCCGGCTGAGCCTGTGTAGGTGGCCCATCACCAGAGCTGGCAGGGCAGGGTGACCTCCATCCCACAGCCCTTCCCCACTGTGCTGTGCATGGTCCACATGCCACATCCTACCCCTGCTGCAAGGCTGCCTGGAGCCATTGGGTGCCCAGCCCAAGTCTGGGGCTCCTCATCCCTAGAGGAGAGGCAGCCACAGGATATCCACATGGAGCAGAGACCCTGAGACCACCTTGGACCCTCACCCCAAGAGCAGTGATAGCCCCCAGGGTGCCCACATAGAATAGGTCCCCTGAGCCCTCTCTAGGAACTGGTACCTCAGGGCCAGGAGTTCATGGCTGGTTTTATCCTCCCCATCTTGTCGATCTCCTGAAAAACCAAGCCAGAGAATAGACAGTCAGTGCCTTTGTGGCCCAGGTGGCTTGTTCCCAAACACAGCCATAGCAGGACATCCCATTTCAGAGTAGGTAGCCCACACAGCACAAGATATCCAAACATTCCCAGCCCTTCACAGAAGCCATCAAAGCATCCCTTTCCATCCCACTGTACCCTATGATGCCCAGCCCCAATACCTCCCCCCAAAGGTACTTACTGGTGCCCAGCTTGTCACTGAGCCTCTCAGCCAGTTGCCTGCCCTGGGCCAGCTGCTCCCGGAAGCCCTGGCCCAGGTAGTAGTCGATGTCAGTGCCGCGGAGGAGGTCCTCAAAAGACCGCAGGGCATCACGCAGGTGCTGGGCCAGGCTGCGGCTCACCCCACGGCCCTCCCGCAGCGTCTGCCGCAGGTGGGAGAGCTCCCGAGCCTGTGCTTGGATCAGTGAGTCATACTTCCTAGAAGGGACCAGCAAGTTGAGGGTCCACAGGGCTGCTAGAACCTCCCCCCAGAGCATGGCAGGGTTGGGGGACAAGTCTGTGCAACACCCACCACCAGGGCTCTGCCCCACGGTACAAACACCCCTGGCTGCAGGGAAAGCATGCAAGAAGAAGCCACCCCCTGTAAGCCCCCACAGCCTCCTGTCTGGTTCCGATCCCCATGGCCATACCCTGGCCAGGTGGCAGATTGCAACTCCTTGGGCAAAATGCCTCCAGGCTTGGTTGCAGACAGCTGTGCCTCAAGGAGGGCAACGCGGTGCACCAAGTGCTGCAGGTCACGGTGTGTCCTCAGGGCAGGTGGGCAGAGGGGGCCATGGCCATCTGACTGCCAGCCCTCATCCTCATCGGTGAGGCTGTGGGCTGGGGAGGCCAGGGCAGTGGGACCTGGTGGGGGTCGCTCAGCACCCGAGGTGTAGCCACTGGTGACAGAGATGGAGCGGGCACGGCGCTGCAGGCTCTGGATCACTTTGTTGGCATTAAGCAGCTGCACCTTGAGATCCTGGATGTGCTGGTGCAGGGCCCCCACATCTGCCTGTGCCATAGCTTTCCGGGCAGCCTTGCCCTCCCTGGGCATCCCCAGCTGGCACGGGGACCCCAACTCCTCACCCAGGCTGGGCTCGCTGAATACATCTGGGTCCTCACATTCTACAGAAGGGACACAGCACAGTGTCACTTTTCCATGCCAGGTGGGCAAGGCACAGGGAGTCCTGGAGCCGCTGACTCTCCTTACCAGGGCTGGTGGTCTCATCCCGGTCAGCCTCTGTCTCGCTTCGCCCACACGTCTCATAGCCCAAGTCCTGGAAGTCCACCTGCACTTGCTTGCTGAGCTGCTGGGCATGGGGTTCACCTGCCAGACAGCCCCATCAGCTCAGGGTTCCCCTAGTGGCAGGATTTACCACCCCTGCCCCATGAGCAGCAAGGTGACAGGGCATACCAGGTTCAGCACAGACACCACCCCCCCCTCCATCCTACCCAGGGTTTTAACTCACGGAGCAGGATGTGGTACTTCTCCAGTTGCTCGGCCTGTGCTCGCACTGTGGCCTCCGAGGCAGCGAGCTTGTCCTGCAGCTCCTGGCACTGCCTTTGACCCTGCACCACATGGGAGTGCAGCTCTGTGCTCAGCCCTGGCCAGCCCCCACTGCGGACTGTGCCCTCTGCCTGCCAGAAGGGACAAGGATTGTGAGCCCCACACTTCCATCCCCATCTCCATCCCAATCCCTTGTGGCTGGGGCACTTACATGGCTCCCATCCCCTCCACCTGAGGTGCCAGGGCAGGGTCTCTTAGGCACATCATCCTGGGATTGTGCTTCCAGTGCTGGGCGTTTGGTGGGCACAGTTCCTCTCTCTGCTGAGACCCCCTGGCCATCCCCACCACCAACAACTGGGTGGTCCCCAAGGGCACTGCAGCTCTTCCGATGCAGCCTGCGGGGCTCGGGGACTGGGGAGCTGCCCAGTCCAGCCTCCTCCTGCTCCCCACTCTCCAGCAGTGACGTGGCTTCGCCTATCTGTTCCTTCAGCTCTGCGTTCTCCAGGCACAGGCTCAGCATCGCCTTCCTAGGGCCACATGATGCCATGAAGGGCAGGCAGCAGCCAAGATATAGGATACCCCCTTGAGCTGCTGCCACCCACTAGCTTCCACATCCCAGGACTCTTGCCTGATGTGGGAGACAGAGGAGAAGCCGGCTTCCTCCAGCTGCGCCTTCAGCTCCCGCAGCTCTTCTTCTGCCCGCAGCTCCCGCTCTGGCATGGCTGGCCCTGTGCTCCCCATCAGGGTTCTTTCAGTGCCCCTGCTTTCCTTAGGGGCCCGGGAGCTGCTCTAGAGGGACAAAGACAGAGGGTGACAGAGGTGTTTCCAAAGCGGCTAGGACAGAGCCTGGCAGTGGCACAGTGCCCACCTCTGCTGTGCCTGTTCCCAGTGCTGTGCTGCCCTGACTCACGTGCTGGGTTGCCACGCCATGGGCTGCCTCCTTCTTGATGCTGTCGGTGAAGTTGGTGCTGGCATCATCACCATCTGTGCCTATGGACCGACCTAGGGGATAGGACAGCACAGCACAGCATAGCATGGCACTCAAAACAGTGGCAACGGCAAGCACTGCCTCTGTCCTCTCCTCCCTGGTGATGCCCAAGGCCACCGTGAGCAACCCTGGGGCAGGTGCCTGCTCTCAACATGCCCGGTGCTGGGAGACTCCCAACAGGACTGAAGTCTCCCCACTGTCAGTATGCCCTGCACCACCCCCTCTCTGTATGCTGGAGCTTCAATCCAGCATCCCATGCTGACCCTGCACTGAGTTGGGGGGGGTCTGGTGCACCCCCAGGGATGCCACCTAGCCACAGCACTTGCCCCAGACACACCTCTACCTTCACAGTACCTTGTGCTTGCTGCCCCCACACACATGCACACATGCCACCCACCCTGCAGGCGCTTCACAAGCCACAGCCAGCAGCAGCAGTACATGCTCCCTCAGGGCGCTTCACTGGTGCTGTCCCAACCTGGCAGGAGTGTGGGGCTGCACCCCATGCACCCACCTGCCCGGGCAGGGGCAGCTCAGGGAGGGCACCAACAGCCACCCTGCCCTCATTGCCCAAGCCCTGCTGTCATGCACAGCACTGGGTTCTCAGCAAGCCCTACAGCAGAGCTAAAGGGACACTTGCATCCCACAGCAGAGGCTACAGGGGTCTGGGGCTCACCCTGCCCCACAGACCTGAGCTGAGGGCACACTCTCCGTCTTGCACGCAGCTCTGCTCCTGGCCTTTGATGCAGAACCCAGGTGAGGGCTTGCACCCCTTGTCTGGGCAGCTTTCCTCCCACCCAGCTGCAGGGCCCTGCTTAGGCTCAGACCACCTGGGCTGGGACACAGGTGTAGCCCAATCCCTCTTCTCCCCAGGGAGAGGGAAGCTGGGACAGGGTCCAAGACCATCCCCTGGGGATGTACAGGGCCAGGTTTTACAGGTTCCTGTGCCCCACAGGAGCTGCAACTGCTTTGCTCATGGCCAAACCCATCCCCACCAGGTCTGGAGCTCCCAGGCCAGGCTGAACAGGGAGCAGGGGAACGCTGTGAAATCCTGGCAGGAGAGAGGCCAAAGATCACTGTTGGAGGAGAAGCCATCAGGGAAGCTTACAGGTCCTGGAAGGGAGAGCAGATGACCAGCCAGGAGCACACCTTGCAGCAGGGCAGGTGGTTGCACATTCAGGAGACATACTCGTGACAAAACTGCCAGGAGGTTGCAAAAACTGGAGGCACTTCACTGCCTGGCCTGGGCTGACATTACCATGGGTGGTGGAGCCTGTTGACCAAAGCAGCTGTATCCCAGGGAGTAAGGACAGCCACCACAGAAAAGCACTGTTCTGGGAGCAAAAACTTAGAGGCAGCTGGAAGAGGCAGCAGCACCCCAGGGAAGAAGCAGCTCCCGTAGGTGGCACTCAGTATAGCCAAAGCACAGCTCTGTGAGCCCCTAGGGACATAGCCTGCCAGGTGACAAACCATCCAGGGCTACAGCACAACGGCTGCAGAGCCCTGAAGGGCGAGGGGATACAGAGAATGAGCTGCAGGCTTTGCTGGCGGGTGGAAGGCCACAGACACTCAGGCTGGGCCACCACAGCCGAGAGGCTGGGACAGGGTGGCTCACAGTACAGCTGCTCTGGAGTCATGTCAGAACCACTTCTTGTGCCAGCACCCCACTTCTCACCATCGCCCACAGCTCCTCCTAGCTCCCAGTGCTCCAGGACTGAGGCAGAAAAAGGGAGCTCAAATCTCAAAAATAAAAAAAAAAAAAAAAAACCCCACAAAAAAACCCCACAGAGGAAGATGGAGGTGGTGCTGGGAGAGCAGAGAAGCCCGGACGTAGGGCATGCTGCACCCAAGCTGCTGTGCTCAGTGCTTGAACCCTCCGTCACAGCAGGAGCACGGCAGGGAGCAAATTCCAAGTGACAGGGCAGCCTCATCTCTCTGTGTGTTGCCAGAAAGGGGACAAGAGATGCAACCCCAGCACTATTCCTCACAGACGACTCTGCCTTTCATGCCGAGCCTGAAGGCAAAGAATATTAATTACATGGCTTGAAAACTGCGCTTGGCTCACAGAGGCACAGGACACCCAAATGCATTGGCTGCCCTGGAAGTCTTCAGGCTGCTGGGAACAAGGGAAGAGAAGCAACATCCCCAGGGAAGTAAGAGAGAGGGAGGGAGGAGAGACCTCCACAAAGAGCTACAAGACAGCACAAGGCCCTGCACAGTTTAACAGAGGGTGCTCTTGGGCATGGGATGCTCAGGCTGGTCTTTCTGCAGGGCAGAGGAGAGCACAGACAGGGATCTAAGAGTTGAAAAAGAGGCCCTAATGAACAGAGATGAAAAGTTGTGTCCCCTCAGCCTAGGATAATGCTCCCCCACGGGGCACTTCACAGCAAGGACAGTAGCAGAGGCCAGGGACAGAACTGCAGCAAAGCACACACACACACAAGAAGAGACAGGAGCTGCTGGAGAACCAGCCAAGACTTCCCTCATGCCATGCCAAGGAGCCTGTGCTGAGTCCTGGGCTCCATGGTACCTGAGAGATCAGGGAGCCAGACAGGCATCAGAGCCAGGATAGAGAAGGAAAGGTGGAAAGATAAGGACAGGGACACAAAGGCTCCTACAAAGTGAGAGGCAGGAGAAAAAGAAGATGGTGCTAGAGAGAAGCGAGAGGAAGGGAATGAGATGAAACACAAGAAAGGAAAAGCTAACCAAGTCCCAGAGCTGCCTGTCAGCCACCAGCTGTGTCCCTTCAGGCCACATGAGAACCACTGAACTTACCACACAGCTAGGCATGGACCCAGAGGAGTAGTGCTGACCTGCTGCATGTGAAGGGAGAGCTGTGCTGCCTCCTATCCCTGTCTGATGCAGGGAAGAGAAGACCTCAGCATAGAGGTAAGGCATGAGATAGATGGTGCCAGTGAAGCAGTCACAGCAGAGCAGGTCCTGGTGGCGCAGCCCAGCGAGAGGGAGTTCTCCTGCTCCACCTGCTCCTAGCTCAGCATCAGATGCTGAAAGGTACAATTTGCTCCTGCCACCTTGGGAAGGGATTGAGTATGAGGCAGCTGATCCACAGACCACTGCACATGGGAAATGCTGGTCATCAGACACCTGTTGCTACTGTTTTTCAACTCTTATGCCAGCCCCAACACTCCCAGAGGTGGTGAAAAATGACCTAAAAAAAGGTATGTAGTAGTGCCACATAGGACTGTCCATAGCAAAGCAGAAATAGGGCCCTGCCCCTTGCCCATGGGGCATGTGAAGCCTGAGTGTAAGATGTGTACATGTAAGTGAGGGAACAGACCGAGCCCAGACTACCCTTGGAGCGAGGACAGGTCTCAGTCACCCCAAATCATCTGTCAAAAAGAGGAAGAAGCTCTCCCTTGAAGGCACTCACAAGCCAGGCTGATACAATTTATAATTAGGAAGGGGAAAAAAGTCAGTAAAATCATCAATACTGGAATAGGATTGGTTTAAGCATAAAATTAATGGCTTCTACACTCAGACTGGCAAGTGCCAGGAGGTCTTGCAGCCCTTCCAAGTTCTCTGGGTCTGGAACCCGCTTTTCCATATACACCTTCTCCTTTTGGGCCAGCCACCATCAACCCAAGCTGGTGATGTCACTGGGTAAAAAAAAAAAAAAAAAATGGTGAGGGAATACAAAAACTCACACTCATGCATTTGGGAGATGATAGAGAACATTTGGTGTTTTCTTCAGAGAAAGGGAATCTTTATTTGGCCCACGGGGATGGGAGGAGAAGGAGATGAAGGGAAATCAACTAAAATGGAATGATTTGAATGTGCAAATACATCAGTAGCCACCAGGGTGGGTCAGACAGGAACATACACGAGACACAGGTTGGATTGCACTGATCGCCGTTTCTGAAGCAGCTCAAAAACAAAAACCAAAAAAGCCCTGCACCAGTTCTATCGTACCATTACTAAGTACCAAAGCAACCCTCCCAGAGTCAGTGAGAGCAGGCTCGCTCGGTTAGTGAACCGTTTCCGTGGCAGGCGGGCGAGCGCCAGTGCTCAGAAGGCATGCTGGGGTAGGACTCTCACACGCTCCTGTTCCCCACCTCCTATGGCGCCCTGCGTCTCCAGCCTGCTCAAACGCTCCAAGCTTCTTCCGAGAGCTTCTTCCAGCTGTCCCCGGAGCTCGTGGACCCCCTCCAGCTCCACCTGCAGAGTGTGGTCTCTCGCAGCACTAAGTGGACACGCCACGCAAAAGGAAAGAGGGTTAGACAGGCTGCAGCAAGCACTTACCAAATTGGCCCCTCCATCCAGGACTGACACTTCACTCCAGGCACAGGCCCTGCATGCTCCCCAGGCAGCTTGGTCACCTCTTACTTCACCTCTAAACCTCCCCAGAGCACAGCCATCCCCAAAAAAGGTTCCAGCCATGGTAGGGGACTCCTAGTCACAGCTGTTACTCAGTACTTACTCAAGCACTTAACTTATGAGCTCTCTTGCTATCAGGTAGCTCAAATACCCTAGAGGCTGCAGCCCCATGAAGGGCAGGAGATTAGTGCGAAGGACAGAGAACGCAGGCCATACGGCACTGCAGCACAACCGCCTGGATAAACACCTACATAGATCTTTATCAACCCAGCAGCTGGTTGGGAATTTGACAGCAGCCTCTGAAAGGTGGCCAAGTGTGGGTGGGAAACTGAGCCTGGAAGGGATAAGCCAGGGAACAGAGATGGAAATTCCAGGGCTTGAACAAGAGGTGGCAACGGGAGGAGTTTACAGCATTTAAAGCTGGACACCGCAGCCTCTTCAATGGAAGAGGGCAGCCTAAAACTTGGACTCCCAACCCACATTTGTCTCATTCTTTGCTCAGATTCCTTATTTCCTTATTGAAGGCTCTCAGACTTGCAGAATGATCACTGCTTTAGGTGGTCCACCCACGCTTGCCCCAGCAGTGGAGCAGGGCAGCACAGAGCCAAGATGGCCTCGCTTACCTGTCTGGGTGTGTGTGAAACTTTACCAGGCTGCCATAGAGCTGCCTCTCTGCCTGGAGAGCCTCGTTTAACCGATTCCTTTCAGCCACCAGCCCTTCCAGCATCAGTAACAACTGGTTGGAGAAAGCAGACAAGATACAACACTTTGAGACAGAAATCAAAGGAGGCATCTATCTGCCTCAGAGAAACAGGGTCTTGCCCTTCCTCTCTTGCTTGTGTCCAAGTTCACCAGTGTCACACCCAGACTCTGGCCTTGAGAGAAGTGCTACAAGGAAACAATTCTCTCATCTGTATCACCCCCGTTGTACTCAGCCAGCTTCCAAGCACAAGCACATCTCAGCATATCCAAAAGCTGAAAGCAAAGCCTTATAACTGAGCACCAGCAGATATATAAATACATCCAAATTTGCCCCATAATGGGACATTACCTGCTGCCTTCTGTTCCCAGTAGCCTCTTGTCCTCGCGACTCTGCTATAGCCACTTTCTCCCGAAGAACCAGGACTTCTTGTGTCAGCCTTTCCATGGCTGGAATTTCTTCAGGATCCACCAGCTGCATCTGCAGATCCTGAAAACCAACAGCAGGAGGGCTCAGTGAGGAAGGAATCAGTAACAAGGACAGCTGCACCTTCATAATCCTCCCTGGGACACAACTGCTAAAAGTTTCCAGTGTTTGGAAAGACCCAGGTCCCGTAAAAAAGAAATGCCAAAGCACCCAGGGTATGCTGGGCACAGACAACAGTCCTGAGCAAGAATGGAGAAGGGACACAATGCACTCTGTTTAAAGGACTTGAAGAAGAGTTTAGAACACATGGAGCAAAAAAACAAACGACGATACTCTGGGGGTTTGGGACCTTTGCCTTGTGGCCAAAGTAACATAGAGGGCTGTAGGCAAACCAGCAGCCATACCATCTGTGGATAGCCAGCACATTACTCCAAGGATGTGGAAAAAAGAAGAGATTCCTCTGCAGCCTTCCCAGGTGGAACTGACCCAGCACAGTGCGTTATCTCACCTTGATGAGGTCCTCTTTGATCTGGATGGTCCTGGTCAAGGACTCTATATCTGAGGCCTGCACCTGCAGCTCTTCCTCCTGTGTGGCCACGACAGTCTGGAGAGCACTGAGCTCCCGCTAGGGAGGGAAGAGAAATCCATGAAAGACTTCAGAAAGCCAAAATCCCATTAAAAGCTGCTGCTCCATTTCTCTCACTGGGGCACCCTCACAATGGGAAGAGGTCCTAAACCTCTGGTGAGGGGCAGCCCAATGGTCTCCTGTAAGCAAAGGAGATTAGCACAGCCTTCATCATAAGCTTACCCTGCTTTCCCTTTCCTTCTTTGCCATTAGCTCCAGCTCCTCTTTAGCATTAACAAGATCCTTCTCCAGTTCTGATGCTGACATCGTAACTGCAAAGACAGCTTGGTTACTGAAGGGTTACTGTGTGACAGCTCTGACCCCAGGATCAGACAGAATTCCTCTTTGGCAAGATAGGTCCCCAATGCTTGCCCCCCCCGCCATTACATAGCCTTTTAGTGAGCACTGTTCTTCTCTGCTTCCATCCTTAAACAGCAACCCAAAGAAACAGCAACATCCCAGGCCTGGTAATGTTCAGGTGTCCTGGTCCCAAGGCAAAACCCAAATCAGTTGCACTTGTCTCTGCCCAGCCTGAACCATGTAGTCAAAAGCCTCAGTCAAAGCGCATCAGCTCAAAGTCACACCAGCCTTTCTCTTTCACACATTCCTACCCCTGGACCATCACCCAAAAGTGAGGCATAGCTTTATTCCAAAACACTCACTCTTTCTCAAAGCTCTGTACTCTCAGTTTTGTGTAATCATGTTTTTCCCACAGCAAAGAAACCCTGGGGATCTTGAAAGAAGCTGTCACCACACTCACCTCCCTCTGTCCCGCAACTGCTGTCCCCCTGGGGGGGTCTGACAATGGCTGTAGCTCCACAAGCTCTTTGCAGTATTTCCTGAAAACACAAAAGCCTCTAGGTTTGCACCTTTATGGTGAACCTGGAACTTGAAGCTTCCCCGGAGCTCTAGGATTGCAGCAAAGCTGCTGGCTGCTTTGTCGATGCCTCTCAAATGTGAGAAACCAATGAATGGGATCTAGCCAGTTAGTATGGATGAGTGAATGGCACCCAACCTAGAAGCTGTATGCGTGGGCAACAGGGCTCTGGCCTTGTTTTATTTGGCAGTAGAAGGGAGCTAGCAGTAAAAGTCTTCATAATAAGAATTAAATGTGTTTCACTCAACTGCAGCAAACCTGTCTTTCAGCTGAGATTCTACAAAAACCTACATCTTCATCCAAAGATGTGGCCCAGAGGGACCCAGGAAGGAAAACACAGAGCTTAGTCCATATACACAACACTAGAAGGAAGGCTCTAGAGCTCACTTTGATCATAGGAATAAAAATAGGCAACCTGTTTACAGCTGCTTAAAAATGTTCAACATGTCATCTCACCAATAAACCATTAACAGCTGCTCAAGTAGGAGCACAGCATATGTGGCCTTGGAGTTGTGTTCAGCCTCAAAGGGGTTTTTAGCAAAGCTGCTTTAAAAATACCAACTCCAATTGTGGAAGAGACAGCAAACAGCCAGCAGGCTCTGCCAAGAATTATCGGGACCTAAAATTAGCTCTCTTGTCCCCTCCAGAATGTGACAATGTCAGGGAGGGGATTACAATACAGCAAGGCATCTCAGCCCAAGGAAGGACTGGGTAAAAGCTGGAAGGTCAGAGGGTGGATTTCTTTCATACTCCCATGTGCCCTAAGGACTCATACACTGCCTGATCAAAATGAAAGGAGACACTGAGTGACAAAGGCAGGTCACAAATCAAGATCAGAACAGCCAGGCAGCATTTCTGCTCCTCAGTTTCTTCTTTGCCTCCTGTAGGAAGTTTCTTCCCTAATCCCACTTTAATTTTTATCATTCTCTGTGGTGCTCCCCTCTCTCCCATTTCCTCCTGTTGCTATCAGTTCTCTCTGGAACCCCGAGGCCACAGGCAGAGAAATACAGTGCATGGTTCTTACTTGTATGGGCTGTTTGTCATTCTTCAACAGCCTGGCACCAGCCGACTGCATCCCGACAGACTCCTTTCCCAGCACTTGCTGGCGTAGGAGTTGTAACTCGTAGCTCCTTTCAGCCAAAGCGTGCGCCATCTTCTCCACAGCCATCTGATTGAACAGGAAAAAAAGAACAGGGAAAGGCAGAGCTGAGATGAGAGGTAGGATCCGTGTCCCCTCACCTTCCTTAGTGAGTAATGGAAATCATCTCAGTATTTATCTGTGCCTTGAGACTGGAAATGATCTGCAAATCAGCCTGGGTGCTACTGCTCCTGGCCACTCACAATAACTCAACAGCAGCCCTCCCATCTCTGCTCACCAGAGAGCTGCAGCAAGGCTCAGCCTCTCTGACTACAGAGGAACAAGCTCCTCAGTTTCTCACACCCCACTCAGGAGGGGAGAAAAGACAGAGGACAGAGAAAGCGAAAGAGACAGTACTTGGCCTATTTAGCCCCCTTTTTATGAAAGAAAACTTAATGCAAAGAATTTTGGGTAGCACTGGAATGCACCCAGCATGCAAGAGTAGAGTAGGAACTGTGGCTCTTTAAGTGGCATTTACATGCCCAGGACCACAGACCAGTTTGGTCTCTTAACAAGCAAGTTAAGAGACAACGAACGAACCTTCCTCAGACTTCTGCACTACACAAGAAACAGCTCAGTCTTCCTTTTCGGTCTGCTAACACCTACATGAAGCAGCGATACATCTAATGGCCCCTCTGGTGCCTTAAGCTCAGAAGTACAGATATCTAAGATCTGCACCTCCTTCTCCATCACATGCATAAACCCTGCCCAGTCCACTTAATGACAGGAACATGACACCTGAACACTACTACAAGAGCTGGTGCTTCATACCTGGCCCCATGTTGAGAACAACCTAGGAACAGCTGATGACATCTCACATGGTTCTTCAACACTCAGCAGCTCCACCAGGCTGCACCAACAGCAGCCAGAGAGCAGTTTCTATTTGCTTAATGCAAGACAAAGCTGTTCACCCCAGCTTCCCCACTGCAGACGTTCACCCCAGCTTCCCCACTGCAGACGTTCACCCCAGCTTCCCCACTGCAGACGTTCACCCCAGCTTCCCCACTGCAGACAACTCACTCGGCTCTGCTGCTCCTTGGTGCTCACAGCCTGCAGCAGCTCCCGGATTTCAGCGTCATGCTCCATGGTCTGACGGTTCCAGTCGCTGAGGAGATCCTGCAGCATCTTCTCCTTGTGCTGGAGACGCAAGCACAGCTCCTCTGCTACCTCGTTCTGCTCTGGGCCCAGCTTGCATAGCAGAGTTGCTGTAAGCTCCTGAGCAAGAGGAGGAAGGGAGAAATGGAGAGATGTTGCTACAACCAAACTGCAAGTTCTTCAAGGATGAAAAGGTCTTCTCGGCTGGGTGTAGCCGAGAGAGTAGTGTCTCAGCAAGCACAGATATTTTACAGGTCCCAAATGCAGCCAGCTTCCAAACCAATGGGCACAGGTTCAAATGCCTTCCTTGGAGGCAGGGAGCCAGGAGACTCTGGCTTGGGACTCCTCTCTCTGCAGGCAAACTGGCTAAGGGCTCAGGAAGCCAAGTTAAGGCCTTACCTCCACTTCCTTGTTCCTGTCATGTAGGCAGGTCTGCAGCTGGTGGATGATCCCCTCCTGCTCCTTCTGCCTGCTGCAGGATTTGGCCTCAATCTCTTCCTTGAGCCAGCGGAGGTTTTGGCAGGTTGCTGACACCTGCTCCAATTCCAAGGTTTTGGCTTTCAGGAGGCTCTCCAGGCTCTGGGGACCACAACAGAAACAGCTCAGCCAGGGACAGGGACTTTATCCTGAATTAAGCAGAACTGGAAGTACCAGTCGCTCCTACCAGTGGAGTCACACAGATTCACCCCCATCTTCTCCAGGCAACACACTCGCTTCTACACCCAGCTCAGAAACATATGTGACCCAGGAACTTGCCCCACATACAGGGACAGAAGAAAGCCAACACCCTACAGGTGCTCTCTCCAGCAACAACCATGGCATTCACAGGAAGGTTTGCCGAGCACCACAGCCAGCCTGGACTTCGCATGCCCGGTACAAGCACTCACATGAATGGTGGCCTCGTTGCTGGATAGGACATTGCGCAGCCTCTCTAGGTCATTTCCACGCTCCCTTATTGAGAGACGAAGCTGTTGCAGCTCTTTCTCCTTCTTCTCCAGGGCACAGAACTTCTCATCTACTGCTCTCTAGGGTGAGAGGAAGCAATCGCTCAGAGTGGGGTAGTAGGGCTCTGTAGCCCACCACTCACTTTGTGGGGTGGGCTCTCCCTTTCAGGGGGCTTCTCTGGAAGACTGAGTAAGCCATGAAGAGCACAAGACATGGTCACCCCTTGGCAAGTCTGGGGCTGCACTGTTGATGGTACTCAAAGGCTGAACTGCAGGGAAAACAAGGAGACATCATCAACAGACTGTGCTCACCTCCAAAGCAGCATCCCTGTCAGTGACTCGCTGCTGCAGTTTCTCCAACATGGCATTCATGGCTGCAGGGCTCTTCTCCAAGCTTTTCTGGCATTGCAGAAGTTCCCTTGATTCCTAGAGGTCATACAAACACCACCACAGTAAAATTGTCAGTCCAGAAACCCCCCAAACAGCAGCACAGGAGAATCAGGAATACCCACCTCCACCCTACACTTGGTCTACTCCCCACAGAGTTGAGTCCCTGGTTGACTGGCACCTGCCAGGCATTGCTATGGGCTGAGGCACTCAGGTAACAGTGCCTTCTTTCTCACCTTAGGAGCCCAGAAGCCTCCCTTTCTTTCCTTTCTTCAAGGGGCATGCATGAAAGCTAAAGCTGCAGCCTGACTTTTGCATCACCAAATACCAAAGGAGGAGCAGGGGCCCTGGCTACTTACTTATTTGAACCTTTCTGCATCTCACCTGCAGAAGCTGTTCCTTGCGAGCCAGATTCTGACTCAAACACTGAATTCTCTGCTCCTGGGCCTGCAGCTCATGGCATTTCTCCCACTCTGCAGTCTGGAGCTGCTGAGTCTTGTCCTGCAGCTCTGCCTGCAGCTGCTGCACCACAGCACGCAGCTCCTGCAAGGGAAAAGCACCTCTCTTGGCAGTCAGTCTCAACACACCTGTAAACAGCAGGCCAATCTAAAGCCAAAGGCTGTGAGAGCAGTCAAAAATGCTCTGCAGTACTACAGCTTTTACAACTCAAAACACACTGCCATGGTGATGAACTTTGAATTTATTTCACTTCCCAGGCATCCACCCATCTAAACTCCTTGCTCTGGCCACAGGCTGAGCTTTAGTCACAGCTGACCTGTGCAGAATTGCACATTAGCTTTGTCATGCTGCAAAAACAGATGGGACATTTGTACCAGCCGAAGACATACCAGTGACAACACACCCACTATCAAGTGTTTTTGCCGATTGTAAATCCTCAGATACAAAGGTAAGGAGGCTGGATAATTCTCCACACGTGATAAGGGGTTAGCCAAGTGTGCCCAGACTTGCGTAGGCAGAAATGATGAATGCGAGCAGACTACTGACTGCATCAGTGCTTCTTAAGTCATGTAGACTCAGAGACTTACAAACCAAGTGCTTGTCATACCTGGTTGTGTTTCCAGGTTGCCTCTTTCTGCTGCTCTTCCTCACGCACTGTGGTCTCTAAGAGCTGGGTTGCTCTCCTGGCTTCCGTCAGTTGATGCTCTTTCTGGCGCTGAGCTCTTTTCAGTTTCTGCACCTCCAGCTTGGTGCAGAAAAGTGTGTTCTGAAGATCTAGCAGTGACATTTGCTGCTCCTGGGATGACAGTGGGTTCTCCGACATCTAACAAGAGAGGGAAGCAGAAAAGCTCACAAATCACTGCATGAGAGGGATTTAAAAATCAGGATCCTTGCAGAACAAAGCCTGATGTATTCGAGGCTTTCCAGGGACATACCTGCAACCGTCCCAGATGGCTTCTGTGTAACATATCCCGCAGCTTGGCCATTGTCTCATTCTGCCCTTCAATGATATGGTACAGCTCTTCTGTCTACAAGGCAAAAGACAGGAAGCCCAGTCATTAGCAACCCAAGCACAAACCCTCCTGTCCCAAGCCTCCAGCATGGATTATGACATATCAGTGTCACACAAAAGTAAGAGCTTCACAAGAAAAAAAATTTAGCGAGATCCAGGACGCATAGCAATGACCTAAGCATTCCTTTTTAGTCACTGCCTACAGGGCTAGCACACTTTCTTCTCTCAGTGAGCACCAACCACCCTGTCTCCCCAGCACTATTACCTTACTGTCCTTGCTCTTCAGGGCTTCATTCAGGCTCTGGATTGTACGATCTTGCCTCTGTGATGTTTCTTGGACAGATTTTAATTCAAAGTTCAATTCATTCAGCTTTTCCTGTAACAACTAAAGACAGAAACGTGTTGTTTTGTTAATCCTGCCTGATGCTCTACACAAATACTCTCAGGACTCCCTCCAACCCTTACTCAAGTCCATACAGTCCAGGTGTTCACCAGGTCATGATAAACATGTCTTCCTCTTGAGTCTGTAAATACTGTTTGAGCTGTGTGGAGACCAGTGAGTAAATATAAAGTCTTCAGTCCCTCCACAGGACTGTTTCAGTGCTTCTGGTCCCACCAATGCAGCCTCCACATACAGGGCTGAGGTTCCAAGCTTGAGTTTACATATCACACTGCCTCCCACATATCCCAGGAGAGCCTTGCTCAGACTGCCCAGTAGCCTTCCCAGTTTTTATCATTTGTTTCTGTTCCCTTAGGAGAGAAGGGAACTTCAGCCCAAAAACCTCCCAAGAGATTTGAGCAAAGAAATCAACATAGAGAAGCTACACATTCTAAAAACTGTCCCCTTTGCTTCTGAGGTCCTCCAGAGAACTGTAGCTGCCCCTTTAGAGTCTTCCAGTTCTTCTCTTACTCAGAAGCTAATCTAGTTTTAAGTTCTGGCTTCAGCACAACAGAGTCTTGCCAGTGCCAGCATGCCAACAGCATGGCCACAAGGCAAAGGGAAACACCTCACAAGCCTCCATGGCTGGTTTAGAACCCAAGAAACTTTTGCCTCTGACATTTTCATTTGAGATACTGCCATCTCAAATAGTTTTAGGACAGTTCTCTGCTTTCACCATAACATTCATGATGCAGCACACATTGTGTACTTAAGCAACTGTTTGTTAGTATTTCTAAACATGCTGCCTGTTGGCATTCTTAGCCTTGGATGATATTAATCTTCCTCTGAACTTAGTCAAGCCTCAATTTCTTAAGGAGTTGGTGCTGCCACATGATTTCCTCTTGTTGCTCATTAGTTTACACACCTGTCATGTTATCTCTTCTCGAAGAGACACTCCCTCTAAACTGTTTAAATGCTTCCAACTGCTTTTACTGGGCCGTGGGCCTCTATTTCTCTGTCACCCTTTGAGATCGAGGCAGCTTCAAGAGCTTACAGCTGTCCCTGGATCTAAATAAACATGCCAGCCCAATGTTGTTTCCCATTTAGAACCTCTGTTTTCCCAGTGAGTATAATTTACCTTAGAGTTCAAAAGCATAACTAAGAACATCTACCCTTCACGACACATGTAAAATTTGATCTGCCTCAAGACAACTCAGCTGCATGTTTCTTTCCTAAGAAAGACTTTAAATCGAAATGAAAACAGGACCCTCCCTAGGCTCATCTCCCTTAGCACTTGCAAAAAAGAAAGTTGGCTGTCTCAAAAGGCAGGTGCCTTCCTCTCTTGTACCAGGCTCAGCCCATGCAAATCCAAGAGACAGGGAAATAGGCCTCTGCATCTCTCCTTCACCAGCTTCCAGGAGGCTCACCAGGCAACTGGGAAGTTCTTGCAAAATAATGGTTTGCAAAAATAAATATGGAAAATAAGTATGCACAGCTGCAGAAAAAAGTAAATGCTTTTATCTTAAGCTGGCACTGAGAATCATCTGTCAGCACAAACACCCTTGCTGGAACAGAGGTGCACATGCCTGCCTCTGGCCAGGCTAGGAAGCACCCTCCAACATCAAACTCACTAGGCACTGAATTTGCTGATCACGAAGAAATACCTTGTTGGCAGCTTCAAACTGCTGGATTTTGCACTGCAGCTCTGCAGCACGCAGATCAGACACGTGGTCCCCTGCTGCAGGATCATCTGGACACGTCTGCTGACGTTCATCCTGCAAATTCTGAAAGAAAAAAGGGGGGAAAAAAAGGAGAGAAATGGCTAAAGTCTTGCACTGGCTTCTTCTATTCATCTGCCAGCCCTCAAAGGCCTTGCAGCATGGGCTTAAATATGCCCTTCTGGGCTTTTCTAACTGCCTCTGAAACATTCTGCCCATGTTTCCCTTCACTTGGCTGGCAGGCTGGCACCTGGCAGCTCCCCGACTGACCTGCCATGACTTCCCCGATACCCTGAGGCTCTGGTTGGCCTCCCTGTCTCTCCTCATTCTCATACTGTGAGCCCAGCAGCTTGTCTGACTCTAACCACTGTCTGCAGGCTGATGATGGATCTGCTCCCCACACCCAAGCCACATCCCTGAAACCTCTCTCCTTCCTACATACCCTACTGACAGCTTCAAAATGCTTCAAGACAAAGTCAACAGCAAATCAAGCTCCTTCCCATGTTTTGCCAAGCTTCTTTTCCTTAATCTAGCCCACACCTTCAATCATTCCCACCAGCTATCCTCCTGCTGTGACCTGGCTGTTGTCCCCTCCAACTCTGGACCCCCTCCACTTGTTATTCTCTGGGCTCTCTTTCACAGCTCCCCATGCTCCGGCACCCATGCCATGTGTGATTCCCTGAAGCTCCACAAGCCACACCAAATTCAGTGCCACAGCTGAGATTTTTTTTCCTGATGCAAACCTGTTTATTGATAAAGAAAACAGCCTACTTTCTGATGCATGGCCTGCCAGACCCTGCTGGCTGAGCGCACACTAATCCCTTATCATCCCTTCTTATTCTTGTGGTACCTTCTGCTTAGTGTGGTGTTAACTCCTGAGAGCATATCCAAACCAGTCACCCACACCAGCCCTCACAGGACTTATTAAGTATTCCTAAATATTGCCAGCAATATGAGATCGATTGTACTAGTGTCTGTTTCAAGTGGGAGCCCTGGCAAGGGCAGGGTTGCAGCACAGAAGCTATGAGAACACAGCAGAGCTTTTTCAGAGCACACACAGGAACACCACCTCCAGGCACCACAGCTCGGGGAGAACACCACCCAACCCCAGTTAGCCCCATCAGAACGAATCCTCATCTTCAGCAGCCACAGAAACACTGTCTCTGGGAAAGCAAGCAGCACAGGGGAGCTCCCTCCGGCCTGTGCGTTGTCTCTCACATACAGAAGCATCCATGCAGAAGCAATGCTTTCCTTCACCCTAGTGTCTTGTTAAGATTTTAGTTGAAAACTTAAACAGTCACAGCAAGTAATTTCAAATTTTCCCAGCCAGAAGGCTTCAAATTAGACACGGAAAGCTGCTGGAATCTGTCATAGCAGCTATTTTGAAATAAGGTTGATGAAGGGGGGGGGGGGGAACAAAACAAACCCACACCTTTCTTCAGAATTTGCACATTCCAAAGACAAATAAGCACAAAGCTTGCAAAGAGCTAAGAGTAGGGAGGGGAAGTCAGATCCAGCAGAGTCCAAAGTCCCAAAGCCCAAGCTGCCTCCCTCGTGTTTCACTGCAGCCATGTCAGGACTACAGCTCCCCAGCAGTTTCTCCCACATCAGCATTTTACTGACAAGCCCTCCTCAGTACAGTTCCAACAACATCAGCACACACTAACCTAGACAGAATACTTATTTAAAAAACAACAATGATAATAATCGTGTCATTATCTAAGCCTGCCAAGCTCACATCTGCCCAGAACAGAGAGTAAAAGGCTATGCTTCCCTCTCTGCCAGCACGGCACCACAGGCAGCTGCAAAAGTGTGTGTCTGACAAAGGCTGGGTTTGGTGGCATTTTTCTGGGGCTGCGGTGATGTAGAGGAAGAATTATTGGTTCAAGAAAACACCCAAGAAGAGTACCTACAAGATCACATGTCCCAAAACCAGATCTCTCAGCCATCGTAGTTTAGCAAATTTAAAGAGAACTCAGTTTCCCAAAAGCAATAAGGGAACTGTGGCCCTATATACTCCATTATATTTCCTCCATGTTACAAGAATGGCATTTGTGCATATGAATTGCTGGACAGTAGTACCCAACTTTAAAAAAGAGTGTTGCTCGTGCAAAGAGAGAGAAAAATCATTTATGCAAGAACCATTTAGTTCACTAGCTGCATTGGACTTCCCATTATTGCTGTTAAAGCCATCCGAAGGATTAAGCACTTTCCCCCTTCTGCCAGACCCTGCACCAAAGCCCGCAACTGCTGCTGCCACCATGGCAAGAAACAGGCAGTAAAAAAATCCTGCAGGATTAATTCCTGGTAGAGATGAATCGGATGGCAGAGGCTGGAGGTTGGAGAAACTCCTCTAAAGCAGTTCCAAGAGGATGATGGCAAGGCATGACACAAAGGCAAGCCGTAAACACATCACGTTGATTGTGGCATGTTCTGTTAAGAGAAAGCCTATTTTTATATATCCCTAAATATATCCCCAGCAGTGAAGACTGGTAGCAAGCAACATAGACTACAGAAGCAGCAACACCCTGCTTCACATCTTCAGTTGCTGGCTGCCAGCACAATGCCTTTGTGCACCAGCTGAAAATTATTTTTCCTGCATTCCTCCCTAGCATCATCTCTTAAGCAGGTTTTTACAGGAAAAGCAGACAGCTCTGGGAAACGCCCGAGCAGATGGGACAGCAAGCAGCACTGGCTAAATAGGAAGTGTAATTCAGCACAGCTACAGTTGCCATAGTAATAAACAAGCATTTTTCTAATCCCCCAGGCTACCTAGAGCATTAGACAGCGCTAAGGCTGCTAATGGGAATGCAATTAGGCTGACATGGATATTCCTGAATTGAAGCTGACTGAGGCCTTCTTTTCATTAAGGCAAGTGGTAAAGGAGTTACAAGTTCAGCTTTTTGACTGCATACTAATGAAGATTTCATTGAAGCCAGCAAAACAGAGCTACGCAATGACTACCACTGAGGCAGATAATAGCACCAGGAAGTCCCATGAAAGCAGGAGCTCGCATCACCTCTCAGCCGCACCTGCCATTAATTGACGAATCTTTTCAAAGGATCAGAAAATAAACCAATTATCTAGAATACCAACCCTAAAGTCATCCTCTGGCACAAATCCACCTGCAAGGAAAACACCTTTTCCTCAGGGCACGTGCCACAGATCCCTGTGTGGATTTGCACGTTTGGCAGGTCGGAGACCCAATCTGCAGAGGCAGACACACTGAACTATTACCCTGGCACAAAGCAAACACACTTGCTGGAAAACACATGCCCAGAAGCTTAAAACACTCTCTTTTGTTGTGCATAAAGCTCACACTGCCTTCTTAAAGGGAAAGTAAAGTGAAACTGGTGTTGTCTCAGCAGAAAAAAAGAAAGCACCCAAAGAGCTTAGACCTATCTAGCAGCCTGCATTGACAGGGAGAGCTGATGGAGGGGGGAAGCTAAATTTCCCAGAACACAAGTAGGAAACAGATGACAGGAGAATGACAAAGGAGAGAGGCAGCACACCTAAAAAGGACCGATCTGCCTATTCTTAGCCCTGGGTTCAGCGCTATCTCTATTATCTCAGCACAGAAGAATCCCTAGTGGGCTCTGCATCAGGTCACAGAGACACTGCTCAATCGAACAGTGGCACAATGACCTCTACCTGCACCCGCAGCGGCATATAATCCTCACAGAGGTCATCCCACAGCTCCTGTAGTTCAGAAATCTCCACGGAAAGACCCAAAGGAGCTCTGGAAAAAGATTTTCTGTCTGCATTCAGGAAGGCGGAACCAGCACATGCGCTGCCATCTGTCAAGTCATGGTTGAGCTTGGAAGGTGGCAAGGTGGACTTTACAGGAATAGGTAGCCTGCTGCCTCGGGGGCTCTGAAGGGGTTTGTAGTCCAAAGCCTTGATCAAGTTGAGGGCCAGCTCCAGCCTGTTCCCACTCAGCGAAGAGTTTGGGGTCATTCGATCATCTGAGAAATCCTCACATTTCCCATTCCCTTTCACCCCCTTATCCGCATCTTCATCCTTCTGCTGCATAGGGCTCGCCTCCACAGTAGTGTCCAGAGACTCAACAGAGGAGGCAGGAGTGCCTTCTTCCATGCTCTCCCCATCCACAGGGCCTCTGGTGCTGGTGGACTCCGCCACATCACACACTGATGACTCCTCATTACCCATGCTGGCCGACAACCGGCTGGACAGCCCACAGGAGATGCTTCTGGCCACCTTTCGTGGCACTTTGCAAATAGCTTCATAGTCAGCATCAGCCACCCGCAGCGCAGCACAGCCACGGCAGCGCCGTGGGCGGTTACTTGCTCCCTCTGAAGCGTGGCAGCTGTGTGGCTCCAAGCTGTGCTCTTCTTCCATCCAATATTCATATCCAGAATAAGCAAAATCCTCCTGAAGGAGGGCAGCGTACCGTACATCAGGTAGGTTGGAAAGGTCCACAGTCCCATCCCCAGCTCTGTCATCTGTACTAGAGTCTTCATTGTTCCTGCGGTACATGCTGGCAATGCAGAACTTGAGGCGATCTTTCTCCAGCAGAAGTTTCTGCAGACGCTCAATGGAGAGGGCTTCAATGCGTGCGATGACCGTGTCGAACCTGTAGATGCGGTCCAGCATGAAGGCACACTTGCTGCAAGCGAACTCGGATTTGCCATCCCGGCACAGCTCCCTGCCCAGGACATGGGAGAGCAGCACCTGGAGATTCAGCTTGGCCGCCGTGTGGAAGATCCATCGCCGCTGGTTGCCACACAGCTCCCGGGCGCAGATCCGGCAGGTTTCTTTCATCCTCCCTCCCAACCAGCACCCAAACCTACTTCTGGGATTTCTCAAGAGACCTTCCTGAGGCCTCTACCGCTCACTCAGTACGTCTCCCAGGGCACAGCTCCCTCAAACCCTGCGCATATCAGCGCTTCCCACCCCACCAATACCCTCTTATTAAAGGGATGACAGGCTGGGACTCCTGGCACTACAGAAACATCCCACCCTACAACATCTCCTTCACATTTCAGCCTAACAACACCTGGGCTGACCTTCTCTCCTGGCTGCCCCCCTCCACCCTCTTTGCTGCCCCTTCCTTCTCACAGCTCCCTCCACTCTGCGGCTGCCCCCTACACGCCTCGCTGTACCCCTTCCCCGGGGCTGCCCCTCACCCCGGGCTGCCCCCCTGCCCTACAGGCCCCGCCGCTCTGCCTTCCCCCCTCTCCGCAGCCGCCGCCGAGGATGCTCCTGCCACGGCGGCGCCCGGCTTGTGGCTCAGATTTCAAGATGGCGGCCTACGACCGCCCCCACGCATGCACGAATGCCGCAGCGCCTGCCGGGACTTGTAGTCGACCGCGCCCAGAGGTGGCGCAGGCGCAGTGGCTGCCTGCGGTCCGCCGCTGGCACACGCGGGGCTGGTGCTGAGAGCGAGTGTAACAGGGCAGGGCCAGCAGTGGGGCCCAGCCCCAGTGCCATCGCCCCTCACTATGCCTGTCCCCAGTGTCCCCACCCCAGTGCCAGCACCATGTCCCAGTCACAGTGCCAGCAGCCGGGGAGCTTGTCCCCACCACACTAGGCCACCAGCAGCCATGCACCAGTAAAGTGCCCGGTGCCACCCAGCGGGCACACACCGGGGTCCCCTGGTTGGGCCACCGGACCACACAGGCAGCTTGCCTACTGGCTGGGGACAGTGCTGTGCCACCAAGACACGAGCATGGCTAGAGGAGCCATGTGGCTGCCAGGGAACATGCTGCTCTGATCCCTCGCAGCCCCGAAATCGCACCTGGCATGGCACCAGGCTGTCAGGGGTATTTTAAGACCTAGGATTTAAACGACAGACAGGCTCAGGCAGCACCGACAGCCACAGAAGGACTGCACAGGCTGGTGGCCTTTCCTCCGAAACCCATACCAGGTCCTCCCAGCCCCCTGCTTCCCCCAGCACCATGGCACTGCTGTGCAAATGCCCAGCGCTGCTGGGCTGAATGTGGCCCAGAAGGGGACAAGGATGAAAATCACCAGCCAAGTCCCGGGCGGGTGCATTCCCCCCCTGGGATGCTGGGCTGGTGTCCCCCCACGCTTGTCCACCCACCTGCCCCCTCACAGATAGAGGCTCCTCCAGGCGCTGCTGCAGGTCACGCTTCTCGGCAGACAGGGTTTCCACAAGCTGGTTGCTGGCCACCAGCTCTTGGGTCAGCTCTTCAATCCTCCTGAAAGGGAAGGAAGGGCAGGGGACACTCAGGCAGCAGGATGGCCCTGGGATGACCCTGGGAACAGCTTGGGGGAGGCAGTCTCTGAGCCAAAGCAGAGCAGCCTCAGGGTTGCTCCCCCATCCCTACAGCCCAGCTCTCTCCCCTTAGGGTGACCCCTCCACCCACCCCCCCCCCCCAGATGCCCTCAGACCCCTGGCCCTGCACAGCACCAGCCCCTTGGTAGTCCCCAAGTACCAACACAGGGCACAGGGTGGTAGCACAGAGGGGACAGGTCCTGGGTACCCACCTCTGGGCCATGGCACTGCAGCCATCATCACTCCTGTCCTCCTCCTTTGACCTTGTGGCTTCCTTCAGCTTCCCTGCCAGCTCCCGGCACCGCTCCGCCTCAGCTCTCGCCAGCGCTGTGGCCTGCTCGGCCTCATTCCGTGCCAGCCTGGCCTCCTGCGTGGCAGTGGAGTAAGCCCAGAGACACTGGCCTTTGCTCCACTGCTGCCATGCCCCCGCCACCCCTGGCCTCACCTCCTGCAGGAGCTGGATCTTGTTCTCCAGGAGCTCATAGACATGCTCCGACTCCCGCTGCCGTTCCTCATACTGCTGCCGGAGCGCTGCCTGGCTGCGGGTCGTCTGGTTCTCTGCAGCCACCCTGACAGGCACAGCACAATGTGGCATGGCACAACATGGCACGACACAACATGATGCGGCACAGCGTGGTATAGCATGGCCTGGCATCTCACGACATGGCATGGCATGGCATGGCAGGGCACGGCATGGGATGACACACCACACTATGGCATGGGATGGCACATGATATGGCATGGCCTGGCACAGAATGGCACAGCTTGGCAGGGTGCAGTATGGCATGGCATGGCATGGCATGGCATGGCATGGCATCCTTTTGCAAAAGCCTCCACCCCAAACCAGCTGGGTAAGCTGTGCCACCCTGGGTGCCCCCAGCCTAGCCCTCCTCATGCCATGGGTGATCTTTTTGCATGACCTTCAGGCAGGGCATACTGTAACCTCTGAGCGCCACTGCCTCTGGTGGCACCAGGTCATATTTGGGCTCTGAACCACCAAAGCCGTTCCCCCATGCTCCTGAAACCAGGGGCTCCCTGCCTGCCATGCCCCCAGCCCCCAGCCTGCAAGTGCCCTGCTGCAGGACACCCATGCCACGAGCCCTGGCCATGGCACTGCCCTCCCTGCCAAACAGGTGCTGCCCTTTATTTTTGGCTGGTGCCGGCGCTGTAAGAGGAGTCCCAGCTCCATTGCAAACCCCTCCAGATCCACTGCAAACCCCTCTGCTGCTTGCTGTGGGCAGGGTGCAGGCAGACCACCCTGTCTCTTGTGCCCACGGTATGTGCATGCCACAGGGCAGGGGGCTTGACTGGCCTCACTCACCATGTATTGTCCAGGGCTTGTTGCTTCTCCTGCAGCTCCCGTTTCAGGCTCTCCACCTCCACCTTCAGCTCAATGTTCTGTGGGGTGGGAGGGAGGTGAGTAAGATGCCCCCACGCTTACCCAGACCCCCCAGTGCCATTGCCCACAGGAAAGCATCAGAGGTGGCCATGGGGGTGCCTCTGGCACCGATTGACACGGGTGGTGTTTTAGCCCATCGGTGCTGAGATGGGGTGTACCTGCTCCATCTGTCCTGCACAAAAACTGGCACTGCCACCCACCCTGTGCACCCCGCTGGGCTGGTGACAACCTCCCTGACCCTCTCCCCGCTCCAGTCAAAGGCAGGAAGGGGCAAACTCCTGCACAGTGGCTCTCCCAGCCCCAGTGCCATGCCCAATGCCCTCCCCACTGTCCTCACCAGCTGCATTTCCTCCAGCCCCATCTCCTCCCAGCAAAGGCAGAGATGGCAAGGGAAACCCTCATCAGACACCCATCCCCTATGGGTGCTCACCCGCCGGTAGACATCGTCCCGGCTGTCCTCCCCCTTCTGTTGGACACGCTCCTCCAGAAAGTAGATGCGCAGCTTGAGGCTGAAATTCTCCTTCTTGAGGTCATTGAGGTGCTGGGAGAGTGTGCGGTACCCATTAGCCATGGCCGGCAGGCGCTCCATGGGGGGGGCATCCCGGCACCCTTCACATGGCGCCGCTGGGGACACGGCCGGCGATCCCAGCGTGCCCACAGCTCCTGCCGCCGTCCCTGCTGTGGCCTCTTCCCTTTTTTTTTTTTTTTTTTTTTTATATCCCCTCCCGGAGCTATTTGAGGAATCGCCGGAGCGGGACAGCAGGGACGGGCGCGTGGTGAAACCTGAGCCCCCGGCGGCCCCCGCGCGCCTCAGCCAGGAGGACGGCGAGGGCGAGCATGGCGCCGAGGGGGGAGCTGTGCCCCCACTCCTTGTCCCACCATTGCCTAGCCGGTGTCCCCCTCCTGCTCTCTGCACCCCGCTACAGCACTCAGGGGATGCGGGATGTGTCCCGCAAGCACCTGGCAGTGCTGGGTGGGGGGGTGGTGCTTGGTGGTGCCATGGCGGGGAAAGGGGGGTAGGTTGGTCCCAAGGTCTCACCTGCTCAAAATCCCGCAGGGTCTGTGTCTGGGCGAGGGGACCCATCTCCAGGTCCCGGAGGAGACATGTCTGTGCCAAAGAGCCAGGCTGAGGCTGAGCACCTGGAAGGCCATGGGAATCCCCCGGCTGGGCTGACATGGGGTCCTCATCACCCTCACCCCACGGCCCATCTTGGGAAGCTGGGAGGGAACGAGGACAAGCAGCAGTCAGGCAAGCAAAGCAGCTGCTCCACACCCCACCTGCCCCCAAGATGTCACCAGGAGGGACATCATGACGCCTTGAGGCCTGGTGAGCTCCTGGCCATCCCTTGGGGTGATACACCCTGCCAGGGGCACATCACTCTCAGCAGGGCATGGAGCTGGGGCATGTGGGGTACGGGGGGTGCTGCTCCCAGGGTGTCTTACCGGCCATGTGGCTGGGTCCGGGGAGCATGGCTGGCCTGTCACAGCTGCAGGGGTCCCTGCAGAGAGGAGCATACAGCTGCGTGACACAAGGCACTGGGGGTCCAGCCCCTAGGGCTCCCCCCCATACACCACCCAGCATCCGTGACAGAGGGGCCAGGGAGGGCAGTGGGGCATCTTTCCAAAGGGTCTGCAGGGTGGCTGCCGCATCTCCCTGATTCCCGGGGCGGGGGTTTGTGGGTGGCTGGGGAGACACTGGGGAAGGGGGCAGCAGGCACCTGGGGGTGCATTGTGGAGGCGGGGGGGGGGGGGGGCTGCACCCCTGCATGTGTATGCACAGGGGCAGAGGGGGGGTCTGTGCACACATGGGGGTGCTCGTATGTGTTCCCGTGTCCGGGAGGCATCTGTGCTAAGTGCAAAGACACGAGGCTCTGGGGACCATGCAGATGGTGGTGCCCCCTCAGGAGCACTTTAGCTCCATTAGCAGTCCTGGCAGGGCCACCTGAGCCCCAACAACAGCCCCAGCCCCGCCCCAGCCCCATGGAGGGGGGTCTGGGTGCTGGCAGCGAGCAAGGGCTGCCTGAGGCAGGGCTGGCCCCAGCCGCTCTCCGAGGGGCCCCATGCCTCCGTGCTATCACATCTCGCCAGCTCCCCACCACAGCCGCACTCAGGTTTATTTTCAGCTGAGAAGTGTGAGTCATTTCATGATTTAAAAGAAAGAAGGGAGAAAAAAACAACCCCACAAATAAAAAACCCCAGATTATTTTTTTTCCTTTTTTAAAAAAATGACAATATTTTCTAATCTCATCATGACAGGTTTTTGGTGGGGTCCCATACGCAGGGATGTGGGCATTCACTCCCAGTGCCATGGTGGGCACAGTGCCAGCATGTTCAAGTGGCACAGGCCATGATAGGGACCCTGTGGCCATGTCCCCAGAGCTGGGCACTTTGCAGGCAGGGGACATAGCACTGCCGGCTTGGGAGGGAGCAGGGGGAGGCAGTCACAGCCCCCACAACCCAACACAAGGGGAAACTGAGGCATGGCAGCTCTAAATACACCAGCATTGGCCAGGCGTGGCCCATGCCCTGCCAGGCACCATAACCAGCATGACACCCAGGAGCACAGAACCCAGAGGCACAGTACCCAGTGGTGTGGTTCCCGGAGGTGTGATGCCCAGAGGTGCAGTACCTAGAGGTGCAGCACCCAGGGGCACGGTACCCCAAGGCGCGATACCTAGAGGCACTCAGAGATACAACAACCAGAAGCACAATGCCTGAAGAGACCCAAGACCCAGAGGCACAATATCCAAGGAGGCATGATCTCTGGAGGCATGACACCCCAGGAGGATCGATACCCAGGGGTGTTACACCCAGAGACAAAAGATTGAAGGAGCCACGATACTCAGAGTCAAGGCGCACAGGGATGCACAGGACTCAAGGAAGCACGGTACTCAGCAGCACGATATCCCAACGCACGGCATCCCAGAAGGTAACATACCCAAAGAAGCACAATACGCAGCCATCCACAGAGGCCATCTACAGAGGCATGACACCCAGAAGCATAATACCCGGAGACACAACAATCAAGGAGGCATGACAGCCAAATGCCTGATACCCAAGGAGATGTGGTACCCAGAGTCACAATATCCATGGAGCCACAGTACAATACCAAGGGAGGTGAGATACTCAGGGGTGTGACTCCAAGAAGGTGCAATACCAAAGGAGGCACAACACCCAACTGAGAAGATGCAATGAGGAGTGATACCCAGAGAGAAGGGTGACTAATCCCTGTTGGCTCCAGTGCCATGGGGGCTCCTTGAGACACCCTGGGGCAGGGCCAGCCCAGCGCTGTGCCTGGCCACAGGATCTAGGCAAATGAGCAAAGCCCAGACAGTATCCTCCAACACCAGGACTTGGAAAGCCTCATACTGGGATATAGGGACACTGGGCCAGCAGGAGCCTTGGGCTCTGCCACAGCCATGGACAGCTGGGCTGGATGGGGGCTCCTCCCGCCCCATCCATGTGCCCAACACTGGGAATTTGTTTCCTGCGAAGGGGTGGCTACGGCCATTCTTCTGGGTCTGTGGGAGGACAAGAGCCCTTTCATGCCAACCATGCCACCCCAGAGCATGTAGCAGAGCCGCCGGCACAGCACAGAGCTGGAGGGGAACACAGCCCTAGACCCCCCCACCCACCGGGCAGCACTTCCCACCCCTGATGTACCTTGAGGCCCTGGCACGAGGGGTGCCACATGGCCCTGACTCAGAGCACCCACTGACTCACAGAATCTCCATGGCACCACACCAGGGCCACCACAGCTGCTTGCCAGCACTGGCACCCCAGGGTGCCAGCTGAGGAGAGGGGAGAGCTGCCAGGGCCACAGCATGTGGGCTGTGTGAAGGTGGCCATGGGAGAGCATCCACAAACTGCCCCATCCCCCAGCTGCCCGGCACCTCCCAAGCACACTGAGATGGCAACTCACCTCCTCTTGCTGACACATCACCTCCCGCGGATGGACAGAACAGCAGACGGAGGGATGGACGGCAGCCCCCAGCCCCGTGCTCGGCCACAGCCACTCCAGATGCCAGCGACTGTCTCAGGGCTGGCAGAGGGGCTGTGGCGAATGCCAGGCGAGGCCAGGGCGAGCTCAGCAGCTCGGTGCTGGGGATGAGACGCTGAGTGTGGCTCAGCCTGGCTCCCCACTGACTTTGTCGGCACAAATGTTTCAGCAGGGGCTGAGTGCTGCTACGGGGGAGGTGGAGCTGGGGACAGCCAGCCACGGCTGCAGTGGCCGCCTGGGCGTGTGTGCACAGCACACGGCACGGCCAACCGCCGACTGCCCGCACACAGAGCACGGCAACAAGGTCTCCATTGAGCACCACAGGACCAGGGGGAGCCAGGGGGCCAGCGTTACCCACACTCCTGGCAAGGATGGCTTGGGACGCTGCACCGCAAGCGTGGCAGCCGGCATGGCTCCCGGAGCCTGGCAGCCCTGACCGGGTGCCAGGACAAATGGTCTGTCAGGCAGCTCAGGCTGGAACTGGGGACAGACAGAGCAGAGGACAGGGAGGAGCAGGGAGGACATGAACGGTGCTGAGGAGATGGGGCAAGCCAAGCTCCCTGTGTTGGCACCCTGAACCACAGAGATTCCTGCAGGGCCACCCTTGGCCTAGCACGTCCCAGCAAACACCACCTGCCCAGCATCCTGAGGAGAGCCCAGTGCCCAGCCCCACAGGACCCTGCTCTCCCACTTGGCATAGCACATGCAGGCCTGGCACCCCCAGGGTCCTCACGGCACAGGGCAGTGAATACCCGTGTACCCCCAGTGATGGACGAGAGCCCCCCATTCCCTTCCTACACACCAGCAGCTCCCCCAAACCCCTTTGCCTAGATACCCGGCAGTGCTCCCGGGCTTGCTCCACACAGGGCCCAATGAGACACTGGAAGCGTGGTGGCCCAATGCCCCATGGCAGCACCAACCGATGGGACAGGACCCCCGCAGCAGGCAGGGGACACCCACAGCTCAAGGGGGATGGGGTTGGAGACAAGATGTGTCCAGTCCCACACAGCCCCGAGGGAGCACACTCACATCCCAGCTGCATCCTGGCCACACGGATGCCACACGGTTGGTACCTGGGCCTTAGCCTGCCGTGGCATCTCCACAGCCCAACGTGGGCACATGCATCCCCCACGGGCGTCCCGGGCACAGAGATACCCTGACCCACATCACCCACGGACACACGCACCCACGGATGGCACACGCACCGCACGGACACGCTTCTCACCTCCGCTGCGGGGCTCGCATCCTGCCCCTGCCCGGGCGCTGCCGCACCGCTCTGGGCAGCACCGGGCCGGGCACCGGCGGTACCGGGCGGCACCGGGCCGGGCCGGGCCGGCGGGTCTCCGCGGGCGCTGCCGGGCCGCCCCAGCGTGCGCCGGGGAGGCGGCTCTGCGGCACCGGCCGGCTCCGCCCGCCGCTGCATCCCCTCCTCCTCCTCCTCCTTCTCCTCCTCCCCCGTGCCTCCCGCCTTCATCTATTCCTGCCTCCTTCCATCCTTCCTTCTCTCCATCCCTTCCTCTGACCCACCATCCTTCCTTCCCCGCCCCATCCCTCCTTCTCTCCATCCTCCCCTGCAACTCCCCAGTCATCATCCCCCAGCAGCCAGCCTGCCCCAGCTGACACAGCCACCCCTCCCCTCCAACCTTCTACTCCCCTCAGCCCTTCTGCGCTGAGCCCAAACTCTTCCATCCCCTAGACATAACCCCTGATCCCTCTCTGGCACCCCTCCCCAGTCCTTCCCCCAGTTTCCCAGTCACCCCAAAAGGCCCCCAGTTAACCAAGATTCCCCATGGTACCCCCCACCATCCCTCCTGACATCCCAGTCCTCCCTCTCACCCCCTACTACGCTGGTCTTCCTTGGATACCTCCACCCCAACGGACACCCCCAACCCCCTTGTCACCCCAAAGCCCCATGAGCCCCCTGGGTATCCATCCAGTCCCACAATACCCTCACATGTTCTCTAATTTTCCATGACTTCACAGTGCTCCACAGAACACCCTCAGTCTCCCTTGATGCCACCCTCACCCCAACACTTCTGTAACACTCGCCATCTCAACCTAACACCCTCAATCTCCCTTACCCTTGCCTCTCCTTTGCCACCCCTGTCTGAACTCCAGTATTTCCAGACCCCTTTGGCCCACCCTAATTATTTTCCCTGCTTGATACTGCAGTCCCAGTGCTGCCCCTACCTTCTCCCCAGTCCCATCCCCTCTGCAGGGACCACTTCCTCCAACAATCTCCTCTATCCATGAACCCATGGCCCCTTGGCTAGTCATCCCCTGTGGTCCCTTCCACACGTGCCACCAAGCAGAGCCCATCTGGGACCCTGGTGTTAAGAGGGTCCCCAAATGTCATGTTATGGGGTCATGTCCCCATGACTCCCACACTCCATCCCAAAGGTTCGTTGACCACCACAGCCCGTGTCCTCTGGGAATCCATCCCACTGGCCCTGACAGCTTTGGGGGCCCTGCCAGCCCAAGGGACACTTCCTCAGGATACAGGCAGGGACCAGATTTAAGTTTCTCCAGTTGGTTCCCTTGGAGGGCCAAGAGTGAGGGGACATACTTGTTGTCACAGCCACTTGACCAGCACCCCTCATGCCCCAGCAGGCTGACGGCGAGAGACTGGGTGCTGCGTCACTGGGGTGCTGTGAGGCTGCGCCTCCAGCCCTGCTCCCCAGGAGAGGGCACCAGCTGGCCATGAAAAGCCAGCAAATATGACTCCGCAACAGCAGTGGCTTGGCCACGCAGGGCCTCTGCATAAGCGGGCTACAGGCATGGGAGAGGGACCACAGAGGTGTTGGGCAAATCCAAGCAGTGCCAGCATGGGGAGCATGGTGCCGAGGCACCGGGTAGTCGGGCATCTTGAGCAAGGTCTTAATGGTTAATGGAGGTCATGTCCAGTGTCATGGCTGTGCCAAGGGCCAGTGGGGCTGCAGGGCTGTGTCCCAGCCATGGAATGTCCCACAATGTGGGTGCCTCCAGCCCCACGCAACGTGCAAGGCTGTGGAGAAGGAGACCAGTACCTGTCCCTGGGTCACACAGCTCCACTGAAGGGCCATTTCAGGACCCTACTGCAGATTTCACCAGCTGTCCTTGGCCCTGTCTCTTACCCTGTGTTGTCTGCCCAGGACTTTCCCCCTTTGGCGTCACGGTTGTTCCCTGGCTGTGGCTGCAGCGTGTGTAGCACCGGGGAATAGGTAGTGCCAGGGTGTACATCTTGCTAGGGTGTATGCAGTGCTGGAGTGTACACAGCACTGGGCTCTCCCATCTCGTCTGCACTGCCTATGGTGAGAGCAGCCATCCCAGTCACCTCCTGACTGCTGGGCCAAGACTGTCACTTGGGCTCTGCTGGGTTTAGCAGCCTCTGGGGCCACCCCAGGTATTACATGGGGCAGTTTGGTATCCAGTGGTGCTGCCTGGGGCACACGCAGACTGGGGAAGGGCTCAGTCCCATCGGGACCTGGCTTGGGAGCAACTCTAGTGCACGGAAAGTGGTGGACAAGCAAGGACCAGATTCTGGCTCCCCCATGGGCAGGACCTGGTCCCCGTGTGGTCCTGCACTGTGAGGTTTTGGATTTATGAGCAAGGGGGAACCTCCATCCCTTGCTATCTGCAATGCCACGCTGTGCCCAATCCTGTGTGGTCCCTGCACTGTCCCTTCTCAAGGCTAGCACTTCCCTTCACGAGGTCACTGGACATGGCCAAATGGCTCTTGCCCCATGGAGGGCGTTTGCTAGGCGGCTCCTCTGTAGCCCACGTCATTGGGAGCTGGTGGCGCGAGCTGGCCTCATGCCCCCAGCCCCTTATCGGGGGCATTGCTCAATGATGGGCACTGTGCCGGGGGCTGTCAGGAGCCACATTACTCCCTCAGCTTTGGGCTGTCAAGCCTGGGGAACCCCCATTCCTGGGTAAGTTTGGGGGCCGTGGCTGGGCTTGCCCTAGGCTGCTGGGGCCATGGGAGCATGTGCAGCACCCCCAGCTTTGGGGGAGCCGCCTGCACCACCGTGGCTGCCACTATCGTTACCCTCCTGCCTCGCTGTGGCATGATGTGCGGGGCAGGGAAACTGAGGCACGGCCGCGGTGCGCAGGGGTGGGGGACACGCTGCCCCTCCGGCTTCGTGACTCCCCAGCCCGGGGGCTGCAGAGTCCTGCCGGGGCACCCCTGCCCTCGTTATTGCGTTACTGGGGGGCCCGGCACAACCCCGGCCCAGCTCCCCTCCGCCTCCTCCCTCCCTCGGGGGGCGGGGGGGGGGGTGCCCGGGCGGGCTGGGGCGGGGAGGGGGAAGGGAAGGAGGTGGGATTATGGAGACGGGACCCAATGAGCCCGAAAAACGTGCCCCGCTCGCAGCCCTTTTAGCTCGGCGGGAGGGCGGCAGCAGCCTCTCGGCGGCGTGCGGAGAGAGCCGGTACCCCGTCCCGTCCCGTCCGGTCCCGTCCCGTCCGGTCCCGTCCCCCGCCATGGCGCTGGGGAAACTGCAGAAAGTGCTGATCAGCGACAGCCTGGACCCCTGCTGCCGGGAGATCCTGCAGGCCGGCGGCCTCCGGGTGCAGGAGAAGCCCGGCCTGAGCAAGGAGGAGCTGCTGCGGGAGATTCGGGTGAGCGCGGCCGGGATGCACCCACGGGCGGGTGGGGGCGTGAGTGGCCGCAGCTCGGGGCCAGCTGTCCCGGGTGGTAGCGGAGCCCCCCTCGCCCAGCGGGGCCGGTCCCCGCCTCCCGTCTGATGCAAGAGCCCGGCCGGTTTCACACGGTGGATCCCAGCCCTCATCAGCGGCTGTCCCCAAACCCTTCACCCCCCTCTGGGACCACCCCGGGACTGCCAGCCCGGGCCCCGGTCCCACCTGCGGTGTCTGTCTCCCCCCAGGACTGCGACGGGCTCATTGTCCGCTCAGCCACCAAAGTCACAGCCGATGTGCTGGAGGCGGCGGAGAGACTGCAGGTGGTGGGTAGAGCGGGCACCGGTGTGGACAACGTCGATGTGGAGGCAGCCACCAGGAAGGGTGTCCTGGTCATGAAGTAAGAGCAGGAGCATGGGGACACCCCTGCCTGCACTCCTGGGGAGACAGGAGTGGCTTCAGCAGGGTGCCTTCCCCACCCTGTGGCTCTCTGTCCTCCTGGTGTGCAGACCTCCAGCAGCCTGGGGGTGACACACCAGTGACACCACTCTCCATCCCCAGCACACCCACTGGGAACAGCCTCAGTGCCGCTGAGCTCACCTGTGGGATGATCCTGTCTTTGGCCAGGTGAGTGTGGGGCAGGACATGGGGATGGACATGAGCCCCATGGCCCCTGCCCGCATGTTGACTGCAACCTCCCCTTTCAGGCAAATCCCACAGGCAGCTGCCTCCATGAAGGAGGGCAAATGGGACCGTAAGAAGGTAGGAGGCTGGTGCAGTGCCCTGGGCAAGACAAGGCTGTCGGTGCCTGTGTGGGGTGCACTTGCTCACTCTCCACCTTGCACCCTAGTACATGGGCATGGAGCTGAACGGGAAGACACTGGGCGTGCTGGGGCTGGGGCGCATTGGCAGGGAGGTGGCCACCCGCATGCAGGCTTTTGGCATGAAGGTAAGGAGCTGGGGTGGGGAGGAGCAATGGGGGGCATGCACTCCCCTGGCCCGGCTGTCAGCACTGTAGGAATGAGCACCCACTCTGCCTCAGACCATAGGCTATGACCCCATCATCACCCCCGAAGTCTCGGCCACCTTCGGTGTGGAGCAGCTGCCGCTGGAGCAGATCTGGCCCCGCTGCGACTTCATCACAGTGCACACACCGCTGCTGCCCTCCACCACTGGTAGGGGGTGGGCGTCGGTATGGGGGAGCTTGGGTGAAGCTGGGACAGACCCCATCGCTCACGATGCTCCCCTCCTTCCCACAGGGCTCCTGAACGACAGCACCTTTGCCAAGTGCCGCCGTGGTGTGCAGGTGGTGAACTGTGCCCGCGGTGGCATTGTGGACGAGGGTGCGCTGCTGCGGGCGCTGCAGTCGGGGCAGTGTGGTGGGGCTGCCCTTGATGTCTTCACGCAGGTGAGGGGGGCCGCAGGGAAACCCTGAGCTTGGCTTTGGCTTGGCACCACCAGGGCAGCCCTGCAAACGCCATGGAGCTGGGATCAGCCCTCCCCAACTCCCCTCCTTGCAAAGGAAGAGGGTGTAAATGTCCCCCCAGGCTCCCAGGTGGGTGCTGGAGGCTGACAGTGGGATGGGGGCTGTGTCAACAGGAGCCCCCGAAGGACCGTGACCTGGTGAACCACCCCAACGTCATCAGCTGCCCGCACCTGGGTGCCAGCACACGGGAGGCACAGAGCCGCTGTGGCAAGGAGATCGCCATGCAGATCGTGGACATGGCCACGGGGAAGGGGCTGGCTGGCTTAGTGAGTCCCTTCACCAGGCACCTGACCTCTGTGCCTCAGTTTCCCTGTCTGTAAAGTGTGAGTGCATTGGGAGTGACCCTGTGTTATCGCTGGTGAGTTCCCATTGCTCTTCCTTGCAGGTGAATGGGCAGGCTCTCAGCAAGGCTTTCGCGCCCCAGACCAAGCCCTGGATAGCCCTAGGCAGGGCCCTGGGCACGCTGCTGCGCACAGCGGGCAAGAAAGTGCAGGGCAGCGTTCAGGTCTGCACCCTGGGTGAGTCAGTCATGGGGCACAGCGACCCTGGTGGGTGGGCAGCACATGGGGGAGTGTGGGGACCCACTGGGCTGAGTGGATGGGAGGAGAGATGGATGGGTGGGAGGGTGGCTGAATGGTGGGGTGGGAGGCTGGGGAGACTGTGGGATGGGACAAGGATAGGTATACAGATGGGTGCATGGATGGGAGGGAGGACGGGAGTAGGGTTGGGTGAATGGATGGGTGGGTGGAAGGACCAACCTCAGGCTGGCTGCTCCAGCATGGGTTTGACCTCTCTGCTTCTGGCCCATCCACTCCAGGAACACCCCTGCGGGAGGCTGGGAACTACCTAACGCCTGCCGTGGCTGCGGGCATGCTGGCCGGAGGGGCACAGAAGGAGGTGACCCTGGTGAATGCCCAGCTGCTGGCCCAGGAGGCTGGGCTGAAGGTGCGTGGACAACTGGGGCTCCACATGTCAGCTGAGTGCACCCAGACAAAGTCCTTCCCTGCCAAGCATCATGAGCTCAGCATCACCCCCTGGGGCTGCTAATGCACTTCTCAGGCTGAGGGGCATCCCCTGGGGTGGCCTCTGAGGATGTCCCTTCCTTGTGCCCTGCCATGTGCACCACCTGGGTGCTGAGCATCTATATCTCTCTGGCAGGTCACGACCACCCACAACGATGTGGCCCCTGAGCCCGATGGGAGCACCGGCTTGCTGCAGGTGGCCCTGCAGGGCACCCCTCACCGGGCAACGGGAACAGTGCAGGGCAGCACCCCTGTCCTGCGGGAGTTCAATGGGGCCACCTTCAAGCAGCTGGCCCCGCTGGCTGGCCCTGTCCTCATCTACAGAGCCAAAGCCTCCGAGCCCAACACACTGCCCACGCTTGCTGGTGAGACCACCGTGTCACCCCTGAGCAGGGGGCACAGCCTGGGGGAACCCTGCATCCACCCCAGATGCAGCAGGAAAGGGGCAGGTGTTGCCTGGAGAGAAAGGGATGGGGGGGACTTGGGCAGAGGGTTGGGAGCTTGGATCGAAGGACTTGGGGGAATGAATCAGCATCACGAGGGTTGCTAGAGCTCTGCTATTCGCCGAGTGCTGGGGTGGTGGGACAGCCTGCAGCCCCTAACCCCTCTCCTCTTCTCCAGGGATGCTGGGGAAGGTTGGGGTCCAGCTCCAGTCCTACCACAGCTCTGCCATCGTGGCAGGGGAGCAGTGGAGCATCGTGGGGCTCTCGGCCCCCCTGTCCGACCTTGGCGAGCTGAAGCCACGTGTCACGGAGGTCTTCCAGCTCCAACTGTAGTCCCCAGGTGCCGGCAAGGACTCTCCCCACAGCTGCAGCACCTGGACCCGCACCCCCCCAGCTGGGGGACCATGCCTGGCCCCCACAATGGGCTTGGGGTGGCCCTGTACTCAATAAAGGGTCCAGCAGGAGAGAGTGTCTGATGCCTTTTCTGGGCGGTCTCTTGTCCCTGATCCCAAAGCTCCTGCAGGTCCTGTCCCCCCTGCCCCCAGCCCAGCTTCTCCCTATTCCTCCTCCCCGCTGCTGCTTGCTCAAGGGTGCAAAGGTCTCCACAGCTGCTGTGGCCCCACCAAGGTCCTGTCCGGCCATGGTCCTGTGCTGGGGCATGGTCCAGAGAGCTGGCTGCGTTCCAAGGAGAGCTGAGCCCTCCCATGAGCCCTGGAATCGCCTGCCCCCTCCTCCCTCATGGATTTTTCCACAGGGATGTTTCAATTTGCCAGCATCAGAGAGAAAACGGCATCTTATCACCCCCAAACTGGAGATGGGGGATCTGGGGTTTACTTGGCTCCCCCTAAAACGTCAGGGCACGCTCCCATCCTGGGGAAATGGGGGATATTGAAGCACGTGTCCAACAGGGCAGGCAGCTGTGTTGGGTGCCCATGGGATAAATCCTGTAAGGGACCACCACCCAGCCCTGTGGTGGCTGAGGGAAGGGCCCTGGAGTGGGAGAGGACCACTCGCGACTTTGAGCCAGAGCCGGGCTGCTGCCCCCTCTCATCCCTGTGTTTATTCCCCCATGCCACCCGGGTGCTTGCAGAAAGCACTGCTGTCTCCACCAGCTCCAGGGCCTGAGTTGCTGCCAGCTGCTTCTCAGCCATCCAAGGTGAGGTTTCCTGCAGAGGCCAGTTCCAGATTTGGGGGTAAGCAGGGATGCTGGTGGGGAGGAAAGCATTCCCCTCTCTGGGGCTCACCACTCTGGTTCCTCCTAGATGGGCTTCCTGGCATATTCCCGACGGTACTTGGCATCCACTCGCGTCAGGTACCAGGTGCCAGGGAAGAGATCTGCCTGGGAACCGTGGGGAGCATGGTCGGCTGTGGGGAGAGGGTGGTGATTCTCAGTGGGGCCGTAGGGCACCAGTGGGGAGGCGTCGCGTCCCTCCAGCCCCACTCACCCAAGTGATGGGTCTCCTCCCGCCGCTTCATGATTTCAGCAAAGTCCTGTGGGGCCACGCGCTTGCGGGCATCCAGGCGAGCTGGCAGGTCGGTCAGGCTGGAGACCAGCTTATCCAGGGGAGAACCTGTGTAAGTGGGGACGCCCCTGGGTGAGACAGCACTGCCAGCGGCCCTAACCCCACAGCCCCATGCTGCCCTTCCCTCCCAGCCCCCTTCTCCCATGGGGCTCACCCGGGGATGCATCCTGCGAGACGCGGAGGGAGAACATGCTGGCAGCCAGCCCCGAGCCATAGGAGAAGGCACCAATCCGGGAGCCTGCCAGGTCCTGCGCCGAGGACCTGCAGTGAAGGGTTAGTGGGGATCGGGGGCTGGGGGCTTGGGGGCAACTGCAGGGCTGCGTAAAGGGCTGCGTCCTGTCCCCTTCACAATCAGGGGATTTGGGGCTGAAATAAATGGCAACTTGTGGCCACAATGCCAATAGCAGGTGGCCACAGAGCAAGGGCATGCCTTTGGAGAGGGCTTGGAGCTGGAGAGCACCAGGGCTGCCCAAGGAGGGGTGGTGGGATGAGGCTTTTGTCTCCTCCCCATGCCTGGCTGTTCACATGGCTCCTTTGCCACTGCTGGTGTCAGGGGACAGCCCCAAATCCCGGCACAAGGGGGTTTTCATCCTCCTGGCACTGACAGAAGGGCTTTATGCATCGACCCAGCTCCAGCAAACTGGGATCAAAAGGCTGGATGGGGAACTGTGTGGGGCAGGATGTGAACATCCATGGGGTTATGTGCAATGGAAGTGTTGGATCTCTGCTGCAGCGAAGGGGGCTGAGTGCTGAAGCCTGCCCCCTGATCCAGATGGGTCATAGACTGCCCTCCCCAAAACAAACTGCTCCTTACCCCGAGTCAGGTTTGGGGGGACTCACTGTGCCAAGAGGGAGGCCAGGCAGCCATACATGGATGGCGTGTACATGTTGCCATTGCGGGAGGAGAGGAGCAGGGAAGGCTTGGTCTTCTGGTTGAAGATCTCTTGGCTGGCTGCCTGGAAAGCCTTCTCCACCTCCTTGCTGGTGTAGGTGTCCTCCAGCTTCACGCCACTGCCCAGAGAGAGGCTGGCTCAAACCCCACACAGTCACATCCCTGGCCAGGCTGGGGGACAAGGGACATGGTGTGGGGACCCACCGAAAGGGCTGCAGCCCCTTGTAGAGGCCGGCAGCCATGTCAGGGTTGGGGGTGGCCAAGAAGTCATTCAGCAGCAGCCGCCCCACTGACTTCTGCACCAGCTTGCAGAAGGGCGTGTGGAAGATGATGAACTTGAAGTCATCAAGGGTGAAGGGCCGCTGGATGCCAGCTGGAAAGCAATGTGGGGCTGTCAGCATGCAGTGGGATGGCATGGGCACCCCAGGGGTGCTGCCGCTTACCCTGCTGCCACTGGCTCTCTGCCTTGCGACGGTACACAGCGTAGCAGCGGTCCAGCGCCCGCAGGTAGCACTGGATGGAGAGCTGCCCGTCCACCACCGGGTACTCGGAGGACAGGTCCGGCTTGTAGAAGTCATAGGCGTGCTCCATATGGGTTCCCCGCAGGCCTGGGAGTACAGGTAGAGCTGGCTGTTGGAGGAGTCCCATCTGGATGGTAAGCACCCACGGACGGTGCCATGCCATGCCAGCCCCAACATTTGCCAGCCTCTTTGGGTCACTCTGTGGTGCCCACAGGGATGTGGCTGGGCCTGGATCTTGGGCTACTCAGCACCAAGCAGCCACTGGGACATGGAAGTACAGCCTCCAGGGACAGCACCCAACAGCTCACCATCTCCAAGGTCTCGTGACACCAACCTCTCTCCAGTACCAGCGGGGCATTGGGGCCCACCAGCATGGCGATGGCACCAGCACCTCCTGTGGGCCTCGCGTTCCCCGTGGCATAGACGGCAATGTCCCCACACACCACCACAGCGTAGCGACCTGTGGGAGGACAAAGTGGTCAGCGGTGCCATCAGTAGGTGGGAGCATTCGTCTCGTGGCCCTTGTGCACTCCCATTCCCACACTGCTGGGTTTCACAACCAAGGCAGGCAAGAAACAGGGGTAATGAAGAGTCTGGAGGGGCAGTAGCTCCCTTTGAGACTTGCCAGAGCATCTTTGAGTTTCGGGACACCTTCTGCCTCCTTCCCTCATCCCATGGCACCCACCCAACATCTGGCCCCACCATCCCCATGGCACGGTCCCTACCCACACCCACCATCCCAGGCGCTGGACTCCACCCAGGCAGCTGCGTTGAAGAGCGAGGCTGTGCCCCCATAGCAGGCATTGGTGGTGTCG
Source organism: Scolopax mira (assembly GCA_004320125.1). Classification (NCBI taxonomy): domain Eukaryota; kingdom Metazoa; phylum Chordata; class Aves; order Charadriiformes; family Scolopacidae; genus Scolopax; species Scolopax mira. The sequence continues at coordinate 60,551 of BJBW01003959.1, forward strand.
ATGCCCTCCACGTCAGTGTTGCCTGAGTCATGGAAGAGCTGCATGAGGACGGTCTTGACGGCCTTAGACTTGTCAATGACGGTCTCGGTGCCCACCTCCAGGCGGCCGATGGAATCCCAGGAGAGGCGCCCACGCTCCACCAGCCGCTGCACGACCGTCAGGCACAAGGAGTTGATGTCCTCGTGGGCAGCGCAGAAGCCCATCTGCTGCTGGCCCAAGCCCCGTGTGTACTTGCCGGCCTCCACACCATCGTACCGCTCCAGCTCCTCCTGCTCCACGTACTGGGCGGGGAAGTACACCTCCAGTGCCAGGATGCCCACATCCTTGGGCCAGGTGCCTGTCCCAGCAGCGCTGGAGAGGCTACGGGGCAGAGGGAACAGCAATGGTCCCATAGTGGCCCCGAGCCTCAGGACATGCGGCGGCCATGGAGAGATACCACCAGCGAGCAACCCCAGGCAGTGAGCACCTCAAATCCCTGCTGGTTCCCTAGTGCCCAGCGGTGCTGGGGGGAGGAGGGAGAGCATCCCCTTCCCCAACAAGGTTCAAAAGCACTGCCAGCTCCCCGACTCTCCCCTGGTTATGCTTCCACCCCACCCGATCCACATGGGTGCTCACCATGCCCTCTGCACAGCCATGGGGTGCTGGAACCCCCAGGGTGCTTGCTCCGGCCCCGGCAGTACCCTCCTCGCCCCCCAGCAGCGCGCAGCACGGCTGACCCAGCGCAGCATCTTCACCCCAGCTGCTGCACAAACAGAGGGACAGACAGCAGGACAGACAGACGGACAGTGGGATGGGCTGGTGCTTTTATAAACTGTGCGGGCGGCATGGCACAGCCCTCCCAGCCCTTATCAGCATGCCGGACCCCAGTGCTCAAAGGTCACCAAGCACCAGCCAACGCGACAGGGACAGCAGAGCAAGTGCTGGCTTTGGAGACGGGGGGGACTTGTCAAGACATCTCTGTCTCATGCCCTAAAGCCCAGGGACGCGCTTGGCTGGAGCCAGGGCTGAGCAGTGTGACAGGCTCAGGCTCCCTCTGCCATGAGATGGTGGCAGGTCTGGTGTCCCTGGCTTGCTGGCACGGCTGTAGTCACCATGCAGCGTGCGAGGTGCGGTGTGGCCTCCCTGACTGCATCCATGGTCCTGGGAAGGGAGCAGAGGGCAGCTGGGGGCTTGGTGCCAGCACTATCTGTGCCACGCAGGATGTGGTCCACCTCCCTCACGTGCCATGACTCCAGAGGGAGGAAAAAACCCATGATCTGGGGGCGGGCAGAGCCATCTTCAAAACAGCAGAGCAAACAGACACGTGATGCCTGTGGCAACGCTGCGGTGACATAAGAAGGGACCTTTGGTCCCTGGTGCTGCTGTCAACATGGCCATGGGGCAGCACCGCAGACCTCAGACCCCCATGGAGCCATTTGCACCTGAGAGAGGCACCCACCTGCACATCCATGGCAGCTCCCATCTCCACCCACATCTGTGCCACAGCTCTCCTCCATGCCTGTACCCTGGGGACACTCCTTCCCCATCACCTGCATCCCAGGGACATCCTATCCACCCCCCATCTTTAGCACCAGAGGGCTGGGGATGAGCAAACATGAGCACCCAGCCGTGAGAGCTGCTGGCCCCATGGCTCTCAGAGACTCACACCCAAATGGTTCTGCCGGCACTGGCGGCACGGAAGCCCCCGGCAGCTGGGAAGCTCTGGCAGCCACAGAATCACAGAATCACTTTGGTTAGATGGAACCTTTTAAGATCATCTAGTCCAACCACTGAAAAAAACCACAACCCCCCCCCCAAAACCCCACACCACACCCAAACCACCACCAATCCACTACTAATCCATATCCCCGAGCAGCATCTCAACTCGTCTCTTGAATACCTCCAGGGATGGTGCCTCAACCACCTCCCTGAGCAGCCCATTCCAATGCCTGACAACACATCAGCACCTGCTGCTCCCTCACCCAGACGCCTGTGGGTAGACTGTACCAGGTCATTGCATCATCAGCACCAAACTCACACAGCATTGCATGCTTGGTTTTTTTATAGATGTAGTTTTAGGAGTTGGGGAGAGAGAAGCAGAGGTGGCAAGGAAGGAGCATCACCAGCATGGGATCCCCCACGGGCTGGGCTCAATATGAGGGGATGAACTTGCAGATGTAGTGAAGCTGCTGGGCACAGTTAGCACTGGACCACACGGTGAAGTCTGCCGGAGAGACAGGAGAGATGGGGGTCAGTGGGAGACATGGTGAGGACAGAGGCACCAGCTTTGCCTGCTGCAGCCTGGATGAGGAGGATGAGGAGGGGTGTGGGGGGGTACCAGCTGAGATGGAGTGATGGAGCTAGATGTGGGGTCTGGGCACTCACCGCTGAGATGGGTCAGCATGCCACAGGTCCCCCCATGAGCACCGTTCCCAGACAACCCACTGGTAGTGCTGTACTTGTCCCCGCTTGTCCACTGCCAGGCTTGGCTCTGTGCAGGGAGAGGGGAGTCAGAGGCATGACCCTGCTCCCGCCTGACCCCGTCACTCCCTGCTGCCTCCCATCTCACCTCGTGCCTGTAGTGGAGGCCAACCCAAACAGGCTGTGCACGCTGATAGTAGGAGATGACCTTCTGCAGGGTGGCTGCCTCCTGAGGCTCCTCTATCCAGGCCAGGTGGGCACTGTCATGGCTGGCCTGGCACTGCCTCTGCGGGGAGAGCCATCAGTGCCAGGACACCCCCAGGAGATCACAGAATCACATGGGGTTGGAAGGGACCTCTGGAGATCATCTAGTCCAACCCCCCTGCCAAAGCAGGTCCACCTAGAGCAGATTGCACAGGAACTTGTCCAGGCAGGTTTGGAATGTCTCCAAAGAAGGAGACTTCACCACCTCTCTGGGCTGCCTGTTACAGTGCTCTGCCACCCTCAAAGGAAAGAAGTTCCTTCTCATGTTTAGGTGGAACTTAATATATTCAAGTTAATGCCCATTTCCTCTTGACCTATCCCTGGGCATCAATGAAAAATGACCGGCCCCATCCTCTTGACACCTTCCCTTTAAGTATTTATAAGCCCATATCAGATCCCCCCTCATCCTTCTCTTCTCTAGACTAAAAAGACCCAAGTCTCTCAGCCTCTCCTCATGAGGGAGATGCTCCAGGCTCCTAAACATCTTTGTAGTCCTCTGTTGTACCCTTTCTAGCAGTTGCCTGTCCTTCTTGAACTGGGGAGCCCAGAACTGGACTCCAGATGGGGCCTTACCAGGGCAGAGTAGAGGGGCAGGATAACCTCTCTTGACCTGCTGGTTACACTCAGATGGGGGTCCCTGGCCATATATGTACTGTACCCCAGCAGGCTTACCTCAGCTTCGTCCCAGGTCTGGGGCTGACTGAAGTACCTGAAGCAGCTGAACTTGTAGTAGGACCAGCCTTTGGGGCAGTAGTCTATGTACCGTGCACCTGCAGAGGGAAAGACGTGGAGAGGGACAGGGGACAGCCAGCATCGCTGGATGGAGAGGAGCCTGGTTCCCTCATGGACTTGCTGCAGAAGCGTCTGCCCCTGGAGTGGTGGGACTCACCGGCCGGCCACAGGAGCCCCGCACAGCCCAGCAACAGGAGGGCGAGTCCAGCTGCTGACACCATCTTCCTTGCTCCTGGAAGCGTCCCCTGTAAGAGCTCGGGGTGGTCACACCGGGTCCCTTGGGGACAGGGGATGCTGCCTGTGCCCAGAGGGTGCAAACCTGCCCTGCTGTTGGCTAAATCTGGCCCCTTTTAACCAGCTGGAGGAGATGGCAACCCCAGGGGCTGTGCTATCCTCTCCCCTCCCTGGCACAGGTCACTGCCCCATGCCCACACCCCAGCATTCAGGCACAGCTCGAGGTCCCCAGCCCACACTGGCAGCAGGCACTCCCTTCCCCACCACTCTCAGTCTCAGTGGGAAGCATCTTGGTGAGCCAAGCTGCTCCGCGGGGACATGGAGAGAGTGCTGACACGGGCAAAAGTGGAGGGACCCCAGCCCTACCCTGGCATCAGGCAGGAGCAGTGATGGCACAGGCAGAGCCAGGGCCAGCGGGGATGCAGAGACTATGTGCACAGCATCGTTTTCACCCCCCAAGCTGGTAGTGCTGCCAGAGCCAGGCCAGGGAGAAATATGGGCCACATCAGCACAGTTCCCCTTTATCTGGGTTAATCCTCGGGCACCAGGGCTGATTTGCAGACTCAGCTCATTTTCCCCTCAAAGAAGCAGCGACAAAAGTCCATGCAGGACTGAAAATTGCATTGTTGCAGCCCGCCCCATCCCGTGCTCATCTTCCCCAGGAGCTGCCAGGGCTGGCACCTGCTCCTGCTTGCCCACAAGCCACCTTGGACCATGTTGAGGCCTCAGCCACCCCTTCCTCACCTGCTGTCCCGGGATCAGGAGTAACAGCTTCTTGTGGGTCACGGCGAGAGGAGAGGAGCTGCCCTTTATAGCCCAGTGCTCACCAGCATCAGTGTTTGTCCAGCTCAGGTGATTTCACCATAAAAATCTTACTGCTGACTCCCCTTCATACTCCCTACTTTGCTGGAAAGCTGCCCAGATCTCTGCTCTGTTTACATTCTCTCTTCCAGAGAAGACAGGAAGAACCTCTCCCAGTTGGTCAATAAAACTCCTGCAATTAGCATTAATTACTAATGACAACACAGAGATAACCTTTCTGCAGAGAGCAGCATGGTACCAGGCAGGGGTGCCCACTGGCCCAACTGTGGCTGAGCTGGGAGCTGGCAAGGATGAGCCCCAGGGAAGGCTCCAGCTGAAGCATCCCCACAGTGACTGGTCTGTGGGTGTCGCCTGCCGGCATCACCCCTGTCCCCCAGGTGAGGGATGGCACCCAACTGGTTCCCATGCCCTGCCCGGCTCCGCCATGCGTCATCTGCACACCGCCCTTGTTTGAACTGCCTGGGGATGTTTGCAGTAGGATGCAGGACGCGGGAACAGCCTGCAGCCGGGGGCTGGCAGATGCCATCAGATAGCGGTGGGGCTGCTGGGCCCCAACATCCGGCAGTGACACAGGGCTTTGTCAGTCTGCGTCCCTCTGAATGGGGCAGGTCCTGCAGCAGCAGACCCTCGCTGCCCCTGCCCTGTATGGGGAACCCACAGCCCTGGCCCAGGGAAGGCTGCTGCTGGCATGGAGCCCCCAGCCCCAACAGCCAGAGCCCTTTGGCATGGTTAGGCATGGTCTTCTCCATCTTGGTCCTTGCTTCTCACCCCGGAGTGTCCTCTTGCACTGGCAGGAGGCAGCTGAAGCTCATCTACCCTACTGCTTCGACCATGCTGTCCTGGAGCATCGCTTTGTTGGCTCCTGACATACCAAAGCAGCTTTGAAAGCTCTTCCTGATGCCTTTCCTGTGGCCTGCCACAAAGCTGCCATCTCCTGCCCAGTGTCCTGCTGCTACCAGTTCCAGCCAATGCCTGGCTCTTCTTCCCCCAGTTCTCTTGAAGATCCTCCAAGGAGGCCACTGGGAGCTGCCTCCGAGAAAGCAATCTGCAGAGGATCCAGCCCCACAGCTAAGCCCATCATCTCCCAACACGGAGGGCTTGTAGCTGGCTGAAGCTGTCACTTCTGACTGTCAGGCTCAAGCCATGCCCTCCAGCTCCCCAGGATCTCCCATGGCATTTGCCAAAATGCGCAGCGAGTGCTGCTACACCCACAAAGTACAGCTCCCCACCAGCGTGCAGAGGCAGGTCTGGCTTTCACCTCAGGCAGGGAGGAGGATCAGACCCATCTCCTTCACCCACACAGCCAGGATACAGCTGCTGCTGCTTCCCAAGACCTCTCAAGACTCAGTCAGCTTGCTAGGCACCCTCTGGGACCCAAGGGGTAAAGCCTTCTCCTGTACAAATACATCTGCTGCCTGCTACCATCTCTCCTGAAAGAAACAACCTTAGAGGGGTGATCAACCAGTCTGACTAATGGGAAAAATCTTCAAACCGCAAACCACCCCCCCCAGAAGACAGGACTCCACCCTTGTTTTATGAAAAACCATGAAAATGTTCCCCCAAGGAGCCCGAGGCTACTCCATTACTGCTTGGTTAGATAAGGGATACCCCCAGCTCCCTGCCTGGCTGGTTCAATTAGGCTTATTTGGATGCAGCACAAGTTTTCACAAGCTCCTCATTGTCCCGGGCAGGGGGAGAGGCTTGTGTCATCCCCAGGGAGATGCAGCTTCAAGTCTCGGCCTGAGCACCGGCAAATTCATCATTGGTGTGCCAGAGACACAGCAGAGATGGATAAACTTTGGCAGAGATGTGCAACCTGTGGGAGAACATGGATGAAAGCCTCCCGGAGGTTTGTGTACTTGCCAAGCTGGCTCTACTAGAAGATAAAGGAGCTGCACTGTTTTAATATGAAACCCTTAAAATACCCCCAGCAGCTTTATCCCTGCTGGGCACTGCAATTCAGCTACCGGCTCTATCCCAGTCCGCAGTGAGAGCTGGAAACTGGCCAGGGGAGCCCTAGAGGAGCCCAAGGCTTCAGTGGCACCTCCCTGCTCAAAATACAGGAAGGCAGCCATTGTCAATTTGTTCTCTTAGTTGTTCAAGTCAAACTTTTCAAGTCTGTGAACAGCATGGAGGAGCCGTGATTCCCTGTTTCCCTGCCAAGCCGAAGCCAGGGAGGCAGCCTCAGCTCCAGGGATGAGGGTCTTCCTCCCAGCAGGAAGAATGGTTGCCCAGGGAAGCGAGCAGGACCCGAAATGGCAAGTGAATCCATGGCCCCACTAACCACTGCCTGTCCCACACTTGCTCACAAACTTTCTAAAAGCCACAGCCCTTTTCCGCCTCCCGGGCAAACAAGAGCACTTAATTCAAAGCATCTCAAAAAAGGCCCCACCTGTCCCTCCCAGTCCCTCCTTGTCCTTCCCAGTATGCCCAGATGCTTGGCTGCTGGTTACTGCCCCCCTTCCCAGCTAACTGAGAGACCCGGAAACCTCCTGCTACCCCCAAATGAGGCTGCTTTCAGCTCCCAGGCACAGCTCCCTTGGATGAAGCCTGACGGTGGGGCTCATGTGCTGCTGAGCCACAGCACAGGGTGCTCTTGATCCCCCAAAAGCTCTCTCCTGACATGGACTGCAGAGGTCCTAAGGAGTCCTCCCTTGCCAAGGGTCTGAACAGCGACGATTCCTTTATAGCCCAGTGGCTGTGCCATGACAGCCGGGAAGACAAGCTAAAACAGCAGCACGCAGACATTGGGCACATACTCTTTATTCTGGGGATAAAAATTGCTTATACATTTTGCAGCAACTATTTTCATAAAAGACTTTTATAAAAAATGTAAAAATAAGCAAGTATTTTCCATTATTAATATAGGAAAATGCTGCTATGTGAATGGTTACTCTACAACTTACGAGATAAAATACCACCTTAAGGAGATATTATCTTTACAAGTAGTTAAAAAAAAAAAAAAAAGGCAGGCAGAGGGCCATCATATTAACACGCCAGGCACAAAACTGGCTTCATTCCACAGAAAGCACTCATCTTGTAAAATGTAGCCACATATATAAAAAGGCACTTGGTTATTTGGGGCTAATGAGGAAAAAGCCCTTTGTTTCTTTAGCATCACTGTAGCAACACTTCATTATTTGCAGTGAAACATGTACCTGGACAGACCTCCAGAAGCTTGTGGGCTCCTGCCTGGAGATCCGAGTCGGTTGCAGCTAAACTTCACAGGACACACTGCAGTGAGCGTGCTGGGGAACGCTGCGCGCGTCAAAAAAAGCAGTGTAACTTCAAGAATTAAAAACTTCAGCCCGAAACAACGGCCCAGGGAACCAGCTCCTCCTGAGGCCCTGCCTTCATGTACCATTGAGTCAAATTGAAAGAAAAAGCTTTTACTCTTGATTAGAATGGAAAGAAACATCAGAGAAAATACTGTACACGGTAGGATGCTGAATGGCCGCTGCTGGGAGGGGAGCGGCTTTCTCTGTCCTTTGGCGGCAGCTGACAGCCCCGATCTCTTTGGAACACGTGTCTGCAGGGTTCCCCCGAAGAGGTAGGAGCAAACCATCCCTAGAAATGTTCACTTCGGCTGCTGAGCGAGTAGAGCCCTTCAGGGAAGCATTACTCTTGCGGACAAAGCAGAAAGAGCGGCTGTTTGTCCAAGGTCAGTGACACCTGGCTTCCGTAACTCCAAAAATATCGGGGGGGGGAAGGGGGGGGGGGCCTGCAGTACAAATGGTACTACCTTCCCACAGAGCACGTGAGGCAGCACCTCGGTTGGGAAATCTCGACACAGGCTAAAGCTGAGAGTAGAGGACAGCCCCAAACCTGTTAACCAAACTGCATTAGGCAATGTTTTCTGAGCTGTTTGGTCTGCCGCCGAAGGCCAGCTCCTGGCTCCAGGCACGTTGCTGCTGCTGGAAGCCTGCTCCGGAGTCAGTGCTGCAGCCTCTTTGTTGGGAAGGGAAGATAAGGCAGCTCCACCTGTCCCGGGGCTGGAGCAAAAAGGGACCGCTTTTCAAAGGGCTGAACGTCGTTCCTGACGCAGAAGGACACGCACTGCAAACATGAAACGACGTCCTTGGCACTTCTTGATACCATAAAGAGGCAGCATATGGTATCTGGAGGACAGGACACACAGCCAACCCTTGGATGGAGGGGAGGGGAGTACTGTGCAATAACACTGGGAGCTTGTGTTAGCAGGTTTTGAAACACCCATGCTCATCCCAAGAGTTTCCCAAAAGGCCTGTATCAGTAGCAGGGCATCTCTTCTGGCACGGGAGCCTGTTAAAGGCAGTCATGGGCACACCTGACAGGACAGGGGCACAGGGAAGGTAGTGTGTCAAAATGGTCAGGTGTGTCTCAGGGAAGACATACAACACAGGAGAGATGCGTCTACAGGCCATCGTGGGGGGAAGACCAGATCAGACCAGCGTTTTTAGGAAGGAACAAAAGAAAAAAACACCCAAAAAAAAAAAGAGACCTAAAAGACGACTATATGTATATATATAATCTCATAATACCTGGGGGGCAGGCAGTGAGAACGCTAAGGGGTGTTAGTGGGTCTGTATAAAACAAAGGCTCTTGAAGAGGAAAGGGCGAAGCTGCGTGACAGAAGGTGTCACTTGACCTGTAGGTGTTTTGGGAAGTCCGGCTCGCTTGCTGAGCAAGAGCGGCAGAGGGAAGGAGGGGTCTAGGAATGTGGGCACAGCTCTGAGCTATGTCAAGACAAGGCAACTTGAACTCGAGGAGAACTAGTAGAAGGTGCTTCAAGAGAGAGGTTATGTAGGTAACAAAAGGAGTAACAAAATAAGGATACAAAGCTGGTTTGGGCTAAATTTCTGGAGAAACGACCATGAGATGCATTAAGCTGAAGAACTGTCTCCCCAAAGAAATGGTGGAACATTTAAAAGCAGACTGGAGAGTCCAGTGTGGACAGCAATCACACCCAGGATGCACGGGAGTTGGTTACAAGTGACCCGGCTGGTCTTCTCCACCACCAGCTTCTACAGTTCTCTGTTTAGCATAAAAAGCATACAAGCCTACAGCAACCACAGTCCCTCCAAGGAAAGAACAGCCTGGGCTCATTAAGACTCTTGGATACTAAAATGGTTCTTCATTTCCATCCTGGAAGACCTTCATGAGTTCTGGAGTACACTTTCATTGGGCTTCACCTTGGCCAGCCTTCAGGCATACACCTGCATGTTGTTCCGCTGCTGCTCTGTCATGTGAGCGGCCGCCGGCCCGCGCTGGTTGTTACTGGGACTGGTTGCCACATCGGACCAGTCAGAGGCAGAGTGCGGGGAGGAGCTTGACCACTGGTCTGGAGATTCGGGCGACGGAGTCAGGTATGGGTGCTCCCCCTGTAAGTGCCGGTTGTGGCTAGGAGTCCGTTCTGTGGCTGAGGAGTAGCAGCTGTGCTGCGAGGGAGGCGTGGGGTACTTCCCCATTGAGCTCTGGAACTGGTGGTAAGCCGGGAGGACTGTCTGAGCCACTTGCCCGTCCTGCTGAGGGATGGCAGCCATGGAGAAGGAGGCGCTGGGCAGCTGAGCTAAATCCGGTATCTGGTACATGGAGCTAAGAGGACCAGCCATGTTCTGAGCGCAGTTGGACTGGGCCTGCTGCGGCAGTGCTTGCTGGGTTACGCCACCCTTGGGAACCAGCTGGAAAGTCATGATGGGGGGCAGAGACTCCCTGGAGACTCCCATGTGCTTTGCATCTGCTTGAACCAAACCGCTCTGCTGAGAAACACTGGGGTGCATCACCTGGGGCACCATGCCGAACATCTCGTTGTACTGGGACTCGTTCACCTCCATACGGTTCATCCACTCGGTGGAAACGTTGGCTGGCCGGAGCCTGCCGAGCCCGCTGTTAGGAGGGGTGGTTCTGTGCTGTGAAAGCAGCTGGCTGACGGATGGGAGCACCGTGCTGGATCCACGTCCTAAGGGCTGCATCTCGTGGAGGTTGGAGAAGGACATTGCGTGTGCAGCCTGCACCGACGGGGCGGTCAGCAGCGAGCTGGGGGATGAGTGTAGCACCCCCGGCGACGGCATCACAGGAGACGATGTTGGTTCGGATGCAAAAGCGTGGGGCGACTCTAGGGAATCGACCGGTGACAGGGTCACTGAGCTCTCTGAAAACTGCCCTTTGCTCTCACTGAGGGACTTCTTCCTTCTCCTCTTTGCATCTTTGGTGAGGTTTGTGGGCATGATGCCTTTGGCATTCGGTTTTCGTGACTTCTTGCTTAATGAAGCATGCTTCAGGTTGAGGAAGGACCTATTTGGGCCACAGATGACCGGGGAGAGGGCAGAGTTCAGCATGGCGCCGGGGTGCCCCGCAGGGCTGTGCGCCACATTGTACTCGTTGAGAAGCTGCACGATGTCGTGGTGCATCCGGTCCTGGGCCACATCTCGGGGCAGGCGGTCCATGTGGTCCGTGATGTCTCGATTGGCAAAGTGGTCCAGCAAGATTTTTGCTGCTTCGAAACTGCCTTCCCGAGCAGCAAGGAAGAGCGGTGTCTCTTCCTGAAAACACAGAAAATAAGTATTTCAGCAGCTTTGCTGAGGGGCGGGGGACTGACTTCGAGCTAATAACCCTTTAACAGTGCGGCAACACCTGGAAGCACTGTTTGACAGAGCGTCACATTAATTGTCTCCAAGAACAACGAACCCTGAGAGGCGGGTTAGAGGAGATGATTTCACACATGGCAGTGGAGCACACAGGCTAAACTATCCCACCAGCAAGTACACTCTTCTGCCATGGATCCTTGGAAGAACCATGAAAGTACCTGGTGCCTCTCTCCCATTGTCCCCTATGAGGGCAAGGTATAACAGACTAAAACAGGCCAGAAAAGAACTGCAGCTTGTTGGTAGCTCTAAAATCCACTCAGCAATACATAACAATTCGAAAAATAAACCCGAGGCAGAGGAAAGAAACCAAGGACTAAGACCCAGTGAAAACAGTGAAGCTACAGGAGGTTTGCACAGTGCAGACTGCCTCTCAAACAGAGGAGTTCTCCCCCATATCCACCCTGCACTAAGATCCCTGGAAATGTGACAGGGCATGACTGCTGCTGCGCTGCCACATCTGCCTCTCTGCTAACCAGAATCCAGCTGCTTGACACCAGCAGCACCTCACCCTGCTGCTCTCACACCCCACTGACTGTGTATTGCATTCCTTCACTGCAAGAAAAGCAGGACAGCACTGATGCCCATGACTTGGCCAAACAAGGAAGAGAACTGCTCTCCCCCATGAGAAATCCTACAAGACATCCAGCGCTTGGGGAGAATAACAGTTACAGGCTGGGTTTGGAAGACCTGCACTGAGCACCCAGTTTAGAAAATGTGAACTTGGCTCACTACCAACAGCAAAGAGGGACTTTGAGTTAGGAAGCACAGCTACGCTGAGCATACCCAAACTGTACCTTGTTATCCTGCATGTCTCTGTTGGCTCCATTTTTCAGCAGAACTAGTGTTGCTTCCACGTTGTTGACGGCAGCAGCCCAATGAAGAGCAGATTTACCTGCATGAAAACCCAAGAACTTCAGTAACAAACCAAGTAGCTGTTTTCCAGAGCACCAATATGGAGAGAGTACACTGAGGGAAGAAAGCAACTGCAGTGCAGCTCACAGCATATAAACATGTCCTAAAGTCACATTTACACTTTGGAAATCACTGCACTGTGACACACCCCTATATTACCAAGATGCAATGGGACTTTCAGTGCTTGCTCTGGGACTTTTTTTAAGTAACCTATCCACCGATAGGTTGGATAAGGTCCAAAATTTTTTGCAGTCCAAAAAATCCCAGCATATCCAATTTCATATTTCTTCTGCTTCTCTTCCAGGGCTGTCTAAACAAGCCACTGTACAGCAGCCTACTACTGCTGGAGGACTTCTGCAGGAGAGCCTAGTGTCTGCCTTGGCTACAGAATTTACAAACAGCCCACACTCCAGGAGAGCAGAAGCCCACTCCTCCTTGCTCGCACCATGACAAGTATGTGCCCAGCCCAGTATGTTGTGTTCACATTACCATGGTCATCTACGGCGTTCACATCTGCCTGGCAATTAATTAGCTCAGCCACCATTCCTTCCACAGCCAGACGTGCAGCCAGAATTAACGGGGTTGTTCCATCATTCATCCGAGCATCCAAGTCTGTTACTCTGTTACGGATCAGGATCTGGACAATAGGGGAAGACAGATTTTTTTTCAATACTGGTAGAGACCAGAACTAGGATTTAACAGAAACTCAAGAGAAACTTCATGATGAAAAAGCAGCCTAAGCACTGAAATGTAAGGATCCAGACCATACGTGAAAGAGGCAAACAGATCAAATAGGTACATGCCAGATGATTCACGCATGCTGAGCTCTTCAGGCTATGAATACCTGAGGAAACTAGATGTGAAATATAGTTTCGCCTGGCCACCATGCTGTGGGAGGCATGAGAGCAAGCCTGTGGGTGACCAGAGCACAGCTTGGGCAGGCTCATATAATTACAGAGAACAGCTACTTTAAAAGGGGCTCTTCAATTGCTGTACCTGGAAGACACCCTGGGCGTCAGCAGCTACAGCTGCATGCAGGGGAGTCCGTCCCATGTTGTCCCGCGCATTGGCATCCGCACCAGCATCCAGCAAACGTTTCGCAGCATCTGCTCTCGAGTAACGGGCAGCTAAGTGCAGTGCCATCTCCCCAGTGCGGTCTGTTTGGGCCTGCAGGTTAGCGCCCTGATAGATCAAATCTGTTATTATATTTGCTGAGGAATCTTCTGCATCCTCATCATCCTCACTGATATCGGAGCCGCCCGCCCGCAGAGATGCCAACATAAGCGGAGTACATCCATCTGCAACAGAAGAGATGGTATCATAGTAACCCGATGGTGACAGCAAAGGAAAGGAAACCCTCTTCAATCCTCTCCACTTGAGCACCTTTAGCTACAGACAATCTCTCCAATCACTTTAACCCAGACCTGTTCCCTTATCTTAAAGCCCAATAAAGTTAGTGAGTTGCTGTCCTTCCAAGCAGGACTTTAATACCTACTGTAACCCCAACAATACTCAGATACTTCTCAAATAAGTAGGATCATTATAAAACACAAGTGTTTTCTGCTGCTAAAGTGAAAAAATTCCTCAAAACATACAGGCTAGCTAAATACCTAGAGAGAAGCCAGGGCTATAAAAATCAAAGACTTGTACTAAGTACAACTACGGGGATTCGCATACCTGGGGAAAAGAAACAATTGGCAGAGAAAAAAGAATTAGACAACTAATCTGAAGTGAAATGCAGACAAAAGACTTCGTATTTATTACACACCAAGGCCTTAGTGAGAAGGACTCTGAAGTTGTGACAGTGAAAGCACTCAGAGCTGAAAAACACCGCAGGATGATTGCCCGAACCTATCTCACCTTGCTTTTAATAACATCCATGATCAGAGCCCTAAACAAACTGGTCAAACACACCATGTAGGAAGGACTATGGAACAGGACCTAATCTAGTACTATTCACTGGTGTGCCAGCAGAATTCTACACATGCACGATCCCTTGTTCCCCACACACCCCTCCATCGCAGCATGCACTGCCCACAGATACAAACTGCTGGAAGTCTCACCCAGTTTGAGTGCTTTGGAAGATAATGGGCTCATGTCTCTCCACAGGTCTCCATTGAGAGGCTCACACCGATGGGACAACTACAAAGGCTAATTTCACATTCGTCCAACCCAGACACCTGCATTGTCACTGCAAGGAAAAAGGCTCCTCCAAATCTTTAACTTAACATCCCTCCCTTGGATGAGCTTCCCTCTCTCTCTGATGATCTGAGATGGGGTGATCCAGGAAGACTAGCTCATGGCGTTGATTTCTCACCCTTGTTAATACCCCCCCCTTAATGAAGTGCAATTAAGATTTAAAACATCTCCACATATTTTCAGCAACCCATCAATTGCCAAGTGCTTTGGTTTCAGCAGACTCTTAGCACTACGAGATATCCACTGCCTAAAAAACAAAGACTTCAACTGTAGATGCTAATGCTTGCTTAATGATTTTACTGCTTTACTCCACGCACATCACAGGCATCCAGAAAGTAAGAGGGACTAAGATGGCAGCAGGAGTGATTCAATTTGCACTAAGGGCCCCGGACTTTTTCTGAAGTCTAAAGACAACAGCTTCCCTGCCTGCACAGGGAAGCTCAATCTACAGTGCACTATCTACACTGAATGAGTGTGTGAGCCCCACAGAAAGCTGCAGAGGAGAATTAGGATTCTGTGTGTACAAACAAGGCAACAATCTCCTGTTGAAAGTAGTACACAATGCTCTAATGCCCTGACCCATCTCCCAAATTCTGATCACCAGGCTTTTCTGGCTCTCCTTTTACAGCCCTTCCAAAACTTTCATAAAATTCTAGAAACTATCATTCTACCGCAGGGAATGATGTGGAGCATCAGCAGAGATCGGGGCTGTGGCCTCCCCAGCCAGGCTGGCAGCAGCAGCAGCAGCAGCAGCAGCAGCAGCAGCAGCAGCAGCAGCAGCAGCAGCAGCATGCACACTCCTCCTAGTGGCTCACAACCACAGGACACACGGGCTTTTACTGAGTCTACTTTCTCAGCATTTGTTGGACCGTGGTGAAGCCGTTGACGTATGGGCCTGGGTCCAGTTCCAAGATCCAGTCCTGCCTGTAGACCCTCTTGCCTGTTGTCCAAGGCTATACCTCCTTTTGTGCTTCTCCCTCCCACTGCTGGCTCTGCTTCCTTGTCCCAAATGAATACTTCTCAGTATTCAAGTCAGGCTGCGGTCTCCTCCGTACTGCCCCGACACAAAAAGCAGAGAGACGGGGCACAGAAAGGAGCTTTCCTTTTCTCCAGCACCACAGCCCTGGGAAAACCACTTGCAGGGAAGGTCTCGCTTCCTCAATCACTGCAGTTGTCCTGGACGGATCAAGCTTAGGTGCTCTACACAGACACACCTAGAGCATGCATTAAATCCTTGGAAAAACTAGCTGCCACCCTCCAAAAAGTCTCTCAGGTAGGTGCAGCTCTTTTCAGAGCTTTGTAAATTGGCCACACACGGGTGGTTTTATGAGGCTAGCAAAAAGCACATCCAGCTAGACGGTCACAATTAAGTGCTTGATGGACTACTAGAAAAAAAAGCCAGGGACACAATGTCTTTTTTCCTCCTTCCAACTTGTTCTCTGAAATAGCTGGAAAAGAACCCAAAAGGATCCAGCTGGAGGCAGGCACACAGCATGGAAAATTCCAGTCTGAACCATTGAAGTTTTAGTAACTGAAAAAGAGGGGCATAAAATAGGGACAGTTCATCAGTTTTAATTATAGGTGGTGTTACCAGTTATGCCTGTAATTGCATTACCCTGGTTACACACTCACAATAAGTCTAGTGAAAAGAATGTCCTTGTCACTCTGGGGGACACAGAGAAAGAACAGCATGGGGACACAAAGGTGACAGCAGCATTTTATAAAAAAAAAAAACCCACCTTCTGTTTGCTGCCTTTCAAGAAGACAGCCCCAGAGTAAATGTAAAACTCAAGAGTGAGATGGTAACACCAGAGGTTCACCAGACAGGTATAACTGCAGGACTTATACAGACACAATACACTGAAAGCTGGGATGCAAAGAACCCACTGGCAAAGTCTCTAGGTAATTCTTCTGTAGGAGACTGGACCTCTCGGATCCCCCTAAACTTAAAGAGACCACAGAAAGTTTGGATTAAGAGAGGAAACAACCCCTTGGTACACCGAGGCGTTTTGACTTGCCCCTCCTCTCTCTAGAAAAGTCCTCTGCTGTTCTACCTGCCACCTGGACCTGTGGCCAGGATCTAACTCACCCAGTTTCAGATGGCTCCAACCCAGACACCTGCACCCAAGTCAGTCAGCCTCAACACCCTTTGTAATTAGGGGCAGTGAACCATTACTAGAGTGTGAACCATCTAGTCTTCAGGATGAATTATGCTTGAGACAGAGATGAACTGCCCCTCAGAACTGCCTATTTCTCCCCTCTGCCTGCAAAAGAAGAGGAAGGTGGCTGGGGCAGATGAATACCTATGTTAACTGTGAGGAATCCCACCCCTCCTTATTAATCCATTACTCTAACACTTCTCAGACTTTTAAAATTATTTCTTCCCCTGACAGTAATTCAGCTGCTGGCTTCTGATGGTGCAGAGGGGAACAGCTTACAGCAGCTTGCTGCAAGCTTCACAGTTGCATCTGAATGTCAGAAAAGCAGCTCACAGGTCAGCATTAGTCCATTGCTTTTGCTGGACACAGCTTTGAGCAAACTTGAAAATAAGCAGTCTGAAGTCTTAAGAACGTTGTTGCCTGCACTTGGAAAGCTTCTACCCCACCACACAACTAGAAGCTTCAATAGGGGAAATGAAAAAAAAGCTTAAATTTGGCAGAAAGTGATGGTTTATGTTCTCACACTCCTTACACAGAAATCCCTCCTTCCCTGTGCTCTGCATTTAGGAGAGCTAACGGGTCAACGAGCAGAAAAGACAATAGAAGGGAACTGAGAGAATGGGTCCAGTCATCATTAAATTGCATGGAAATATTCCCACAAAAACCAATAAAAAGCAATTGCAGTAATATCATCAGAAACACCTCTCCACATAAGAACAAGAGCCATGCTTGCAGCTCTTCCAGCCAGGATAAAGTTCTTGGTCAACTCTCTGCTCTCAGAATGCAGGAATCACTTATTACCAGATCACCCACCCAGGCCCTCACCAGGTTACACAGCTTTAGTGCCACATTTATAAAAAGCAGAGCATTCTTACTGCATCTAATAATTTGAAAGAGAGCAAGCCTGTGTGTGTTAAAGAAGTCTCCTTCAAACTTCACAGTTGTGTTACAAATACAATGAATTGATCACCATAAGCTGAGGATATAAATCAGTGAATTAAAAAATCATTAACAAGCTTGCTCCATTGCTGCTCTGTTCCAGTACGGATGTGCCACAGGCCATTATAATCAGAGTATACTGTCTGCCAAAAGTCACCTTACTCAGGAAAAGGCCATCCTTGCTTCCACTTCAGATAACAGACACCTCAGGTATAAACCCTGGTAAGTTGGTCCTTAGTGAAATCTGGCATAAATCTCTGCAGTGATCCAGCCAGAGAAGCTGGGGTTATTTCCAGCACGACTATGCATTCCAAATTTCTGCCCCAATGGCATTTTGACAATATGTTTTAGGCATTATTATAAAGGAGATCCTACAGCTGTAGTTCCTACAGATGCTTGCTAAGTGAACTCTCTTTCTCCTGGTTACACGATACTCCATGTGCTACAGACCACGATACAATCTCTCCAGCTTTCTTTTCTGGAGTGCACATGAACTTTCCTTTACTATAAAATCTCTGCTGGTGTTACTGTACACTCCATTTAATTTTTAAACATTGGCAATCCCAGCCATGGGAAAGAGGGGAGATCAGTGACCGGCTGGCAGAATACATGGACGTGCAGAGTACTGACCTGGCCCTCTGACATTGACATCCAGAACATCCACTTCTTGATCTGCTTGAGGTGGTGTAAGGGCTAGTGATGTGCTCCCACAAACATCTGCTGCCTCCAAGTGCTGCTGTGTCCACTGGCGCTGATCTATCTGCTCATCACCTTCTGGGAGCAAGGCTTGATCTTCAGCCTGAGTAGGGGAAATAAGCAGTTGCTTCAAAATGCTCATCAGTTTTGTCAGTGTTGTTGGGTTTTTTGTTTGTTTGGGGTTTTTTATTATTTATTTTGGAGGGGGTTTTTTTTTGTTGTTGTTGTTTTAAGCTAATGACCATTTATGACCATGACCATAATGACCTCTGCTTTGCATTCTCAGGTTTCACACTCCCACCATATATAATCAGGCCTGAACTGCAAGACATTACGCTACTGTTAACCTTCTCTTCCTTTTGATGCAGCAGAGCCTGGGTAGGGAAGGGACACTGGAACAGAAGTTACCTGGTTTCTCTACTGTGGTGGCAGTGCTAACCCAAAGATTTGTTCCTCAGATATCATTAATTACGTATTACAAATCCCTAAGCAAAGGGAGTTTTTGAGCAAGAGGCTCTGAAAACTAACACAGCTGTCTTCCTCACTAGCAGTTTCAATTTCAAGCAATACTGAAGTCTTGGAGCTCCTTACCTTTGCTCTCTTTGGCTGAGGTCCACCATCACCTGCCCAGTGTTCAGTTGGTCCAGAATCGGCCAGGTTACCCTCTGGTATCTGGACTGACAGATTTCTAGCAAACAACAAGAAAACATCACTTTGCAGGCTGACCAGGTGCTACTACTGGTACTTAGACTAGGCTGCAGAGACCAAGGATGGGATGCTTGTAAATTTTGTAGCTTGCAAACAGAGGGACCAAGAAATTAGAAATCTCAGGCAGTTAAATACATTTATAACTACAAACTTGGTTAATTTAGTAGAAAGCCAAAACTGCATAAATAGGATACTTCTCTCAAAAGTTTCCATTATTTCTGAGTCACGTCTTTAACGTGTTGAGACAGAAGCATTAGAAGTTCTTTGCCACCTATCAACCTAAAAATTTCTCACCTATTCCAGAAGGAAATGATGCAAACAGTACACAACTGCTGAACTAAACAGAGTGGTAGAAAAGCAGACATAACCAGGAGATCAAGTTCTTTACTATGATCTTATAGACTACAGTTAATTAAAGTTCTTCTGTCCAAAAGAGATGTATTAAAACAGGGAAATAGCGTAAGTTATAGCTTAAAATGCAGCTTTCTCTATGGAGTTAGGTGCCTTTCATGATAGATTCATACATCACATTCTCAAAATCCTCTAACACACTAATAAACACACTATCAGTGGCCTAAATGCAAACTTACTTGAGTCCAACAGCATCTTCCCCAACTGGCTCTCTGCGTTTGTGATTACTAGGATCCCTGCGCAGAATAAAGCCCTCTGGGAGCCACAGTGAGCCATGTTTGCGCTTACGCTTTGCCATCATCACACCCAAGAGAAGAATTAAGAGGATGATCAAAGCTGCCACAGCAAGCAGGTAAAGCAACTGGGTCTTCGGTGCTAACAAGGGTTCACCTAAAAATTCCAGTTAAAATACAATGAGATTAACAAAGCAGAGACAACAATCTTCAACCTACATACTTTCTTTTTTCACTCAGAGTCTTCCCCTCAGAGAGTGTATTGTCTCTACACTGTGATGCACTTAGAGCAAGGCTTGAGGAAGTTTAGGCTCTGCTGCAACTTTTCTAAGAATACATCCTGTCTTTTTGGCTTCCCTTGATCTTGTTTTTCAATATACTTTTTACAGTATATGACTGCTGAACTGAAGATCTTGCTCCTTCCCCAAGTGTCCTGCTGGCTGAAGACAGCCACCCTGAATCAGTGTAGAGAGCCCTGACTACATAATGATATGAGCCAATTAGGAATAGTGTTACTATCAATCTAGTAGGAGATTGCAGCTGAGCCCCAGGCTGAGGGAGAAGGGAGCAGAAATCAAAGGGATTACCTATTGTCAGAGGAGAAAACATCTGGTAGACTGAGAAATGACCCCCACCCCTTCTCTCCCATGGCACCTTTTTCAAAGGATTCATGGCTTAGAGCACATGAATGCCTTTTAGTGCAAGATAAGATCACTGCAGTGTGTGACACACCGCTGCAGCACATGAGATATTACTGTTTCTAAGGGTATTAAAATGACTAGGCTCCAAAATTAAATGTCCTGCCTTATTAACCAGATGTCCCCTCAAAGCAGAATAAGCGTATTGCACATACATACTTCTATAACTGGGGATGAACAAGCTAGCTCCCAGAAACCACACTGAACAGTGAGATGTATAAAACGATGATCAATAATCTGAGCATGAATTCTGCAATCACAAGTTTGCTGACTGCCTTCCTCCACAAGCAATTCTCCCTCTGCAATTACTTACTTTGCACAGACACAAAAGGATAGGGCAACATGCCCTTGATGGCATGAGCAGCTAAGAGAGCTGCAGCAGCCTCTGTATTGTGAAAGCATTGCTCCGAATCCTCTGCGCACTGACGGTTGTCAATCTCCAGGAACACCTTGGTGCTGCAGAGACACAGTAAAAGGGCACAGAAGTCAGCAACAGGAACTTTTGCCAAAGTTACAGCCTTTCCACCCCAGCATTGAATTTGCAGCTCATTAGCTTTACACTTCTCTATTAAATAAAGCTACAGCCCTATAAGGTCCAAAATGCAACCAGACACTTACACGCAAGACCCACCAGCATAACAAGGCCAGAGGAACACAAAGGCATCCACTCACCCAATGACCTCTTGCTCTAGTTCTCTGGGTTTGCGAATGACCACAAGTGATCGCCGACTCCGTGCTGCTGTTTTCTCCCCATAGTATGGGAACACCATGGGGTTTCCCTGGGAGTCCAGCTTGATTCTCAGATTGGTGTGCAGAAGATTTCCCAAAGTGCGCAAGAAGCTGCGAACGTCATCCAGCAGCTCGTCAGGGGGCATCAAGACCACAATGATTAGGGTCCCTTCTGCCAGCTTCTCAGCTTTGTCACCAGCACAGTCCAGACCATCCCAGCCACATTCCTCGCTATTACAGCCCTGGTCGCAGCGGCCATCTGCGTAGTGATCTGCACAATACTTGTCATACCTGGAACAGCAAAAAGGTTACAGGCAGTATATAGGACATACACATCCTGTACAGTATACCTGCAGTCTAAGGGCCAGGACCTTACACTCTTCATAATCATTTGAGGTAAAATAAAATTCACATTCGGGTTACAAGGAGAAGAAATATAGTCCCAGGATAAGCTTGCAACCTGGCAGGGTGGAAGTAGGAAGCACAGAACAACCCAAGAACAAGTGGTTCAATTCCAGTATCAGTGGAAGAGAACTGTTTGTTCTGTTTACTAACATAAAGCTGTAACACCTCATGCATCACCAAAGGAGAATCACCACAGCAAAGCTGTAGCACTTATCACAGATAGCTGAAGAGAAAGAGGTGCCATGACAAACAAGCTGTAAAACACATTCAGTGGTAGCAAATACAGTTGGGATAAAAATACAGGAAATGCTGGTATGGAGTGAAATTCAGGAAAGGAGGCAGTACCATGAAAATCTAAGCAGCAGCAACTCCTTGATGCCAAACTTTCAGCAACAGAAGCAACAGAAGAGAAGGAAGCAGCAGGCATGAAGCTTACCAACTACTGAAAGCATTAGCAGGAGATGTATTAGTGACACAAAGAGACCGTTCTCAGGATCAAGCCTTACTTGCATATTTTGCTATTTTCCTGACATTCAAAGTTGTCGAAGAGGCACTCGGGTGTGTTGCAGAACTCGTCACACTGTCCATTGAAAAGCATCCAGCAGCGCAATGAAGAGGAGCAGTTGGCCCAAGGATCTTCCATTGTCAGGGAGCAGTCACCTCCGTCCCACTGGCAGGCGTGAGTGTTACAGTCTTCATCACACACGCCATCTTTGGCTTTTTCCGCACACTGGGAATCCAAACATCCTCGGGGCTCTGGGCTGAAAGTTACAGGCTGTTCACACTGGCTGCCTTGGGTGTTAACAGGGCACTGACAATAATAGTAAGGAGGCTGAGAATGAGGGTGGCAGCTTCCACCATTCTGGCAGGGGGCACTGGCACAACCCGTGTTTGTCTGGCATTCCTCTCCCACAGAGAGCTTGGGGCAATAGCACCGCGGACCAGAAGATGTCTGGATGCACTGCTCCCCCTTCTTGCATTTCACTTGTCCACAAGTACTGTGGCTGCTGAACTCACATTTTGCTCCAGAATAACCCTACAGGGAAAAAAACCAAAGCACATCAACCAGGTTCACAAAGTTCTTCAATGTTCTAAGGGCTGGAGGCAAGCTGTCATGTGCAAACCCTTTCTCCCCCATAATTCCTCTAGCCTCCTTGTAGGAGCCATGTTTTTCTGGACCTAGGGATAAACTAGGAACTTACAAGGCTCGGGTATATTCACACATGGACTTAAAAGAGCCATAAACAAGGGGAATTCTTGCAGTAAGCACAGAAGACACAGAGTAGCAAAAATATTGTCAAAATTTAATTGTAGGTTTAAGACAGAGAGGCCAGCTATCCTGCCTCAACAGCAGAATTGTTTGGGGTAACAACAGGCAGCATCACTTTCCTAGGGCACCTGGAAGCCTGGGCTTCTCAGGCTTAGTAGATAAACTAAAGGATGTGGATAAAGAGCGTCCAATGACACAGCTTTGCAAGCAGTACAGAAAAGATAATCTTTACCTACAGTGGGCCAGTGAAACATTATAATGAGACAGAGAACTCTACAGCTGAGGCAGGCAATTCAGTTTCAGGATACAGTGCTTACCGGAGGACACTGGCAGATGAACCCCTCTGGCATATTGCTGGCAACAGCACAGGTACCTCCATTCTGACAAGGCTTCCGGGGACACACATCTATTACACTCTCACAGTGACGACCTAAGATGTAGACACATGGGGAGAAGAGAGCAGAGAAATGTGTGTGTATGCATATCAAAGAGTCATCACATAGCAAAACACTCCACTGAATAGCCAACGAGCCAAACACTCCAGTGAGACCTTTCCCTCAGAGCAGGCAGGGCAGATAACACGTTATCTGCAGATAAGATGTGCTTTTTAAGTAGCTGCTTAAGTAGCAGTAAAGGAAGGCAGAACCCTAGAATCCACAAGGGGTATTTGGAAAGAGCCCACCTTGTCCGCCTCCTCAAGAATACATGTGACTCAGCACAAAGATAGAAATTGCTGCTGTCACCCCCAAGGCACAGAGGCTTAATGTGCTATACCACCAGTTTGGGGGGGTTCCTAAGACTTCTTTACTTTCTGGGAGATGCTCAGTGAGTGCAAAGGTAAATCACACTCTAACAATGAACAAACAACCCTCGGGACCAGATGCAACATGAGTGAATAGGAACAGCAAGCAGACTCTCCTCAGACTGACCAGCTCTCACTGGAGAGGTCTCACTCCACCGAGCAGCATTTCCAGCAGCTCTCAAACTCTGACACCAGGCTTTATAAGGATTAAGATGACCTAAGCATGACTTGGACCCCCAAGGAAAAAGTTAATAGAAGTCTGCACACATGCGCAGCCAAGACAGACTGCTTGCAGACAGGAGCAGACAGGGCAGGACAGCCCACGAAGTCCTGGCATCCTATCAGTCACAAACCACAGCAAAGCCACCCCATCGCCTCCCAGGCAGAAGGGTCAATGTGGAATGTGCAGCAGACGAACAGCCAGGGGAAGAAGCATGCTCCCCCTCTGTGCCTAACATTTCCAGACAGATTTCACGTCTGAGACACAGCAGCTCTTCCTGCCCCTCCTAGGGTGCAGCAGGTCTGCACTCCCCACGTCGCAACAGCCAGCAACCCTTCCGTGAGACCCAGAAGTAACATAATTCATAAAAGCAAGCTTGACAGAGGGGCTTAAATACAAATCTATCTGATGACCTGCAGCTCTGTCCCGCTAGTTAGCCTGGCTCCACTTCCCTCATATGTCACTCTTTTAGGAACTTATTTTGTCAAGTTTAGGTAATACATTCAGAAACTACTCCATGAATTCTTCAGATGCATGTCTTTGTGATTTCTTTGCATCTGACAATCACAAATTTAGTGGAAAATCACAGCATCTTTAAATTTTAAGAAAAAAAAGACGAGTAAAAACTAGTGGTAAAGCATGCAGAGGTCACGGGTAAGCAGAGAAAATGAAAGGTTTTAATGGAGGAAAACTGAATACAGAAGAATTTAAACTGACATGGAAACTGGAAAGCTGAAAGTTAAGACACATCTGGAGACTATTAGCTCAAACTTATGCCCAGTGGGAGGCAGAAAGCAGAATAGCAGCAATACTAACAAAGAAGAGATCTAGAGAGAGTGAGAAATAAGTGCGCAGTGTGAAATTCTTGCAAAGTTGTGATTCAATGATGGATTGTGGAAGGATCACATCACTAAGCTGGGAATGTACAGTCTGTCTATGCACAGAGTATTCCATCCTGATCGCAACACCAATGTAAGAAAGAAAGGGAGCAGGGAGTAGAAAAGGAGGCCAAAAGCTAATTATAGATACCATGACACTGATTTATAGAGAAAATTCATATGCTGTTTTGCAAAAGGAAAAGCCATGGAGAAGCTGACACGTGAACAGTTACACTTCCAATATTAGAAATGGGAAATTGTGAAGGAGAGAGAAGTACCACAGGAAAAAAAATCCTGGCAGCTAAGTGTCTCAGGAGATTCCTTTGTTTGAGACAGCTCTGGAAGCCAAAATTCTTAGAAGGTTTAAAAGAAAGATTGGTTTAAAAACTGAGACATGGTGCAGGAAAACAATTAGATATTGTAAAGGGAAGTGACTAGATAACATGACTGCCAGAAAGGGAAAGAATGACCATTTTTCAAGATACTACTCTGAAATCAGACGCATGTTTACAACTAACTCACCAGTAAAAGCACTACGACAGATGCATGTATAATCATTTATCAGCTGAACACAGTCCAGACTTCCACGAGGGTTACAAGGATTAGAGAGGCATTCGTTGATATCTCCCTCGCATCGCTCGCCTGCAAAGCCTGGGAGACAAATACAGCTGTAGCCCCCGATCTGGTCAATGCACTGCCCTCCATTAAAGCAGCGGGGTGCTCCTGAGTCTGAAACACAGTCATCGATGTTCTCCTCACAGAAACGGCCTGTCAAGACAGTAAAAAGGAACAATTTGAGGATACGGTGTCACGGCCTCATTTCCTACACTGCTCAACAAGTTTTAAAGTCTACTTCACACACAGCCCCAGATATAAACAGGTGAAGGTCCCAGCTTAACGCAACCCACACCCCACGCGCTCAGCCAGCCTCAGAGCAGACCCCAAAGAGCAACGTGTTTTAGATCCAGCCTCTTCTCAATGGTAGGTCATACTGGTATTTAGTAGCTTTCATGCCTGACTTAATTTAACAGCATAATTAAAAACACAAAACCAAAAAAAGAAGCACTGGATTTAGCCCTGTGCCTGAATGGAGCGCCCTGTGCTGCCCTTGCAAGGCTGCGAGCCCCCCATCACCCATTTCACTCGGCAGTAACCCTGAAACTCAGCAAAGAGCATTTGTAGCAACATCATTAAAGCAAGCAACAACAAACCAAGAAACGCAACTGTGATAAAACACAGACCCCTGGCCAGCATGCCATTCCTGCCGCTTGACTTCTGGGCACCTCCAGTAAGCTCTCAGCACCAGCTGGGGATGGCAGTTTCTCCCTCTCCCTACGGGGTTTCCCTTTCAAGACACTGTCTGGGCTCTGGATCTGCCTTCAGCAGACAGCATAATGGATAAAAGGGGACAGGGAGAGTAGGGTTTAGCAAGGAGGTTTGTCCCTTAATACACTTGATTCATCCAGAGCAAGTCCAGCCATTCAGCTAAACACAGAGGATGCTTACACTGCCATCAGTAAAGTATTAATTTCAAACTGGGCCAGGGACAAAAGCTAAGTCTTGATATCACGAGTAACTATATCAATCTTTTCTAACGTCTTTTATTTATAAAAATAAAAGATTATCACATCCCAAAAGTAATTAATCTCTACAAATAAAGACTGAAGAATTAATAGCAGTACATTCAGAACCCCTCAAAGGACGATGGGTGTTTTAGTACAACACAGAAATTCTGGCAATGCAGAAATTGGTACATAAATATATTCATATTTACAATGAAATAAACACTTATCCAGACAGGGAAGACGTGTTGACAGCCACACTCAAGCTAATGAAATGGCAATACGCATAGGCAGGAGGCAAATATATTAGATTATTTTAAAAATTTACTTTGATTTACTTTATGACACAAGAATTTAGTTCTATCTGACACGTATCTGGAGATTTTGCCCACATTCAGACAACACACTGCAGAAAGAAAAAGTGAGTTTAGAGAAATGTAAAATCTTTAACTGACTTGAGAAATAAACTTAAGAAAAAAAGTCAAATGAGAAACCATTCACTGATGTGTTAAAATGTGCAATCCTGAATATTTTGAAAGGTAGAAGTCAGGGCCATCAGGTCAGATATAATAGGGAAATGGAAACTTAGGTTTCAAGAAACACAACAGCAACCAGGCTGTGGAATCGTGCTTACTGAAAGCCACCATTATCTAACTGTTGACTTTTTTTTTTTTTTTAAAGAAAGAGCTTTTAATAAAAGAGCACAAATTTGCTGAAATAGTTTAAGCTAGCCTGAAGGCACTGAACTTCTTTTACACAAAAGACTCCAGGACAGAGGACAATGCAGGGCCAAAATTGGAACAAGTAAAGGACACTGGAAATTATGCAAGAACTAAGCAAGTTTTCTGTCTATTTCATAGCATCTTAGTCAAAAAGAAACCTTGCATTTACTATATCAAACAGACAATGCTGGGAGGGACCTTAACGGTAAGCTAGTCCATCCCCATTGCCAAAGACAGACCATACATTCCCAAGGGACAGTGTCATGACCTATTCCTTTAAAAGCAAAAAAAAAAAGCAGCATTTATTTTTATAGAGAAAGTATGTATCTCAAGGGAATCTCTGCACTTTGGGAACATTTTTTCAAAGAAAATAATGCATTCCCTTTAGACTCTGCGTCATGAAACCAGCAGCCAGAAAGGAAAATAACGTTCACTTAATTACTGAACTTCATACCCCGAGTTCCTGGTGGACAGGAGCACTTGAAATGATTGACGAGGTCTATACATGTTCCTCCATTCTGGCAGGGCTGAAACTGGCACTCATCCACTTCATATTCACAGTTGACACCCTGGTATCCAGGCACACACTGCCAGCATAAAAATAAGTGTGAATAATCTTCTCCTAACAGATACATTAGTAGACATCTGAGAAAGGCTAACACAGACAAAACAAACCCTCAATGGGGCAAATTATGGCTGCCTTTCTAGCTATACAACTGAAGCGATTTCAAGGGCTGCTCAGCTTAAGGACACAACTTGACTGTGTGACTACTCAACAAGCATATTGCAAGGTCAAATTTTAGTGTCTTTGATCCTGCAAAATACAGCGATCAAACCCTGATACTCTTTAGCACTGAGAATGGCTTAGGAGTTCCGACTTAACGTTTACATAAAACTCATCCTCTCCTTCTGGGCATGAGCTTCCAAGGTGTTCTACCATTCTGAAAAACTCAGAAAGGTTGATGTAACATTATCTCATGGTCTTCAGTGCTCTCTGCATCAGCTGTAGGAAACAGGAAGCAGTGGAAGGCATCTCCCACCCTGAGAGGCAAGGGATCCTTAGCTATCTAATAGGGAGAATACAACATTCCTTTAATTAATTCTACATCCATTTTAATAAATTTAAATTTAATACCACACCTCGAGCAAAAAATCAAGATAAGAACTCCATCTCCAAAGAGGCAAGGAGTTCACATGGTCATCAACCAGATCTCTTTACAATCACACCTCTAATTAAGTCTTAAAAGCCTCGCAGGAGCGCTGCTTCTGCCACAGCTAAAATAAAAAAATCTTTCCAGGTGCAGGTTGCTTTTATCCCCTCTTTGAAGCTATTCTACGACTTGCATGTGCTTCTGATTTCTTTTGATTCCTTTGCATTACAATGCTCTAGATGTTTAGACCCCTTCCTACTAACCCAGTGTGTGCATTACCTCGCACTGGTACCCGGCCAGGTGATCCCGGCAGGTAGCCCCATTCTGGCAGGGGCTGGAGTCACACTCATCCAGCTGCACCTCGCAGTAACTCCCAGTGTAGCCCACCTGGCACTGACAGCGGTGGGAGTTCCCAGCATTGAGGCAATGACCAGAGTGCTGGCACAACTGGTCCACCGTGACTCCTGAAACAAAGTGAAATACAGTGAGTAAACACGTAAAAGGCTTGTGCGGCCCGTGCTGGTAGCTCAGCCCAGAATGAACACAGCCAGACACAACGAGTTGAAAAGCTGAAACTCAAAAATCAAAAGGTGACTCTTCAAATCACAGTGCATCAGAGCCAAATGAAGTCACTGCTCTGTCCCCCTTAGGATCGTTGGCATCAACACTGGCATGAAGTATTTGTATTGCTGTGTTATTTCACCAGGGGCTGGTGAACACACACCTGAAGGACTGCTGTTGCGGTAGGAAGGCTCAATGTAGATACGCAGAATGTCTGCAAAAGGTAAGGGGAGCTTGATACCCTTCTCCTTTGACGCTGCTTGTTTGGATTTCCTAGACTGAAAGTGACATGGCAGTCTCCATCAGCCTGAGCTACAAGCCACCCTCCAGGAAGAAATTAACTTAAAAACCCAAATCTTTTTCACTGAATTTTTAGAGTTGTAAGGGACCCTAGAGATCATCTAGTCCAACTCCCCTGCTGAAGCAGGATTGCCTAGAGCTAGAGCATGTTACTCAGGACTGCATCCAGGCAGGTCTTGAAAATCTCCAAAGAAGGGAACTCCACGACCTCCCTGGGCAGCTCTGTCACCCTCACTATGAAGTAGTTTTTTCTCATATTTGAGTGGAACCTCCTANNTTACCCCTTGTCCTCTCACTGGCAACCACTGAAAAGACTCTGGCTCCCTCCTCCTTCAACCCACCCTTTAGATACTTATAGGCGTTAGTAAGGTTGCCCCTCAGCCTTCTCTTCTCCAGACTAAAGAGTCAAAGCTCTCTCGGCCTTTCTTCATAAGGGAGATGCTCCAATCCTTGAATCATCTTCGTTCCCCTTCACTGGACTCTTTCCAGTAGCTCCTTGTCCCTCTTGAAATGGGGAGCCCAAAACTGGATGCAATATTCCAGTTGTGGCCTCACCAGGGCAGAGTAAAGAGGGAGAGTGTGCATCACCTGAACCAGCAAATTAGTACTTTTGGGGACCATGGTATTACCTATATAACTAAATAGTGCAATTTAGTAAACAGTATTCTCTGCAAAAATACTTACAAAGATCATGATTTAGAAGATACCTTTCTTGTACAAGGACAGTATGTCTTAAACCTGGCCTGCCTGGGATTTAGCAGAAAGGCATAAATAGACAATGTATTTTCCAAAAAGGTAGTCCACGTAAAACTGTACTACTGAAATTCTGAGACTTCATAAAATATTTAATTCTTCTTTTCTATTATTTTTATGGTAGAAGCTAGCTTCTTATGCCAGGGAGAATCAAGAAAGCCTTGACTCCCAAATAATAGCCTTGAGAGAGATTTTTAGCTTAGAAGTTATCATGATCAACCACCTATAAGCAAAGCTCTTGGGGATTTCCAATGCATGCTGGGTTCAGAGGCATACGGGGAAAGGAGGCACAGATTAATGATGTATGTTATTAGTTAAAACACAGAGGATGCTTATTTACCTCTTCGTGAAGCTGCCACTTGACATGAGACATTGGGCACATCGCAGTAAGCACCAGTCCAGCCAGGTGGGCAGACACATCGAGTCTGGGCTCCACTCTGGACACATGTCCCTTTATTCTTACAGGGAGACTTGCTGCACAGATCCATAAGTGCCTGGAGAGATAAAACTACAACATGATACACGGAAAGAGCAGTAGGGAACACTACTCAGAGTACAAGTTCAAGAAGCAAAGAAAGGAAGCTAGGCTTTGCAAAACTGGTTCCATGTGGCACTGGAAAGAAAGGGACAGTACTTCCCAAGTCTAAGCCATGTGTTTCACTGACGGTCTCAGGAGCTCATATGCCTAGGAAAGAGTAAATGTACAGAGAAGAAAAGCCCAGATGGCGGCAATATTTCAAGAGTAAACTGATTCTCACACCTTGCTATACAGAGGGATCTTTGGCTGTATGGGTTTGAGAAAATTCTGTTTTATCTCAGACTAGGCTTCTAGTCTGAATTCCACATCAGTGTAGGCTTCCAGCTACCAAAAGTAACAGGTGTCCCTTCTTTTCGCAAACTCCCCCCCCAGCCTTCACTGCTTTTTGAGGATGACAGATGTGTTTCACAGTTTGATATTTGCTTTTCCTTTTTGCCACTAGCTCACCATACCTTGTTTTGGCCCCATTTGCTCTAATATGGTCTCTGAATTTTCCTGGCTTCTGAGATTCAGCTGAAATCCCACAACATTTCTGAACTGAAGATGGCCCAAAATATACTGCTTTTCCCGATTCCTTATATAAAACAAAGTTTCCAAACAAAGAGACTAAAACTCAGTAAATTATCATATGAAAGTGGTGAGGACCCAAAATAACTGTCTGACCTAACATAAACCAGGCACTAACCATAATTTCCTTTCTGAGCACTTAGTCTTCAAAGTAATACAGCTATTTGATTTGAAGCTGACTTGAGGGAAGGATGAGGTTTTTAACGCGAGTAGTATTGAATTTTGGCCGTAAAATGTCACTTCACTTGCAGAAAGTTCTGCTTTTCAGATGCAAACTGTCTCCTCACAAAGATTAAAGTAGAAAAATCTGTGCTTTCACAGACAACCTAAAAGAAACTTGGAATTAAGTTTTATCACATGTATTTGAGCGTGAAGAAGAAAAACACTGAGCCTCTTGCTTCTGCATTTGTAATGAGTAGCTGACTGTTTTACATGCAAATTCTATAACTTATGAATCATTGTCTGATTTTGTACTGCTTATTTAGCTTTGCTAATTAGGTCAAGCCAGTTTACCACTAAGACAAGAACTACAGTGTAGCTGTAATCTATAAATCTCTCCAATACAGCTTTGAATAATACTTATAAATTTAGAAAGCTCTGATTCCTTGTATAAAATGGGTAATACATTATGATCAAGCTTCTCTGAACATAAAGCAGACTTTCTGAGAATCCACAACATTTAATTTGGGGACAGGAACATAATCCTTTTCTGAAATGAAAACAAAGCAAACATAACAGAAGAGGAACTACTGAACTTCACAGTACTTTACGATCCCTCTCAATGCTAATTCTCCCCATGAGGTTTAAGTCGTGTGCCCAGAATGCGTAATTAGGGTAGCTTTTTTATATCACTTCATTACTTTGCATTCACTTCCTCCATAGCAATACCTAGAAGGCAACCTGACAATTTAATGTCTAGCAATGCACTACTGGAAAAACACCTCCCCCACTGCCACCAAAATGTTTCTTCTAACACCCACTGCTTTACAAAGACACATTGGGACAAAAGACACTTGCAAAATCCTTACAAAATTTTAGTGTTTACCAGTAGTTTAAGAAATTCACAACTATTTTTCTTTTTAAATGGCATCACTCAGACTGCTTATGAAGAAAGCCAGTATCATGTTTACTGTTCCAAAGCTAAGTCTCAAATCGTTCTTGCTGTTTTGATAAGTATAGAATAAAAGGAAAACACCCTTTGATTTAAAAAATTAAATCAGCATTCTGTTTCCACGGTGATATGCCAAGTTTAAAGTTTTTAATAGGTACTAGTTAGTAATTTACAGTATGGGTTTGCAGCACCTATGCTGAACTGTGGAAAACTGTAAATTGCCTGAAGTTAAGTGAGCAAGGAAGGCTAGAGCTTTTTATTGAGGTTGTGAACAGGACAATCATGTCAGTTACTGCCCCAAGCCATTTTCTGGCTTATGGAAAAAAATAAATCTACGGTCAACCCCGAATAACTACACTTCCCTGTAAAAAATAAACCAGTTAAATCAAGGTCCTGCTAATCAGACAGATATTTCGCCTTTTGGTTTGTGTTTGCCGTTGTTTTTAATACAGGATTCTGCCTTCAATCAGGACAATTTTGTGCTTCAAATGAAATACAGCCATTTTCAAAGCTAACAGGTGTTTTTAATTTAAGAGGAAAACTAATCTAGAAAGTTCTAATGACACCTGTCCTCATAAATAACCGAGCATGTTTCTCCTCCTTGCAAACGCTTTTGTTTTCCAGAGTTCTGAACGGGGGCACCTGCTCTATTAGACAGAGGCGCTGGACTTATTCTTCCTGGGGCTAATGGGCCAACCACCTTGTACCAGAACTGAAGGAACATTTGGTACCTCACATCTAACCCTGTCACTTCTACTGCCGGACAGTTTAAACAACAGTGCCCTGAGCAAGACTAGCAAGAAAATGTCACCCACCTGACAGTTCTTCCCAGTATAACCCAAAGGACATATACATCGGTATGTGCCCAGGCTGTCCACGCAAGTGCCTTTGTTCAAGCAAGGATGTGAATCGCACTCATTAATTTCTGTGAGGCAGAAGGGTCCTGTAAATCCCACTGGACAGTGGCAAGTAAAGGAATTGATCCCATCCACACAAGTACCTCCATTGAAACAGGAGCTGCAAGAGAGCGAGAGCGAAGGTAAGCAGAGACAAAATGCAACCGGCTCACAGCCAAAACAGCACATAGACATTACTGGAACGACAGAGAAAACCAGATTACAGGATCTGCTGACCACCATCAAGTTCCTGCTAAAGAAGCATAAATCAGTTTAACAGCAATTCAAGGAGACTCCAGCTCATTGTTTTTTACCTTGGCAGGCAAAGAAAGCAAAGCAGGGTTTCAATGAGTCATTAGTGATGGGGTTAACTTATTTCATTAAATCTTCCCAGCTACAACGTGACCACAAACAGTACAATACCAGGCAGGCGTGTGGCTTGCTCAAACTGATAAATTTTATACAAATTTTATTACAAATTACAATTGTATTACAAATTATGAGAAACAAAAGAATTTGCCTTTTTTTTAAAGCTTCAAAGGAGTAAAAGGTATGTTTTCTCAAGGAAAAACTTTGTTTAACATGCAAAACACAAGCATGTTCTTCACTAAAATCATGTGAAAGTATTGGTATTGCTAAATTCTTTCCTCTTCTTCTCATGAGAACCTTAAGTCCTTGATTTGTAAAACTACTCATACATGCCCTGGCAGCATTTAGATCAAAGGAAATATTCCCCCCACCCCAATCTTCTCATCATAAGAAATTCTGCCAGATTAGGTGTCCTGTGGAGAAGTGACTGGGAAAGTTAGGAGAAGTGATGCCTCATGCAAAATTGCCTCCTTTTTCCTTCTACAGAAACGCCTGCCAGGAAACTCCCGCTTCTCTTAAAATAACCCTAGATCAGACTCACGATAATCAGTTTGATAAAGTACACAAAACAAATTCATGCTTGTTATCTGTCCTGTGTACCGTCAAGGGGTACTTCCATGAGAGAAGTCACTGACTCATCTCCTTGAACTTCCAGTGCAAGTTTTGAGTAGCTCAATTCTGACTGTGATTATGGCTGAGATGTCAACATTAACCTATTCATTAGAGACGTTCCTCTGCTTTGTGGGCCGAATACAGGGAGCAGAAACTACTGTTTACATTCATGGCAAAATGCATGTAAGAAGAGAAGACAGAGGAACTGCCAATCACTTGTCATGTTTCACTGAAATCAGGTACCCATCTCTAAAAGAAGATGGCACTCTCTCACAGGCAGCTTCTCACATAAGACGTGGAAGAATCATTTGCACAAAATTCAAATTAACCAACCACCATGGCGCTCTTAAGTATAGCTCAGGAAATCTTGATTGGGAAGGTGTGACTGGTTCAGCTTGGCAGAGCATTGAAAATTGCTACATCCTTCATTCATACCTGCAAGACTGGTTTCTGTCCTGACTGATAACGAAAACAAAAACAGGATGCACCTCAAGGAAGAACCAGGCGTTCTGCTAAAACACCCAACATATTTCACTTGATTAAATGACTGTTGTGCAAATTAAACACACCCTCATCACTGACACAATCCAGTTCTTAAGCAAAAGATGTTAAAATACTTCCTCCCCCAGAAATGCAATTTTATAAAAGGTAAGAAAGATCTTTCCTTTATGTGCAGAAAACTGATGACACTACGAAGAGCACTGCATGTAGGCATCTTATTTTTTTCTGGTAACTAGATTAGAACAGACTATTTTTTTAATTGTTTGTTGTTTTTTTTTTAACCACCTCAAGCTTTATTAGAAATTCCATTTGAGAATCTGAAGTTACTTACATCAGTCTTAACAAAGCTTGAAATAAACACGCAGGAAGATGATGGATACACAAGTTTAACCATCAGAGAGCTTTTAAAACTAGCATTTATATAAGGACCAGCTGTCAAGCATTTTAATTCAGTTCCACACCTTCCCCCACTTCAGAACAACTCAGGTTTTATCTCAACACTGCTAAACCACATCCAATTTGTGAGCATTAGAAGATCACTGATGATTAAACTTTTCCAGTACAGAATTTGTGGATTTAGCGTTCCTCCTGGTTGCTGCTTCTTATTATTTGCAGTCAATAACTGAATTCAGGGCTAATTTATTTTTCCTGCCTTTCTGAGAGTTGGCCATCGCTTCCATTTTTGCAGCTTTCGTATTTCTCAACACAGTTAACAACAGTTCTCAACACAGTCTGTAACCAATCAATTACTTCCCCTCCCCATCAGATAACGGTCTTGTAAAAATACAAATTATTTATGTTTTAATAAGCTAGCATCTGTTACTGTCTTAATGTTTCTTAAAAACACTGTCATATTCCTCCTATAATGGGACTAAACTTCTAACTAGCCACGCAAACTGAAGACCAACTTTTGACAGGCAACTGTCTTTCAGCTGGCATCCTGCAAAAGGAAAGCACAAATCGCCAGCAGTGACAAAAGGCAGGAAACCAGTTGAAAACTCCTTCTGAGTAGGACTGACTTCAAGCTGCGAGCGCAGGCTGCGTGGCTCCCTGAGCGCAGCAGCGCAGGGAAGTTCTCTCACCTCTCAGTGCATTCATCGATGTTGTTCTCACAGTTGGTTCCCTCAAAGCCAGGCTGACACTTGCACGTGTAGCTGTTGACGTAGTGGGTGCACGTCCCTCCATTCCTGCATGGCTCGCTCAGACACTCATTGGTATCTGTCTGACATTTATCTCCATGGAACCCAGGCAGGCAGATGCATGAGAAAGAATTTATCCCATCCACACACGAAGCTCCGTTTTGGCAGGGATCTAAGATAGAAGCATTACAGGAAGTATTAAAATGGGTAACAGTCAAAGGCCAGGTCTGGAATAGTAGCTTTTGGGAAAAAAGTATCACACAGCCCAGAGAGTCACAGACTACTGACAAGTTTTTCTGAGTATGGAAGAAATAATTGCAAAGCATTATCAATAACAAACTCACAGGAAGGTGCGGATCAAGGCCAAGCTTCAAGGCCTAAAGGTTTCTCTGCTGGGATTTGTTCAGCCAAAACCAACAAAACCAGACCTAAAGTCTCTTGGTTTAAAAATCAAACTCCTCTTTTTACATAAATGCCTTCTGAGAACAGCAATAAAACAAGCAACTGTTTCTTCTTCCTTATCAAGTCTTATTCATAAGAGAACTCAGACTGTTCTCTCGCTTCCACACACTGCTCAACACACAAAAGAACTTGTTGTGCTTAAGTATGAAAGCAGTCCAGTCAAATCAAATGTGTATGTGTAAATTACTATATATATGAGCACTTATGTGTTACTGAGCACTTGATATTTTTCCCAGTATCAAAGGCTGCCTGGAGAAAGGCTGTCAGAAAAGCTCACAGATTCATACACAACCTTGGATTCTTCTCACCTCTGCATTTCTTGACATTTCCTTTATCACTACCATGACCTTGCTACTTGTATATCACCATTTTTTGGACTAAGCCACCCCCTACTACTCTTTTCCCTCTACTACCACAAGTACTGCCTCAAAGAGCTCTTCCATTCTGTAATTTCTTCCTCCTTTACTCCTTCCACTTATGGATTTAAGACCTATATTACTGTGTCAGATACTGCCTCCGAAGCCCATTTCCTTTTGTACTCTGCATTCCCTAGACCAAATGCCTATGGAAATGAAGGCAGGGAAGGAAAATGGGAGGGAGGAGGAAAAGGGGAGACAGGAAGAGAGATTAAAAAAAGGCTAAGGAGCTGTTTTTTTGGATACATGACTATCCTTAAGTACTATCAAAACACAAACTTTAAAAGGCAAATAGACTCCACACAAGATTTGCAGATCAACCTAAGTACAAAAATCATTCTGTTCATGGTAAATGAAGAAATCAGATGTGAAAGGTAATTAAAGCTCATTTATTGACGAAAAAATATGCTCACATGATAAAAAATTGTGTTATTAGAGACACACCTGCATCCAGTTAAAGGTCCTCTGACTATTGTGGAGAAAAAGCCCATTCGAAGTGAGACCCCTGTCAGCTACAAAATGCTGTGTCTATGGCAGCCAGCTGTTTATGACTGAAGCCAAAAGCTGCACGTTAATTTTCTGTGCCGCACATTTACTGACAGAAAAAGGAGACTCAAGTATCAACTTCTCAATAAGTTCTTGTTGTTGGAGGGGTTGTTTGCTTCATAGATTAAAGACACTTGGCTCAAGCGTGGAAGGTTTTTGTTATGCTAAATGAAATCAGCTGTAGCATTAATTTCAAATTCTTCTTCAACCTCATGGGTGTGCTGCCTAACAGACAACATGGGATGAACCTCACAGCTTTCAGAACACTTAGGAATGAGAGATTTCCCAGCTCTTCAGCAGAGAAAGACAAACACTTGAAAAACGTTTTTATCTTCAGACACCCACATAAGAACTAACAGAAGCAATAATTTTGTTGGCTTCAGCAAGCAAAGCTCTGGGTCAATGCACCAGTGCGCTATTTTTTGTACTATACCTGTTTGCTCAGAAAGAGGGGATCAAAAGCTCAGGCTGAGCCAGATGTCTTAGAAGGTCTTTCAGCAGTGCTGCTTTGCAGTCTCCTACGTTAATTTTTGCTAACAGACTTGTTTGGATCCTTCATTACAGCAGTCATAAATTAAATTTTTTTTCAATGCAAAATACAACTCTCGAAATTCATATCTAAAGTCTTTAAGACTTTGGTTTGGTAATTTTAAAAAGCTAATAAAAAATAGAGGTTTGGATTTGAGGTTTTTTTGGTTGTTTGGTTTTTTTTAGAGAGACAGCCAATTAAAAAATTACA
This sequence comes from Scolopax mira, assembly GCA_004320125.1. Classification (NCBI taxonomy): domain Eukaryota; kingdom Metazoa; phylum Chordata; class Aves; order Charadriiformes; family Scolopacidae; genus Scolopax; species Scolopax mira. The sequence continues at coordinate 97,833 of BJBW01003959.1, forward strand.
ACATTGTGAACTTCTCCAAGGTTTGATAAAGCACTTTTCAAATAGTAACAGATGAACTTTTAAACACATCTCTCAGGAGACACTTCTCAGGAAACTCTGATTTCATCTGATGATGATACAGAATATGCCCAGAAAGAAAAAAAAGTTACTATGTATTTGGTTTCCCTTGTAAATGGCAATGTCAAGGGCATGAAATATGCTTTCTTGTAATTTATACAATTTCAGTACGTATCAATGTATAGGCTATCCTCCTGCAACTGATATGTATTCTGGAACAGAGTGCCTTCCTGCTGCTTAATTTGCTTTCAAATATGGATTAACTGGAACAGCAACAGGACCCAATCTTTCCAGAATATTAATGTCAGACAGAGACATTTCAGGAAAGACTGCTATACCCCCGATTCCCACCACACCTCAATCAAGCTTAACAAACCTTAACAGGTAAGCCCTGCAGTGTTAATTTAACTTGGTGTATTAAAATTTCAGGCAAATCTAATTCTTCATTTAACAGTGTTCCTTGTTAAAGTATGTAAACGCTAAGGACCTTTTCAAGTTAAGAATCTGGGAACAACCCCTACTATCAGAACAGTGCAGTCCATTTCTAACAGCTGAACATGGTGGATTTTGACTGCCTCAAACATGCAAGTTAACAAAGCTCAGGTTTGGGTTTTTTGTCTTTCTGGTAAGATATATAATACCTTTCACAGCATCTGTCAAATAGTAGTCATCAAAAGCACAGCAAAATTATTCCTTGGAAGAACTGGAAAACACAGAACAATCTGCTGATACTCACTTGAAAGGCAGTCATCAATGTTACTGTCACAGTCTCCTCCAGTAAAGCCTGGCCGACACTCGCACAGGTAACTGCCTTGGATATTATGGCACAGAGCATGATTTTTGCAGGGCTTGGAGAGACATTCATCAATATCCACTGTGCATCTCTCCCCTGAAACACGGAGAGTCCAGAAATAAGACCCCTCATAAGGCGATGGTCAAAAGGCTGAATGCCAACACAGCTCAGCATTGAAAGCACAGTATGTTCCCCATCCACATTACCTTCCCAGCCAGGGGCACACTGGCAGGTGTAGCCTTCAGAGTCAGGAGATTCTTGGCAAATTCCTGAGTTCTCACAAGGATCAGGGGAACAAGGAGCAACCACTACCTGACAGTTCACACCTGGAGAGCAGAAGGGGAAAAACCAGGAGAGCATGCTGCTAAGAGCTTGGTGCTTCTTGGAGGAACAAGTAAGAGACTGTAACTCGCATGATGATCCTACACAGCAGCAGACAGCATTTCCATATTTGAAAAATCTCATCAGAAGGAAAGGGAGATCAGGGTACTCCTCATGGACTCAGTGGGTACAAGCGAACAGCAGCCACAGTAATTCGGAGTTGAACGCCCCTTCAATTCTCAGTACATTTATATAGCTCAGTGTAACTTTCTCACAAATAAAATTAAGCTGAACTGACAATAGAACATTTTTTAATAAGTCCTAAAAAGGCTTAGATATGGTCTTATTAAGTACTCCACTGCTGTATCATGTCTAAATGAACTGACCGTAATTTAACTCCATACAACCATGGCATTTCCCCTCTTGAGTCTTATTTCCATGAAGTTTAATGAAAAGATTAAAATAGCACTAAGGGTGCAATGAAGTAGAAAGGAAGAATAGAACAAAAACTTCTCTCTGCATTTTCACCTTTGAATCCTTTCCTACAGGTACATCTGTATCCATTCAACAGATCCTCACAAGTTCCTCCGTTCTGGCATGGGTTTGATTTACATTCATTCCCTTCTGTAGAACAGTAATCTCCTATCCAGCCTGGATCGCAGACACACTTGTACCTTTAAAGGCAAAAACAGCAGGAATTTTAAGAGCATTCGGAAATAACTCTTCTACTAGCCAGTTTCTCCAGGATTAGTTACAGAGAGAAAACCAGAAGAACTGTCTTTAGGAGAGTCCTAAGTTTCATTTAGTTTTGAAAAAAAATTTTTTTTTTTTTCAAAAAACCCCAAACCAACAAAACTGCATAGTTTTGAAAATACTGAAAATAAACCCTCCATTAAAACCACACTTGCCTCTGTTACAGTTTTCACAAAGTGCTCAGTCAACCAGCAATATGTTTCTGCTTTGATAAGACCTCTCAACACATTTAAACAAAGACAGAAAAAAAGATTTTGAAAAGTGGAGGGGGACAATAGGTTGCAAAGATAACTAGACTGACTTAATACAAAGCAGTGGTTACAAATGAAAACAGCTGGCTGGGAGCAGGAGCAGTATCCTCCATCATGTTTCAAAACCTGAAGTAGAGCAGCACTCCACCCATATGACATAGAACCAAGGACTCGGTGAATCACCTTGAACTCAGGCCACCTTGAACACACACACACACACACACACACACTGGCCTCCCTCCCTGTTATGTGAACAAGATTTATTTTATCTGGCACCGAGCATAAGGTGTACATGGGCATAAATATGAATGCAGGTGACAGATGACAGACAAGATGAACCAAAACATTTGTTTTCCAAGCTTACACAGAGGCTTAATTAGCAATAAGGGCTCTGGGGAAAGAGCCGAATGCTGCCCTACAGAGCTGCCCGCAGTGGGAAATCACTTGCTCGCCCAAGCGCTGATGCTTTCCAGGATGCAGCATGTATCTGGGAGACACTGCTACTCTGTGAACAGTTGGGAAGCTTCACAAATACAAATCCCACCTCCCCAAACCTGTTGAACTCCCTGCACTCCCAGACGTATTAACCAAAAGAGCCCTGATTCGGGGCTTCTGAAATCAGCATTTGGCCTCAATTCGGAAGCAACTACTACCATCAAGACAGCCAGAAAGAACTTTCCCTTTTTACTCTGGACACGCAACAGCAAGACTAAAGCTGATGAAATCTCAGTCTTGGACTGTTCTAAGCCAAATACCACTCTATGTCCTAGTGTCAAAAGTTGTCTGTCTGTTCCTTAATACAGAGTATTTGGGTAGCAAGAACAGCAGCAGCCAACAAAGAGACTCTCCATGCTCAATGTTTTAGAGTTTGAAGGAACGGGTTGCTGCCGCTCCCCAAAGATTCAATTTGGAACCATTTTTTTTTTATGATTATATCACAGGCAGCAGCTAAGTCCTGGATCTTAATCTCAGAAAGTAGAGAAAAATCAGAAACCTCAAGTAAAGATGGAACTCCAGGCAAAGCAAGAAAAAACCAAAATATAGTAGGCAGCAGGTAAGTTTAATGTGACAATAAATACTTACCCACTCATAACATGTGTGCAGTTGCCATGTACACAGGGATTACTAAGACAGCCATCTGCCTGTGACTGGCAGTGAGGATGATGGTAACCTTCAGGACATACACAGCGAAAGCCATTGACTTCATTTATACATGTTCCACCATTATGACATGGGTTTGATGTGCATTCATCAATGTCCACATTACAACGCGGACCTAGAAAAAGAACCAATAATTATTAAGGAATATTTCTTGTAAGAACATTTGCTTTACATGTCTGTGAGAACATACATTGAGACACAACTCAGTAAAGCCAATGCAGCGGGACAGAGCTTGCATGCCTCCGTGCTTTAAGTGAAGTCAAGAGAAGCATTTTTGAAAGATGCAGCACTTTTCTGTGCCTGGAAAACAGCACTTACACTCAACAAGTATTTACAAACCATTCAAGAATCTCAACAGAATTCCACTAAAAATCACCGGTTAATATTCATTAGGAAGGCAAAAGTCACTCAATGGTATCATGCTTCGAACAAACCTCTTGAGCTCCACTTGTCATAGCCCTGCTCTTCTGCTTTGAAAGTACCTACCCTTTGAACAACCAATACTGCCATACTGTCTGCAGTAAATATAGTTCTTGTGGTTTATTGCGCAAAAGGGACTCTAAAAAACACCGTTTCCTGTTTTGCCTGCCTCTGATTACGACTGCAAGATGCTTGAAGTAGTGACCATAAGATCTTGTGAGGCTGGAAAGCTAAACAAAGTGAATGTTACAGTAAGTTGAAAGCATTTTTAACATAAGGATAGGACAAAGTAATGAGACCCCATGCAAGCTCTTTAAATACTGGAATATGGTCAATTCATCATATTACTGAATTATTTTAACAGCAAAAGAGTAAGAAGTCCAGTAGGATAACAAATATGGTATGGCAGCAACAAGAAGATTGAAAGAAGAGTGCTCTTGAAAGGATCATGCCTCTTCCTTTTCTGGGGACTAAAGGATACCACCATGCCAGAGCCAAAGGAAGGGAAGAAGGGGCGTCAGAAGTTCAGAAAGACACCGAGAGAAAAGCACAAGACACATGAAACCTCTTAGTGCTATTTCTAATGCATTTCAGATCAATTCTAATTAGAATCATTCAGTAATAAACAGTAACAAACGTGATGAGAAAACAGTTATAAACAGAACCAACTGCCTTATGACAATCATTTTATGAGCGCATTACCCTACATGGCTCAAAACATTTTAAGGCCATTATAAACAGTGTTGAGATGTGCTTTAGTCATCAGAAATAGTCCTGATGTAGACCTACAGTTCTAAGCATAAAAGTGCGTAAAAACTTCTTCTTTCAGCCCTGCTTTTACTGTATTAAATAATTCTTTATAGTTTAAAAAGGAAACAGAACAGACCACACTATGAAAGAGAAGTACTGAAAAAAGCAGGTGATTCATTTGGAGACTTCAGAGGGGAGAACAGCTCATCAGAACACTGAGATAATGCTTTACTTTCACAGAAAGAGAAATACTGTTCACGGCCAAAGCCCAAGGTACTGTCTAATCAAATACCTCTTTATATTGTCCACAATCTCTCTGTCCCCGAAAAGAAGCTGTAAATAATAAACCGAAGTCACATGGGTTTATTTGTTATAAAACCAAGAACCCTGAATTGGATGTAATTACCTAACAAGAACGGCATCTCACAGCACACATTAGGCCATTTTTTTGCTTGGTAGAACTTGCTGTAATGCAAGACGCTGAGATTCAAAGATTAAAAGGATTTACCGAGATACCAACTGAATCCCTTGCAGTCTATATGCAAAGAACAGCTTCCTTAGCTACCCGGATAACTATCTTCAAAACAACTCAAAGCTATCAGGTAGCTGACTTTACCTGTAAATCCAGGTTTGCAAGCACAATTGTAGCGATTAATGCCATCAATACAGTCCCCATGAATGCACGGGTTACTTGCACAGTCATCAAAGTTATTTTCACAGTTCACTCCTGAAAAAAAAGGTAGAGGAATAAGGAGACCAAATCTTACAAGGAAGACAACACAACAATTTCACAGAAATAGCCAAATGAAGAACCCCACCTGCTTCAAAATCACATGTGCATTGGTGCAACTCAAACAGGTGACGATGCCAAAGCACTGTTACACTGAGGAATGTCACCCAGGTGCTGAATGAATATGACCCTGAACTTGTACTAAAGGTTTAAACAAAAGAAAACACCATTTTGAACACCATGCCTATTTTTTTTCTGCGTGCTTGAATTTTGGAAATAAAGAGGAGGTAAATTCTTCCAAGACCAGTTGCAATACCAGTGAGGATTAGGCAATCCTCACAAACACAGGAAAATTGAGCAAGGAAAAGTCACGTGAAAATGATACTCTCAATACCATAAGCTTATCTCTGTATGCAAATTAAGCACACACCAGAGCACACACAAGAAATACTTAAATGCTTGAATTGTGTTAGAATCCAGTCCTTCCACTTGTGCCGTACGCACCTGAAGTGCCAAGCAAACAGTTGCATTGGTAGCCATTCACCAAATCAATGCAGCGCCCTTGATGGAGGCAAGGATTGCTGTGGCATTCGTCTATCTGCTCGCTGCATATGGCACCCATGTAGCCAGGATTGCATATGCATGTGTATGAATCAATTCCATCTTGACATTCCCCATGGTGGCACGGATCAGGATCACAGTTGTTGATATTCTCCTCACACAGAAGGCCAGTAAAACCTAAGGAAAAATGATGAAGAGGAGTAATTAAGAAGTCAACTGGTATGACACTGCGGTGAGTATAATCCAAATATAGAAAGACTCATATTAAGAATCAACAAAGTGGCAGACAGCACAAAAGGTAACTGGGCATCTCAACTGTTGCCCATTTTCCAGCCCTGGATAACAATTCTCTTCCGCTGCTCACAGCATTACAGTCTTGCATGGAGAATCCTGGCATTGGAAGTGGTTACCTTCAGTTTATTCGGAACAGCAGCAATGAGAGGAAACACGTAAATCTCCATGGGAAATATTTACTTGCATCAGTATAAACTATCTAAAGGCACTCTTCTGTCATTATTTCCTCTACACAATACTGGGGGGGGGTCGACTTTTTTAGTATGAGAAATTACTGCAAAGTTGCTGCAGAAACCTTCCCAAGGGATCTCCCTTGGCTTATGTCAAAGCTTCTGCAGCTTTGCTTATTAGTCTCTTGCCCCCTCTCATTGGGAAACCTTTCAGTAACTCCAATCAAGCACCAACTGCAAATTTAAGACAGACTGCATGCGACTTCTTCAATGAGCAATGAAACAAGCAGAAATTTGGCCTGTTTCATTCTGCTTCAGCTGGGAAACATCCTGAGCAACAGAGGAGGGCAGAATCTATTCATCAGAAGGGCTAAAACAATGGTTCGGGAAGCTCAGAGCAGAAAAAAACTCCCTCAGGAGCCCTGTCTTCCATGATGGAACAGAGCTATATGAAACAGAGGCAATTTAAAATAAAAGGGTTTCAGAGATAAAGTTGTGAAGCAACAGCTCAAGCTGCCTTCCAGCAGCTGGAGATTAGGAAGGCAGAACTTCAAATTTCAGACACCAACTGGAGACTGATACAAACCAAGCTGCAGGGAATTTCAACAGCTGAAGAGCAATTCTCACCTGAGTCTTATAAGTGGATAACAGGCTCCCCATTTTTCATACAGGTTTGTGGTTATTTCTCTGGTCAAACATACCAGGTGACGGCTAACATTTCCAAGTTCTGCGAACGTATGCATGGATGAATGGGTGTGGAAGTAGGTGGGGAGAGGGAAGGGAAGCTAGTTAGAGAGATGGATATAAAAAGATGTCAGGAAAGGAAGAAAAATAAACGGGTAAGAGGACTAACTAAGAGTGGGGAAAAAAAAGAGAGAAAAAAAAAAAGAGGCAAAGAAAAGAGGAAAGACCTAAGACAACTCAAGAAAACTCAAGAAAAGAAAAGCCATGATCTATCACTGGGAAGGAGAAGTGGAATAATGCCGGAAGGGAAAGAAAAGACAAAAAGCAAGCAGTAAATAGAGCTATCTGTACAGCATTTGGCCAAACATTTTGCAGTTTTCATTCACTTTGGCAGCTGGCGATTATCATTCAGGGAACACCTATCACCCATAATATGAGAGTAATAGATCAAGAACATACTCAAACATTATTTTCTAGTAACTGCTTTGCCTTAATGATGAATTCCATTTTTCAGTCCTATAGAAGGCTGACAATATTAAGTACTTAGTATACTTTCATTCAAAAAATGAAAAACTACCTTGTCTCCTATTGTAGCTTGACTGAACCACTTAAAGATCAGATATATTTCTCTCTCTTAACTGAACATACCTTACTGAGATACGATTTCCCTCTTTGCAGACAGGAGTTAGACTAGAAAAATCCCACTTGAATATAGAACACAGGAGTCCCTCAGACAGGACAGAAAAAAGTCCTAATGCAGAGTCGCTCTTCCATTTTCAGCCAAAGCCAAAGTACTAACCAAAGATTTTACTAAGAGCTGCTGCTTCAGTAACAAACATTTGGTTGCTTTCAGCCTGCTTCTTGAAAATGCTCCACACATCATGTGCCTTCATGGAAGGCCACATTCCTCATCTGGGAAACCTAGAATTTCTGTACTGAGATGGTTCCAGCAGTTTAGTGCCCAAATTCAGAACATGCTTTTCAAGGCACACCTCTCCACGTTGTCCTCCATTCTATGCCCCAAAACCCTCCTAGTTCCAATAAGCTCTGCATTCTTGGTGAATGAAAGCAATCACACCACACACCAGCTTGAGAAAGACTTTCTAAGGTAGTTTTCAAGTTTGGAGAAGATTTGAGCTTTTTCTGTTTCTTGCAAGTGTCATCTTATTCTATCACATGCTATAATCAAAAGGAGAATTCTGACAACAATAATTAGTCCTCTCCTGATTAGAACTACTGCATTTCCCTACTTCCAACAAATTCATTGTTTCTTTAGGTACTTTGGGGAAGGGTGTGTGTGTGAAATACTGGAGAGGAATTTTTAGGCTAATCTCTGCTGTATCCTGTATAGCACAGAATAAATTAGTGAAGTCAAATTTGCCTTAGCAACTTGATTATTGTAATGATTCAAAATGAGAAAAATAGCCAACATAGCAGCACGCTTCTGGGACAAAGGTAGGTCCAGGAATTGTTCCATCTCTTCCCTAATAGAAGAGCTAAAGATTCCATGCCTGAATCTGCATCACCAGCAATTCATCACCCACCATTATATGAAAGCAACCAGAAGTCATTCCTTACTGAGAATTAGACTGTAACAGCTCTGAACTGCCCACACCCTCTTATTTGACCAGATATAAAAATTAAATTTATCTACATCACTCCTAGAGGGCTGATGATAAGAAAATCCCATAATTAAACCTGACGCTTCTACATGTATAATTAACCAAGCAGTAAAGGAATTTAGTGCCTTCAAAAAAACCACCTCAGTTCCATCCACAGTTCTGACAAAACTTCAGTATGATGCTTGACAAAATATTTTAACTACATTTTAGAAAGCAGCTCCTGTGTGGTATCTCATCCAGAGGACTCAATTTTTACTGCATTTATCTTCTGCTTTCGACATAAAATAGCCTGACCCAACAGAAGTCAGAATACACAGTAGTACTGCTCTGTCCATCTCTTGTTCTTCAACTGTATACTATATAATCCAATTTGGCAGAAAGAAAGAAAGGTAAGCCACATATGAAAGGCTTCATATCGCTGCTTTTCTACTCGTGGATTCCATAGTTAATACAGGAGAAGCTGTCACCTTCTGCAAGGCAAGAGATGGGGTTTGAAAGAGGGAGGCCAGAACTCATCAATTGTGAACTTATTGCTGTCACAAGAGAAAGGCTTTCTGCACTTAAATGCTATTCTCTGCCGCAAAGGAGTAGACAAAGCTTTGCAACAAACAAGCAGTATTTCAGAGAAAGACAGAAAGAACACTGATGCTTCTTTGACCACCCCTGTATGTATTTAGGTTACGTGCGACCTCCAGTCCAGGGGCTCTGAACACAAGACTAACCTGTGGCACACTGGCACTCATAGCCATTGGGATGGTCGATACATTTGGCTCCATTGAGACACGGCGTGCTGGAACAGTCATCTATATCAATCTGACACACAGCACCACTGAACCCTGAAAGGCAGAAAAAAAGATGAAAATCCAGAAGTAATTTTAAGCAGCTAATCTAAACAGCTGCACTGATTTTTTAGCGAATCGTTAAAACTACCCAAATATAAGCTCAGTCATTCTAAACTCAATTGCATCACTAAGCACACACACCACACCCTGGATGGACTGGTTCCTCCTCCAAATCACCAGCCAAAATACAGTTTCTATCCTCCAGGTCAAAGGAACCTCAACTTGAAAACTAAGATGGCCAAGTCAAACAGAAGTAAGGCAGATGGAGCACAAGTGGTGTCCACCACTGGACAGTACATCTGTCTATAAAACTGAGAGGCCACCAATAACAATTTTCAAGTAATCAAAGCAAGTAACTTAAAATGAAACAATAATGCATATATCACTAGAGCCTTCAGACTAGAATTACTACATCAGAGTAGAATGTGGCACAATTTCGCACTTTATCTTTCAATACAATTTTTGAAATAGTTAACAATCAACAGGTTACATCAGATGGTGCAGATCAAAAAAAAAAAAACCCACACCAAAAAACCCAAACAAAAAAACCTCCAGGAATGTCTCTTAGAGGAGCAACCAAGGAGGAGTCATCATTAGTCAATAAGAAGGGATGCAGAGCAGGATTTTATCGAGTATATTCTGAACTAAGCCATTTTTGTAAGCCATCAGGGAAACAAGTGACATTTACCCTATAGCTAATACTGATCCCTCAGCTCAGCATTTATCCTTCTTTTCTAAACTGGAGACCCAATCCATCTCCCTCCTCATGCAAGCAATATAAACTGTACTGATGCAAAAATGGCTTCTGCCTAAAAACCTCAAAAAAAGGCAAAAAGGATGGAGAGGCTCTGATTTTAAAAACATTATTTAGAATTACTCATCTATATCTCACTATGATACCCACAGTAACAGAAGTTCATGCTCCAACTACCCTTCAAGGTGAGACATCCAATTGTATGTTTCTCAACATTTATATTTAGTTACAGGCACAATCCTACTGCAAGCAATACACGTCTGTCCTTATTTACCTAATTCTTGGTGAGGTGAAGCATGAAATGCTTCCAGAAATAAGTACGTACCAGGAGGGCAGACACAAAGAAAGCGGTTGACTTTATCAAGACACTCTCCATTGTTCACACAGGGATTACTCAGACACTCATCAATATCCTCTTCACAGTGAACACCTTTAAAACCTATTTTAAAAAAAATAAAAATAAATGAGAAGAGATGACTAAAGGCCTTAAAGTGCAACTGCCTCTTACAGCGGCATTGAAAGTCTAAGCCTAGTTTCTTTGCAATTTTGCAGTTTGGATAGAGCATATGAGGAAAGAACATACACCAGAGGTTATAAAGGGATGTTTAATGTGTCTTTTTCACTGTTGCTGAACACACACTCAATCCAGTGTAACAGGAGAAGTTTGTACTGAATTCACATTTAATGCCGCCTTCTACTTGATGAGAAGGGGTTATGTTTTAGCACTTTGGAAAATATCAGTACATTTAGGTATGCACCAATATAAGGTAATGGGTAAAGAAACAAACAAAGCAGATAATTTTAGTTCGAGGCTGTTTAGCTAATGACAGAGTAAAAGAAAAACTTTAAGAAAGGTAAATACTTGGGATTAGAGTTCTGCCTCTCAAAACAGATTAGATATTAATAAAAATTCATTCTATTTTTCATGGTATCAGCTGGTCACCTGCAGGGGTCACAGTTCTTTCATTATACTTTATAAGAATGTGCAACTGGCAACTTGCACCTTTTTTTACCACTGTCTATCAGAAAGCAAAATAGCAGACTACATAAGCTATTGGTATGCTGGACATGTAAATTTTACATGATTTCAATCGAGTAACTTTTTTTACAGTTATTTCCTCAGGTCAATGGGAGTCTACATCATCTGGAGTATTTTAAGGAGAGAAAAAAACCAAACACTATTATCCAGATCATAATATACATACCTCAAAACTCAATCAGTCTTTTAGAGTTTGCACCTGCTTTGCTTTCACAAAGGTGAGTTTCTGCACGTGCACTTTATCACGTACAGAAACAAATCTGTTCCCATACACTCCAGCTCAGAATGCTAACTTCCTTTGCTGATGTAGAGCTTGGTTTCTTTCTTAATCCTCTAATTGCTTTCTCCCTCCCCCCCACAAATGCCAAGTCCTCCTGGTTGGTGCCGCCACAGCAAGCTCTCACCATTTCATTTAGCCTCACCCCTTTGCAATTATGTGTTCCACCTCAGCAGAGCTGGCAACCCTCCCTGCGCTTTGCCTTCTGAATTCTTCCTTTGCTGGAAAAAAAACCCCGTCTTTGTCAGAAACTCCCCTCACCTGGCATACAGAGACACGTGAATCCCCCGATTTTATCCAGGCAGGTGGCATCGTTTTGGCATGGATTTGAGTGGCATTCATTGATGTCCATTTCGCAGCGTGGTCCCGTGTAGCCCTTCAGACACTCGCAGTGGAAAGAGCCTTCTGTGTTTACACATTTCCCAGCATGTTCACACGGATTGCTGTTTGCTGCAAGAAAAACACATACATGTGTGTTTCAAACCCCTTCTTGGAGCAGGAAAGCCACAGCATTCTTTATTAGTCATGGTCTTTTCCAGTGGTCATTCCTTTCTGTCAAGTAATACTGGGGAAAGGCTGTTCATCCTTCTGGGGAAAGGCTACTGCAATTGAAGAAAATGTGGCAGTTATTTGCCTCTATCAGAGGCAAAAAGAAAGATTGCTGTCATTACCAATGGACCAAAGGAGCAACTCAGGTCCATATGACTAATGACAGTTCTTAAGAGGAGAGCATAAAGTAGCAGGAATCAGAGAATTAATGATGCTTTCAAGGTCTTATCTTTATATCATCTTTTATGTTTACTTCACTCCTCAGGCTAACAAGATGCCACCACAGTCATAAAACAACAAAACTAGTTGTTTATGTTTGTGTGAAGTTTGAAAACTAGCACTACAAACTAGTTGTGTGAAGTTTGAAAACTTCATGTGTTTTCAAAAAGCAACAAAACTCTTGCCCAAGGCAGACCAAGGAATGAAATTCAAAGAAGTGATTCTTTCCAATACTTCAATAAGTCCTGCTTAGGTATTTCCTTCATGTGTTACACTCTAGAGGCATGAACTAGCACTCACAAAACTATCTGCAAGTCTGTTAGAGTCCAGCACAACAGCATGATATCAGAGAATTACAGCTTTAGAAGCCCAGGTGCTCAGCAGTCTCAGAAGGCACTTAAAAGACCCACCTATATTCTGGCTGTCAAACAGCCTTGATATATTCCTACCAAGGCAGGAGATGCAACAACTTCCACACAAGCTATGGTACTTTAATTGTACACTATAATTAAAGGGTCAGCTTAACTATCACACCTGTCTGTGTGCACGCACAATGCTAATGCCTTCCTGCACAACGAAAAACAGTTAAGCATCTCACTGCTGTTCATATCCCAAAGGCTAACTGTTCAAACACAGACAGCTATTCTGACTCAGCCTTTTGCCCCAAGTCTCATACAAGATTTAAAACTCATCTAAAGGCACTGAAACAGAAGGGGAAGAGCAGGAAAGCAGCTGCACTTATTTTGAGAAGCTATGACAAAATGTGTCTTCTTGCCCCAATGACCCAAATCCATGTTTGTGCACTCACAAGCAGCAAAGAGAAACTCACCCATTGCACATTCATCCACATCCTCAGTGCAGTCTGCTCCCTTATGGCCTTGAGGACAGGTGCAGATATAGTGTCCGTTCACGGGATTGGTGTCACACAGAGCACCCTTTTGGCACGGATTGCTAACGCATGCATCATCCAAGTGGCACAGAAGACCTACAGAATTGTACAAGAGTTCACTCAAAAAAGTGAGATATAGCAGTCAGACCTTATGTTTCACAATCAAATTCTCCATCCTGATATTTCAAATAGAGACTTCCACAGCCAGAAGCTTGAACAATTTCTTACAGGCTTCAACCCATAAAATCCCTCTGGCAGTCTACTACACGCTTATATAAACATTATATGTAAGTATAGATTCTGTGACTTCAGAGGTGTCTCCAGGACTTCTGGAGTGTCACAAAGGCTACCATTAACAAAATTTTCTTGGAGCAGTTAACTAGTTCTTATTTCTAACCAGCACGATGATTTTTCTGACAGCTGAAAACACAGGTGTGCATGAAGCTCACTCTCTTATTTCAGGTATGCTGATCGCTTGTATTTCTGGGTAGTAGCTAGGAGACCTTCACATTTTTACCTACCCTGCAATAGCAAATTTTCCAGTATGCCAGTAAGGGCATCCTCACTCATGCAAAAGTACCTAAATCGACTTTTAAGTACAATTATCATAAGTAGCACAGAGCAAATCACCCTCATGTATAACTTCTCAGGCAAAAAGAGGTCCTGCAAAGCACTAGAAAAATATCTGTTTTCTCTGCAATCTAAACTGTACTAAGTTTGTCTTCCAGCCTAATACAAATACGTCTTTGTCCCAAGCTAGGGAGGTATAAAAGGTCTTTGCTCATGGACAGCACATGTTTCCTTTTGTTCCTCCTGGTTTGGTCACAAAAGTGTGTAAAATAAACACACCACTTTAAGCAAATGCATAAACTTCAGGAAGCACCAGACCTAGTCAAGTTTTCTCTCCTTACCTGCCTTTCCTTCTGGACAAATGCATGAAAAAGAAGCCACTCGATCAATGCAAGTAGATCCATTGGCACAGGAGGCGGTGAAGCAATCGTCGATGTTCTTACTGCAGTCGTCCCCACTCCAACCATTGACGCAGACACAGGCGTAGCCTCCGTTGTGGTTGGTGCAGGTGCCTCCATTTTGGCAAGCATTGGGCTGGAGCTGACATTCATCAACGTCCTCAGTGCAAAATTGGCCTGATGCACAGGAACAGAACAAGTTCAATAAACATTCAGGTACTCAGACACAAGAAGATGCTCGCACAGACGTCACCCAGGGAAACACTGTAATCCAACTTGATTGCCACTTCTTAACTTCTAGAACATTCGAGCCTGAGAACTTCCAACACCACTTGTCAAATTAGGCAAAGACAACTAGCATCCCTCAATGACCCCAAATTAGGAACTGCAAGTAGCTTTAAAAAGGCACAGCATGGAAGCCAGAAGGTGGCCTGCAGTATATGATGGTACATCTGTGAGGATATGAGAAGCAGAAAGAATGAAGGCCTGCCTGCAGAGCAGCCAGAGGGACTAAGAAGAGAGAAGATGGCCTCAAGAAAATCTTGGCCAAAGCACTGTAAACAGGCCAGCAGCAAAGTACCTCTTGTCAGGAGAATTTAATTCTTTCCTATATTATTATGCAATGAATACTAGTTAATGAGGAAGAATAGAATTCTTGAGACACTTCTACCTAAAATACTCATTTTCCTTCCCCCCAGTATTTCCATAGACAACCACAAATAGCTGGGCTTTTCTTAGTTGTTTGTGGGGGGTTTTTTGTTATGGGCAAAATAAAATTTTCTCTCATAAAATGCTTTAATGACTGGAGGTATGAAAGGGAAGTTTTATGCTTCAGGGAGTTTTAAGGAAAAGGACAACTGGACCTCTAAGTATGAAATCGGTTTCTTAGGATACTGAGTTTCACAGTCCCATCTACTGGAAGCTCTGCATTTCACATTCTTTATTCAAATCCAGCTTGCTTTGACATCAAGATCTGTAGAACCTACCACTTGCATCAATATTTTTTCTCAACACCTATTCATCTTCCCAATTAAAGGTACATGGTTTACTTTTAAGCTGAAATCGTTTAGCTTAAGTTTCAAGTCATTAATTCTTATTTTGTGTTTCTTTAATAGATAAAACCTAATGGCTGAGCACCAGATAATTTCTTCCCAGGCTGGCACATGAGCGCACGTGTCATCACAGAGTACCGGTCACAGTCCACAATCTTCTGCTTGATAACCTATTTTGTCCCTTTCTGCTACATGAATAATTCTCCAACACTGAAAGCTTGTTGTTTGGTTTTTTTCCACGCTTCCTTATAACTTGCTTTTACCACCCTTTCTAAAACGTTGATATGATGTACATTGCACCAAAAAAACACCCTTTCTCAGAGAATAAGATTAGATTTATTTGATATGACCTTTCCCCCCCACCCTCCAGCTGACAACATCACCTCCCTCACTACTTGCAGGAGCTTTCCATTATTTGGGCTAAGACTGTTAAGTAACTGTGTTGTTACAACCAAGATCTTCCTATTTGTCTTCTCCAGCCACTGTAAGAGCTGCACAATTAAATTTCATTGGAATTCCCCCCATATTCAACGAGTAAGAAATTCAAGACCAGGCCACAGATCTTCCCTGCCAATTCAGGTCTGTCAATTTAAAAATACTTAGTAGATGCTGCTTAATAGTCACCTTGTTTATTAATGGCCCAGAAATTATGATGCAAGTGCACACACACACCCCTTCTCCAACATACAGAAACATTTATTGTTGGCAGGAATATAAAAACGTTCAGTCTTAGCTACTGTTCGTTTCCAGCTACTATTCTCAAATTATGACTCTTTATGTTTTCAAAGTACTTAAATAAATCTTAGCCTTTGGTCTTGCAAGCTCTGGATTTTTTTCCCTTAGTGGGAAAGAAATAAAATTATTTTAAAACAAAAAGTTGCACAACTGACTGTTCTGTGCCATGCATTCCTGCCTCCAGCAGGGATACTTCAAAACAAGGATTTTATCACTTGAAAAAAACATAATAAAATTTTAACAGTAATAATAATTATGATAGAGTTTTCAGAATTAATCCTCACTTCCCAATTTACTTAGTAAAACAGTTGGTGGGAAATTTAACACTTCATACTGTTATCTGCAAAACGTAGCAGTCTACATTATGAAAAAAACAAACCCATGCATTTGTCATAATAGAAGTCATTTGTTCATTAGCTTTCGATATTAGCTTATCAGTAACCAAACTGAAAACAGCCAGTTATCTCAGACTGGTTCCTAGTAGTAGTGCGTATCTCACAACTCAACACAACCGACTTCCTTTTTTAAAAAAAAAAAAAAAATCAAGATGTTATTTGCTTATTATAAACGTGATTTTCCTTCTTTCCTTGGAGGGCACCCAACCCAGATCAAAGAAGGCGCTCTCTGAGGAACGCTTACCCGTAGCGCCTCCGCTTCACAGAGGTGTTCTGGCAGCCTTTACATCCTCCTTTTGGCCACAGCCAACTTGAACTCGGCATCACCAAAGCCCAAACAGCATTCAAGGCCGGAGCTGCCCCACCACCCCAGACACCTGTGCCTCTCTCAGAGTCACCTGCCCTGCGACTGGCCAAACAGAACTCTCAAAATATAGTATTTTCTGGGTTGTGGGGTTTTGGTTGTTTTTTTCTTTTGGTGGATTGGGGGTGCGTATGTGTGTGCTTGTGGTTTCTTTTTTGGGGTCTTTTTTAAGCAAAGATGGGCAAACCACTCCCACACACAAACTCTCTGCGTTTGTTTTTACCTTCCCATTTCCAGTGTCATTAGTAATACCAACACTTAAGGGTAGGGGGAAAAAAAAAACCCAAAACAACCTAATTCTCCACTTCTAGGAATGATAGCATCAGGTGACATCACTGACAGGTTTGCCATAACCCTGTGTCTTAGGCTATTCCCTATTTCTGCAGCCCTAAACTAAAACAAACTTTGAAAAGGTACATCAACATCCCCACAGGAGAAGAATAAAGCAGAGTTTAAAGTTCTTGAAGCAATTCAACTGTATTTCAAGAAGATACCATGCTTATAGTCCTTAAATTTGATCTGCACTTAGCTGCAAAAGGAGCATTAGAAATCTGAGAAGCTAACAGATCACAATCATATTTGTGTTTAATTATGAATATGAATCAAAGACAGCTCCATCTTAACACAGTTTGTTTTAAAAACAAAGGAAATTCAACTCAATATGAGGGGCGTAAATGAGCAATTAACTATTGCATTTTACGACTGAGTATTTTAATGAAAAAATCCTGTGCTTCATTGAAGTTATAATTGAAAACCAGACTCAAATAACTTCTGGGCAAAAATATATGAATCAAAAAGCAACATAAGGCAAGCAGAACATACCAATCTGACTACATCCATGAGTACTCAGTTTCATCACCATCAGGCAATGGAAGTGTAACAGTATTTGAAAGATTTAGGAACTGTGTTTTAAAATAGTGCAAATGTCAGACTAAAGTCCAAGGTGCTCACATTTTTTTTAATTGGACGGGTGAATTGGCAAAAATGCAAAGCAGTTTCAACTTCACTGAATATGCCCAAGACCTCGTTGCTGAAGAGGGTTCAAGTGGCTTAGAAATGCATTCTGTAGCCAAAAGTGTTCAAAAAAGAGGGATAAAGGGTTTTTTAGATGGGATGGGTTTGACAGGGTTTGGGTTTTTTTAGACAACCTATGGTTGCTTAAATGTTTTTGTTTGTTTGTTTGTTTTTAAACTTCAGATTTCAAAATTAGTGATTAATGGTCAATATTGTAATTTTTGACGTGGTTTTGGAAGAGTTTTTTTGTTTGGGACTTTGTTATCTTACCCAACAACAATGTTTGGTTAGTTTTTCTGTTGTTTTCTTGGTTGTTTTTTGTCCCCAGAACCAGCACACACATCCATAAACGTCCCTCAGGACTGCCCTCCTTCAAAGCAGCATCATCACTTAATTCTTAGTGGGACCAAAAGATGGCCACAACCTCTCGCTTCCCCAAAAGGACTGGTTTACCCTCAATAGAGATTTCAACTCCTTGTACAAATGAAAGAAATAGATTAATATTTTGGGCAGGTGCTGCAAAGAAAAGATTTCACCTACACCTTTGACATAGTGTCTGTCATGGGAGCTTCCCGAGTGACTTTTTTCACAGCAGATACAGAAGTCTCTTTCAGTGTCTGACAGAAACCAGGATATTTTCTGCATGAGACTTCTTTTTGCCAGGTTAGTTCAGTAGATTTAAATCAAATGTGACAAAAGATCTCTGAAACAGTTTACATAAGGGATGCTGCTTTGACTTAATTACAACTGAACAAGTACGTTTATTTGTAGCCATGTACTTAGTAAGCCTGTTTTCTTCTTGTTAAGAGTTTTAGGAAGAATCAAGGCTTTCATTCACACAATTGAATCCAACTTTCCAGGGCAAACTCCATGAGTTTGTACAGTGTAATAAACATATTCCTAACCCTAGTGCATAACCCTGAATGCCATAACCACTACAGCTAAACATCAATTCATTTAGCTGGAAGTTTTCTTTCTGCAGGTATTTCTTTTCTTGTGCTGATGCTACTTTCAATTACATTTCCTAAAAGGAACACAGCATGTATAGGCTGAACTAGCACAAACAGACTAACTTTACACTGTTTTAATGGAAATGTAAAAACATACATAAGACAACAAGAAAGGAAACACAAATTACTCCAAGAAGCTAATAAAAGCCTAACCTGACCTTGATATTTGCAGAGCCTGGGAAATCACCAAAATGCCGAGTCAGGCTCTAAGTGACCTTGTACAAAGTAAACAGCTCATCCATGTGGTATTTCAAAATTGAAAACTAGAAGTAGAAAAAGGGAACAGCCTTCAACTCTTAGCCCTTTTTTCCCCACTATGAAACTAGAGTTACTTCCTGCTTATTTCCCCTCAGAAAAGTCATATGGAATAAGACAGACATGTTTGCTGCTTTGATGGCTCCCATTTTCAGACCAGCAGGAACTTCTCTTTAGACAGGCACAGGATGCAGTGGTTCAAGGCCCCTCAAGTAGTTGTACCAGATTTCATTGATGAGAAACATCCAGTCCCTTCTATTTGAGCTCCTTGTGTTTAAAAAAAAAAAAAAAGTCTGATTTACAAAGGTAAGGCAGATAGCCTTCATTTTATGTGCTGTCCTACACTAAAAGATCAGAGCATTACCTTGTGTAAAACAAGTAAAACAAGAGTCACCCTGGGAAGCAACAACAGATGCCTCCAATAGCTGATCTCACCAAACCCCACAGTTTAGCATAAATCCCAATTCCAAGACAGGAAACTGGAATGCAGGATCTTCAGCCAGTTCACAGGTCTTTGTCTTTGGCACAGCAGACTTTCCTCCAGCAAGTAAGGCTGCTGATACACAGCTGGAGTACCAGAGGTCAAAGCTACGGAGAGGAGATCTCACATGCGATTTAAGCACTGAAAATATCTGGTAGGATCAGGGATGCAAATACTTTCCTGTGCTTTGAAAAATATAAGTTTATTGAAAACCAAACTGGGAGGAGATAGCAACATCCACTTCTCTGAAAACCATGACCAGCACTGGACTCAGACTGAACTGGAAGTCGAAACATACTGCAGGGAGAATCACAGACTGGTCCTCAAGGTCCTGAAAGACTCATTGGAAGAGAAACATCATATTTCAGGAAGTTCTTATGCCCCCACCTTCTCAGCACCTCACCAGAAGTTTGTCACTTATCTTGGACTAGCACTCCAGTACACAGGGAAGAGCTCACCAGCTCTCTTGAAAGGGCTATCTGGGAAGCTATAAACGAGATCTAGACAAATTCTCTGAAAGAGTAATTTAATTCACAAAGTATTTCAAAGATTATTGTATGTTTTTTAAACACAATCAAGTGTAGCTAAGGAAAGCAGAACTCATTAGAACTGTTTACATTTTTTCTCCAAGTTTTAAAGGACTACTAAGTGAGAAGGCGAACAGCATGTTATCGAGGCTCAAGAACAGGCTAAGAGATAAGAAACGGTATAAGTGTCCAAATCCAGTTGTGGCAGAAGGTTAGCAGCATCCCGCTGTGTAGGACCATGCAGTTTCTTCCCCTCTCTAACCACCTGTGTGTATATTCAGGATGCCAGCTGGCAGACCACATCTGGCCGGGAAGGACATTTCGATGTCTGTTTCTTTCTTGTAACACACACACAAAAAGTATTTGCATTGACTGTGTAACCCAGAGCATGTTGATCAGCCAGGTGAAAGCTCAGTTTCCTCAGCTTGCTGTGCAAGTCTCCTCAGCAAATGGAAGAGTAAAGGAGAAATTGCATGGAACCATTGGACCTTCTAGTAAAATGGTGTTTACAAAAAACACTTTAGCTCCCATATTTTTGAGTTATGTATTTCTAAAAACATTCAATTAATCTTTAACACACAGAATTATCCATAGTTCTTAAAAAGCTAATTTACAATTAATGAATACATACAGGTACTGGAGCACTTAATTAATGGCCTGGAAAGAGATGAACAGTAGGCAGTGATATCTTTAACAAAATAATATTTATATTATCCAAGAGGAAGCCAGGGAATTTCAGACAGATTCAACCAAGCAAGGTTACTGGGCAGTGCAACAGCAGACAAGGCTTGATGCACAAATGCCAAATAAAATATGGAGGTAAACAGACTTATTGCAGAAAGTATTGGTGAGACACTCCTTGAGGAAAGACTTCAGCTTCCCTGGAAGAGTTCAGTGGGAACCTCAGCTCTATCCTGGCTTTAATCAACAAAACAAACATTGCTGACGAGACATTTGACTACAAGGAAGAATAACTAATGCAAACAGTTGTCATTGTGTAATAGCAATGGCATAGATTCAGTCTGGAATACATTTTGCAGTACTGAAGCCACCACCTCTGAATGTAGACACTGAAGAGGGGTAGAGGTCAAGAGCCCAATAGATAGATGAAGAAAAGCATTTCATAAGAGAGTCACAAAGCAATTGTTACCCACAAAGGGACAGATGATAGAAAGTATGGTAAAACAGTTATTGCAGGAAAGATACAGCGTGTGGCAAAGTATACAAAAGAAAATATTTGATCGTTTATGTAATTGGCTTTATTGACACAAGGTATGTCAAATCAAGGAACTTCAAACTTCTCTGAAAGAGGCAACACCTTTATACAATCGAGAAGGTCCAGAGCAATAAACAGGTAAGACTGACAGAAAGGGATCTTAAGCATGATGTCCAGGTCTTCCAGACCCTCCAAGAAAGCCATCTCCACAGCTCCCTGCAGGCCATCTGATGAATATTTCACTGAATTTCACTGAATTTTTTGGAGTTG
>BJBW01003960.1:0-145029 GCA_004320125.1 Scolopax mira
TTATTCCAGCACTTTAATTATTTATCTGGCATGTGTAAGCCTATTTCTCCTACAAATAACTGCATTATTAAACCCTGATTTAAAGGCAGTGGTACTTAGTATAATATTAATTACAGTGCATTGCCAAGCAGCCAGGGCAATGTTCATATAAGCATCTAGATGAGCAACAAAGCGTAACCGTAAAAGGAAAATACTCTATAGAATTGACATAACATGTCACCTTTATGACAGAATTCCCAGCATAGCTACATGCAAGGAAGAAAACAGAAATCCTGTGTGATAGTTGTATTCCTCTCTGCTTTCAGTCTAGTCTTAGCCCAGTTTTTCCTTTGTTGAACTTCATGAGCTTAGGTTCCACAAGGCCTGATTCTCCAGCCTATCCAGGCTCCTCTGAATGGCAGCATGCCATCTGGTGTATCCACCACTCTTGCCAGTTTTGTGCTGCTTGCAAACTCACTGTGGGTGCACTCTGCCCCACTGTTCAGGTCATTAATGAAGGTGTTGAACAGTATTGGTCTTAGTATTGACCCCCAGAGTACACTTTAAGTGATTTGCCTCAAACTGGGCTTTGTGCCACTAATTGCAATCCTCTAGGTCTGGTCATTCTGACAGTTTCCAATCCTTCTCACTGTGTATTTACTTAATCTGGACCTTGTCAGCTTGTCTATGATGGTGTTGTGGGACACAGTGTCAAGAGCCTTACTAAAGTCAAGCTGAACAATGTTCACCACTCTTTTCTCATCCACCAATCTTGTCCCCTCATTGGAGAAGACTATCAGATGGTGAGGCATGATTTCCCATTTGTAAATCCTTATTGACCAATCCTGATCATCTTTTTGTCCTCCACATGTCTGGAAATGTGTTTCAGGATTAGTAGCTCCATCGCCTTCCCAGGGATTGAGGAGAGGCTGCTCAACCTATAGATCCACAGATCCTCCTTCTTGCCCTTCTTGAACACAGGAGTGACATTTGCTTTTTTCTAGTCCTCTGAAACATCCCTCAGGCACTACAACCCTGCAAAGATAATCAAGAGTGGTCTTACAGTGACATCAACCAGGTCTCTCAGCACTTGTGGATGCAATCTTTCAGGCTCCATGGACTTCAGTAGATCTGGTTTGTTTAACCAGGGGTTCTCCTTCACCAGGGATAAGTCTTTCATGTTCCAGACTTTCTCACTGGTCTCAGGGGACTGAGATATTCTAATATTTTACGTACATTGGCTAAAGTACATATTTTTAGTAAAAAATAGATACCTATGTAGCTTTGAGGATCTAGCCAATATCTATTATTTTTAAAACATTATATATTTGTGTATTTTTATATGTAAAATAATAACTTATATTATAATATCCCAAAGGAGGCCAGCAAGCAGACTCCTTGTCTATAAATTGTCTATAAATTGGTAATTTGGTATTCTGTTGAGTAAGGAGTCACCAAGAGATGAGCTGCTACAAACCTTAAAGAAGCATCAGGGAAGAAGTCTGAGAAGATGAGTGGGCTGTGAGAAGAAAGACCTGAGTTTCCCTGCATTGGGAAAATAGTAAGAATGTTTTCCAACCATTCGATATTAAAAATAGTACATTTTTTTTATTGTTGTTACAATCAGCTTCCCTCTCCTTCATTTATTTTCATGGGATAGGTTCAGATCTCTTTATCCACTCATTAGTCTCAAAGATGTCCTGCGACTCAGGGGAGCGCTGGCCAGGAAGTGTGCAGTGATCCAACCCAGAGTTCCAGAAATTCACATTCTCCAGTCAAGTACCAACAGGTACATTTATGAAAATTAAAATTTTGAATGCATTAATCTGGCAGTTCATAGTAGCAAATCCAAAAAGCAATTTTCATTCCTTATTTTCTATCCTGCATCATGAGCTGCAGGGTAAAAATATATAGTCTTCAACAACCCCACTGATTTCAACTGAGGTTTTCCAAGACACTAGAGTCAGTTCACATAAATCAAACAGCAAGATCAAAGCCAGTGCTGGAAATACTCAGGCTATCAATTATGATGGAGTATAATAAATGGAAGACCCAGTCACATCTCATTTTATATCACACATGTAAATGCCAGGGCTCAGTGACATGACACTATCAAAAAGTGATATGACTGTTCTGAAAAGCACAGCTGCTTGATTATTTTTCCCCCTTGTGAGTTGTTGCATCTCTCTAAAGCCCTGAGCTTCCTTCTGAGATGTTGCTGCTTTTCCCAGGATGAAAAATTGTTTGTGGACTGCCCTTCTAATTAGAAAAGCAAGCCACAGATGTTCTTAAAAGAGAACTAAATTCCATAACTAAGCCTCTACTCACTGAAAACATACCTCACTTGGCTGCAGGAGAACTGTGCCACAGCTCTGCTGTTTACAAGCAGCTCTCCGTTCACTCCTGTCCCCAGGACCAGATGTGACAACAGTGCCAGAGGCTGCACGCCCTTCTCCACTCGCCTTTTTTGCTTGTGCTCCCAAGGACCTCTCTCAACCCTTTTGAAGCTCAAGTCTGTGCATGGCTGGCTCTACCTCAGACCACACTAAATTCTCACAGCATTGGGAAGAGACTCATCTAACAATTAAGCCAACTCTTTTTCTTTTTCTTTTTGTTTTTTTTTTGTTGATAATTACAATTAGCGCATCAATTAATTAGGGGGGTTTTTTTGTTGTTAATTGCAGAGCAAGTTACTCTTAATATGTGTCAAGTTTTTACAAGATGTCTGTCAATTAATCTTGAGTTCTGAGATGCCCAGTCAGTTTGAAGTGCATTGTAGTCATTTCAAAGAAATAATGGCAGTGGCAAATTCAGGCCTAAAAAGAACATATGTTTAACACAGATGGTATGTATTCAAACACTTGTACAGTTGAATCCACTTTTAGAGCCTACAAATATAGCCACCTTTTACATATACTGTAAGAAAGTCAGATTCCCAGATTTCCATTTGCACATCAAAACAGTTATATTATAGCCAGGCGTCATGCATACGATAAAATTGTTCTGCTTAAAAACAAAACCAGATTGCTATAATAGGATCCCATTGTATCTGCGGAATTAATCTGTCTTAATACTAAGGAATAGCATCTGGTTTTAATGGAACAAAAATACCTCAGCCAGTATAGCAAATAACACTGTAAAGTTTCCAGACTTTCCACAGAAGGGATTCCTTGGTAAAGGTGACTTAGGCTTCCCGTGTTTCCACATTGAAGACTGTGATTCAGACATTTCCTAGGAGGGAATAACTGGATTGGCTTTATGTTGATAAAAATAAATGTTAAAAAAAAAAAAAATTCCCTATACAAAGACAATTTTAATTTAAAGTTTCAAAGTTGAAGGGTTTATGAAACAAGGTACAATAAACTAGATGTTGAAAGAATGTCTTCTCTGCTTCCTTTATAATACCTTTTACAAAAGCCTTTTATATAACTGTGCCATAGGTCCTTGATAACACAAACTATTCCTTGTTTTGAGCATCATTACAGATACACATCTTGAAGCATATTTGCAACCCTAGGATGACTTTAGTTCTTATCTGACCACAATCCTTGCCATCTTTAGAAGAAAAATTACATCACTGCCAGTAGTAACCGGCTAATAATTTTGACAGACATTTTAATAGGATGAAAGATTAAAAGTCTGCTTAGTACATTCACAGTAAGATCTGTTGCTGAGATTGGTTTACCTGGTTTCCTACATCAGAAACCTTCTGATATGTTTCCTATACACACCATGCAAGTAACTGAAGTGAGGTCCCTTAGTTGGGAAGAAGGAATGCTGCATAGTGACCCTGCTTCTGCAAAAACCATCAGATGTAACATTACTTTGAGTTGTTGTCCCAATGAAGTCCATTAGATTATGGCAATTGTCCTGTTGTGGACAAGTGTTTACAGGATTGGAGGCTGCTGGTAATGGCAGCAAAACTGTGAAGTTTTGAGGATGGAAGTCATTTTAAGGGACAGTTCAAATTAAAATGGCTTTAAACCAAAAACTGTTTCTGCATACTTTCATTTTAAATTAAATACACAATTTGTTTCCAAATGGACTGCACATCTTACAAACCAGCAGCATTTCCTACTCCAGGCACTTGCAAAGATTTTAATGTTTTATGAGTGTGGAGTTATTTCTAAACATTTTTGAGTGCTTGAGATATTTTGTTCTTGAAAATGGAAGTGAATTAAGCTGTGTGTTCAAACAAGCAGTTCAAAGACATATTGAAACAATATGTATCAAACAAAAGACTCGCAATGAAAGGAACAGCCAGTAAGTATAAAAAGACATACCATTTAAAAACAAAGCAAATGGAGCCAGCATTTTATCATCGCTATTAGACAATCAGAAGGAATTTAAATGAGTGCTTCCTTTTACTGCCATTGTCCACGGATTGACTAACCTCCCCTATGACATTGCTTTTAACAGCCCTTCTCTATTTTCCCTTCTTCTGTCCTCAAGCCTTTGTTTGAGGAGAGAAATGTCATGAATTTTACCAGACAGGCACACTTATTCTGGAACTGGTTTACCCCAGCCTCCTCACAAACAATATAAGTGAAATTGGAAAATGGTCTCAGAATAAAAAGCCCAGTCAGCACAGGCTTATGAAAGGCAGGTCCTGCTTGACTGACTCAATCTCCTTCTATGACAAGGTGACCCACTTAGCGGATGAGGGAAAGACTGTGGGTGTTGTTTACCTAGGCTTTAGGAAAGTCTTTGGTACTGTTTCCCACAGCATTTTCCTGGAGAAACTGAATGCCCATGGCTTGGATGGGTGTACTCTTCACTGGGTAAAAAAACTGGCTGGAGGGTAGGGCCCAAAGAGTGATGGTGAATGGAGTTAAATCCAGTGGAGTTAAATCACGAGTGGTGTTCCCCAGGGCTCGGTATTGGGGCCAGTTGTGTTTAATATCTTTATCAATGATCTGAATGAGAGAATCAGCTGCACTCTGCAGACGACACCAAGTTGGGCGGGAGTGTTGATCTGCTTGAGGGTAGGAAGGTTCTGCAGAGAGGATCTGGACAGGCTGGGTTGATGGGCCAAGGCCAATGGTATGAGGTTCAACAAGGCCACGGGCTGAGTCCTGCACTTGGGTCACAACAACCTCATGCCACGCTAAATATTTGGGGAAGAGTGGCTGGAGAGCTACCCAGCAGTGAAGGACCTGGGAATGATGGTCAACAGCCATCTGAATATGAGCCAGCAGTGTGCCCAGGTGGCCAAGAAGACTGATGGCATCCTGGCTTGTATCAGGAGTAGTCTGGCCAGCAGGACTGGAGAAGTGATCGTCCTCCTGTACTCAGCACAGGTGAGGCTGTACTTCAAATACTGTATTCAGTTTTGGGTCCCTCAGTACAAGAGGCTTTTTTTTAATTGGTTGGATTAGATGATCTTAAAATGTCCCTTACAACCTAGGTGATTCTGTGACTCTGTGAAGAAAGACATTGAGATGCTGGAGTGTGTTCAGAGATTCTGTGGTTCTAAGTGTTCATATCAGAATGAAATCACTCAGATAAAGCTGCGCCACTAATTAAATGGAAAATCTTTTTTTTTTTTTTTTCATGTGTGGTGAGACCAGACCTCAATCTTATCAATTCAATTCTTCTGGAACAATTTCCTTAGACTGGATTTCACTTCACATAGTTTTACATGTTTATAAGTCAGATATCAAAGTGTGATTTACTCAGTCTTGCCTCCCTTCATAGTTAAAAATAGATGTATGTCAGAGAGTACCAGCAGGTATCCCCTAGTATCATCCTGAGCACCGTTTTCAGATTACGTGGCTTACCCTCAGTAGGAGCCTGTTTATTTGTACCTGTCAGGGTGTGATGATGACTAACTTGGAACTAGTGTCTGTACAGGAATCACATCAGGTTTAAAACACCCAAATTCAGGAGAGCCTGGAGAGCATTGTAGGGGCTCATTTTTAAATAGACATGTAGGCCTTGATTCAGCTGGTTCAGATGTGCCCCTAGATATAAGTGTCCCGCATCCATTTCAGATGTGTGAAGGTATCTCAGACATCTGTGTGGGCTGGCAGATATAATACAGGCCTGTTTGTCCTACTTGTTTCAGGAGAGGCAGCTGTGGACCAAATGGCACAGCCTTGGGCATCTCATCTGGCATTAGATGTCTATGTTTAGACAGCTGAATTGTGCCCCAAGCAACTGGTCTGCTGGACTTTTCTCTGCATCCCATTGACTAAACCTCTGTTGACAGCAGTGGGAACTTAGACGAGTGGCCCATATGTGACATCTACATACCATAGCCAGAATTTAGGTATCTTAGTTTCAAACTGAATCCACTTAGCACTTTTAAACATAGTTTAGGGCAAGATTCATTCCATCCCTCAATGTGATCTTGAATGCTAAGCCCATATTTGCTGTCTGCCTGAGTATGTAATCACTTTCCCTGTATTCCGTGCATTTTTAGTTCCTTGACCATGACATCCTCCTGCTTAAATGAGTTTGCTTTATGTTTGCCTTTAGTTATATCTCAGAAAACATTTGTCTTCCCACTTCTTGTCCTGTGCTCTGTTCAAATTCAAATTCCAAATAGGTCCTGCCTGGGTGCAAAATGGCACCAGGGCATGATCTCAGCCTCTTTAGCCTGGGATCAATGCCCACAGACACAGAAAATGTGGTGCAGTTTGGCCTCTGGACAGACATCCTGCTGCTGTTATAAATGTGTGGCTTTCATGACAAAATCATGCCATATTAAAAAGCATATTAAATACTAAATTTTTCAGAGTTAAGCTGCCTCAAGTGAATCACAGCACGGGGAAGGGGAGGATGAATGTGTTGCTGACCACTGCCTTACATGTGTCTTAGCTTCGGATTTTTCATGTAACAACTGTTCCCCATCCTGCTTTCAAACCTGTCCCTTTACCTTCCAACCCTAAAATTAGCAGAAACACAGATTTGGTATCGCTCTGGCTGCTTCTCAACACTAGACTCTTCTCCTCTATCACTATGCTCTCTCACCTGATAAAAAGCCTTCTTCCTTATTTTTGTTCTTGGTTTTGCAACTCTGACTTCCATTCCACCCTGCACATAAATTAAAAGCCACTAACTCATACACATAGTTTAAGTAGGAAGGTACAGTCAGCAAAGTCAGTAAAAAGTCAGCAAAGCCTAAACAGGCATTATTCCCTCTGTTCTTACACCCAAAAGCATTTCTTTTCTTTTTCTTTTTGAAATCATGCATTAAGTTTCATGTTTCAGGCCTAATCTTGCAAACACATATGCACATGAGAAAATTTAATCACATCACAGCTCTCCTTTGAAACCAAAGAAATCCTTCACATCTGTTTGCAAGATTATATTTTTCAACTCTGTGAACAGGTCCACCTTCTTATTAGTCTGCAGGGTGTTATGTGCGTTTTGAATGCAGTTCGGCACCCACAAGATTTATCTTACAGAACTGTCAGCAGTGGAAAGGACCTTTAGCTGAGCAATAGCAGGTTAAAAAGAACACAAATTGAGATGCAATAGTTGTTATTTCTAATCAGCCCTGATGTGAAGGAGTGAATTTTCTCCTCTTTCCTAGCAGTTGGCAGTTTCACCTTGTGACTTCGTGCCTTAGACAGTTAGCAGAACAGAATGGCAGCTTTACTTGTGAAGTTATTGTAAATGTTATTCATAACAAGCTAATTTGTTGTTGTTCTGCTAAACTGGAATTCTTGTTTCTCAAGGGCATTTACTCATTGTGATTGTGAACTGTTGCATTCACGTTTTATGTTTGGTTAATCTAGTGAGCACTGTAACCTGACTTGTCCTCTTTGAGAGAGTGGTGTGATCATAACTCAGCCCTGAAGGGTGGGGTTACAGTCTAAAGTCTCTCAGAAAAGAAAAATAGGGGGTATTTACCCTGGGTAAAATCACTGATGTTATAGCACTGAAGCTTGGCTTAGTATCAAACAAGTCATGAAGAAAAAAACTCCTGGCATAAAGAAAAAAAAACAAAACAACAACAACAAACCCGAAACAACTATTGCTGATAATTCTATGTGCATGAACATACCAATGCAAACAGAAAGGCAAAGAGGGCTTGTGAAAGTGTTACAAATATCTTGTGATCTGAAACTGGCTGCAAAAACTCTCCTGCTAAGCAAAGCTGTTTCCTTAGCAAAGTCTCAAGCCCCCTGAGAAAAAAATCTATAATTTTTATTCAAAAAAGAGGCTGCCTGCTTAGCGATTTCATCAGTCATATAACTGCATAAAACTAACTTGCATGGTGTTGGGTCTGTGTGCCACGAGACTGTATGTTACAGGAGCAAGAAGTGAAACACGGGCGTGAAGCCAGAACAAACGAGCGAGTGAGCAAGAAACGGCTGCGGAGCAGGGAGCTACACCCAAAGCTTAAGAATCAGATCCTGCCGCCAGAGGATATGCTGGATGAGAGTCTCCTCTGGCCCTCATTTACTTCAATGGGTTGTTGTGGGTTTTTTTCCCTTTGTGAAGGGGTTTTTCGGTCCACTTCAGCAGAAGTCACGCAGCAGCAGCGCATCTGCCAACGTGGGTGGCCCTGTGCACTGATCCACACGGAGAAGCTGAGACTATCTGCAGGGTGCTGTGGACCAGACAGACAGGCGTGATTGTCCTCACACTCACTAAAAACATGAAGTAACCGATGGCTAAATAACTAAGCATACTGGGTTTACTTTAAGCTGAAATAGCTAAGAATAATAGCAGGTATTCATTTAACCTTCACTGGTTCTGAGCCCAAGGGCTTGGCGTTAAAGAAATCGTAAATGTTTATGTCCTGCAACAGACATTTCAGGAGTGTCCAAACTGCACGTAGAAGTGAGCTAACTAATGCGGGCGAGCTGCTAGAGTTTAGAAATAACCTGCTTGCTCCTCACTCACCCGTCAGAGCCAAGGGCTTGACAAAGTCTTTTTGACTGCGCGTCTGGGCTCCAGCCGACAGCAGCACATTACACGAGCCGGCGTGTAGCATAACTGGTTTCAGCTGGCCTGAGGAAAAGTCCCTTGAAAATATCATTCCCGATACTTTCTTTTCCCAGCTAAGGATAACAGAAGTGACAATGATTACATGATGTTAATGTGATATTTATAACCAGCCTGTTAACTAGTCTAAAGAGCAGCCCCTCGCATATGGTTCTTGCACACTTCCAGCATGTCTCCCAGGCTGGGGCTAAAGGGCCTGATTCAGGTAGGATGGGTTTGGCTAAAAGAAAATTCATGCCTAAATTCACAGTTAATCCAAGCCCAAGGAACCCCTACTCTCTCAGCTTCTCTTCAACCCACAGTATGGATATGACACAAGTCCCTGCATGATTAGAACCATGTTCAACCACCAGCATGGGTGTATCTACTGAACTTTGGTCTTAAATCGCCTCTTTCTTCACATAGCTCCAGGTTCACTGTGATTTGGAGATCTGTTTTTCGTGCTACAGCCTATTAAAGTAGAGGCTGGAACAGTCCAGTCTTCTTTGGTATCATTTTAGAGTGGTTTTGTATGGAGCCTGACCATCCTGTCTTTTCTAATCAGTATTTTATTAACTAGGACCATTTTCTACCAAGCTGGATTTATTATTTGGTTAAATGCATGATCCTTTCCATCTGCCTGAGTTCACATCTATTAGACTGTGCCCACTGTCCAGCTGCATAGACCCTTCAGTACTAGAAGCTCTTCAATACTAGAAAAAGGATTCAAAGTCCAGGGCGAAGTTGCACGTAGAACTTAGGGAAATAGCAAGTCAAGTAAAAGTACATTTCATTTGTACAATCACCTGTTTTAGCTGTAGTGTCTTTTAATAAGATGATATCCTTGCAGTGAGAGTAAGATTTTACAAGGACACGGGGTTTTTTCCAGCCAACATACTGAAGAACCAGAGATCTTTTCCAGTTCTATGCTCCTTAACAAACAAAACTGTCTCCTTTGCTCCAGGATGCAGACTTTTTCTGTGACATCAGCACGGGCTCTTTCACTTCACTTGGCATTTCTTTTTGGCACTTATGACAACACTTAGCAGATTTCATCAGTGCAAAACACAGATACAGAATGAGGCACTGTTTAAGCCATTTACCTTCCAAATTTCCAGGAAATTTCAGCTCTATTGGTTTTAGCTACTTCATTCTGCTGCTCAGAGTATTTTGTGTAGGTAATATTTTGTTCCCAGATAGTGACTGATGTTTTTTTCAGAAATAGCTCTGAGCCAAGGATTCTGACAGAGGTCTGCTTCGTCTAGTATCTAGCTAATGATCATCATTGTTTTCTTCTGCATAATGCAGGACAACTAGTTTCGGTGGTATATGTTAAGGCATTGCTAATTTCCCTCAGTGAGACCTCTGGCTTAATAGGACTGACCCAAAGAATATGGACCTTGCAATTTTGGAACTAAAGTCACCATGTTACCATCGTTAGATTTCCACAGCTAATGAAAAAATAACTTTATGTAGTAGCTTTTGAGCTAGTAAGCAATTCTAAGGAATATATAGGGATAGGGAATATGTAGGGATAACTTCATAACTTATGTATCAGTGTAAATATGTGTCTTGGAGAAATGTCTGTCTTTAGTACATTCCTGGACTGCCCCAAGTGTCTGAATTAATTCAAGTCAGGTGCCTTGGCTTTGTAGGTTCTCTCTTTGTCAGGGTGAAGATGGAGACTAAGAGGGCCTTAATGAGCAGATTTCGGTTCATTCAGTCTCTGTCTCTTTTCGAATTTGCAGCTCTAAGTAATTTAAGACTTTGCTAGTATTCCTTAAGAAACTCACACATTTAGGATATGAAAGAAAAGAAGCCCGAAGGGGTGGTAAGAGCTTCCCTTCAGATCACATCAATACTGGGAAAGCCTTCAGGAAAGCTTGCAACTGTAGGGGTGCTGCATTTAAATGTCAACAAAGTGCTTTGTTTTATGGTAGTAGCTGGATTCAGGGGTTAGAGCCCCTCTTTAGCTCTGCTGCAGTTCACAGCACTGACACACCATAAAACGCCATGGCCAGGCATCTCCCCTGTGCTGCTGTTTCATCTCTTTTTAATGACAATGAGATGCAGTACAAGTGTACAGGGCTGCACAGGAGAGGGGTACAGGGCTCAGCTGGGAATGAGAGCCTGAACAGGGAATTACCTCCTCTCGGAGACTACAGAAAATTAAAAAAAAGGACTACGCTCTTTGAATGAGCAAAGGTAAAAATTCATTAAAAATGCATCTGCTCCTTACAAATGCAGCCTTCAGGTAAGATTCAGCCTGTGTTACCTGGGGAAATGAAGCAGGCAGTATGTGTGTTTTCATTTTATGTATTTTGCTTGATGGTTTGTTTGTTTTCAGTTTGTGGGTGTTTCCTTTGCATTAGATACCACATTTATGCACAAGCATTTCTCTTTTTATGCACCTTTGCATTACAAGGATAACCTTCTTTCCCACTAGATTTGATTTCAAAATCTGATTCAAAACATGACACTGTGTGGTTGGATGCCAATGGCTTCTCAGTGATTCTATCAAAGATATGGGCTTAAACCCATATGCTTTACCACAAATAACAACACCCTAATTAACTGTCATTGGGATCAGAATTTTTTTACCTCTTCATCTTTTTCTCACCTACCATATCCTTGCTCACCACACTTTATCTGCTTCCTCAAAATCACGGGCATCTGCACAACTTTGATTACAAGCTCAGCAAAAATTGAAGTCGCTGTTTGATGCACACGTTTGGATGGTTCACAGGTGGAGAGCTCATTTTCTGTTAACCCCCTTCTCCACTGGTTTTGTCCCTCAACAGGGTCGAGATCAGCTTCATAAAGGGGAGCTGCCTTGTCTCATTGAAGCACAGATACATACTGCATCTGCTGAACCTATATCTATGTACCCACCACGCATCCACACACAATGCATGTGTATACAAGGAAGAAATTGGAAGGGACCAATTTAGCATCCCTCCTACACATCCCCAGATAATCAGGAAACATTTAGGGAATTTGCACAAGCCTCAGAGGTCTGATTCTACCCAAGAGAGGTAGATCAGGGCCAAGATAGGTGGCTGTTTTCACAAGCCTGGTACAGAAGTTTCCAAGGTAGAGTGGGGAACAACTGTAGAGCTCATAAGTCTGGAGCTTCTGAAGCCAGTGGAAAATCCCTGAGAAACAGCCTGAAATTACAGCAGTTCCTATAGCTGCTGTGGGTTACGCCCGGCGATGTGTCAGTCGCTGGAACGTGTTCAGTAATGGAGTGAGCACACCTTTCCCTCCCTCCCTCCCCCTTGCTCTTTTTTTTTTTTTCCCCAAAGAATCAGGAGTCTCTTATTCTGAATCTCTAGCGCTAAGTTAATAAAAATAAAGATCAATGATTAACTACACATGCTAGGTTTTACTTACTGGAGCATTTAAAAATGCTGAGAATGCAATTTCTCAAGCCGTGGGTTGAAGCAGTTGTTGGGGCGGGGGCTCAGAAGGAGCAGAGCAAGCCCAGAGCAGAGAGGTAGGAGTAGGTGTCACAGCCTCCTTTGTGAGCTGCAGTAGCCACACTGTACTGAAGGCATCACACCCCAGGGGGACAGCTACAGCTCAGGTGTGTGGCAGAGACACCACAGGCTATCATAATGTGGTGTACCTCCATGCAGGACTGATACTTACTTTCAATGCTTTTTCCTAGTAAGCCGAGGAGTAAAGGAGCTCCAGGTTTTGCAACCCAGACCCCACTTCTGTAAAAAAATCAAGCTAAAGAACGAATAACAACATGGTTCAGCATCACTGATCAAATGAATGATATGCTAGAAGGGTAAGATCAAAGTTAGAGGCTCCTCACAGAATATTTTTATTTTTCAGAGTGCTATATTCTCCATTCCGGTGTCCATTCCATTTACTGTCTTGCCATGTATTCTGCTCTACATTTAACTAGAAACCAGAGTTTTCCTAGCTAACAAGGAAAAGTATCTTGGTACTTAGGGCCTCCAGCGGTGTGGCACCAGCGGTGTGGTCTAAAGCAGTGAGTCAATGGGATCCCACTGACTAAGGCATCACATACCACTTCTGAACCTGAAACCATTTTCTATGAACAATGTTTCTATGAACAGATTCAAGGGTCTTTAAAGTATACAGGCTTTTATGTTCCATTTATAATGTACTCATGATAAGCAGTTAAAAAAATGATAGGGTAGATGTTGCACAAAATTGGAAGCAGTGAGCACAGATAATACTGAAGTAGATATTGAAGGTAGTGCAGGAGAAATCAATCGCAGGTACAATTAGCATGTTGAGGTTGGAAGAGACCTCTGGAGGTCACTTTGTCCATGTGTTAGCTGTATTGTAGAAACGCCCTAGGACCATTTAGAAAAAGGGTGTCATTTTTTTAGGTGGTGGCAACAAATGAATGATATTTTCAAACTCACGGGAGTTTGAAAAAGTGTGAGTACTTATGTTTGGGTGAGGAGTTAGGTAAGGTAATTACAGAGACCTTAAAATTTTCTTAGAAGGTGATGATAAGAGAGTTGCCACGCTAGAGCTCATTTTAGTGGACAAACAAATATTCACTGTGGATATAGAATATTGATGCTTGCCTGTATATTAATGATCATGATTGGGTTAAATTTATTTGACCACAGTACTGCTTCTAATCAGCATTATATTTTATCAAGCTTTAAATAGTAATTTTTAAAATTTTTAAATTAATTGACATCACTATAGACTGGGATGTATATAGAGAGTGAGAAAAGCTTTTAAAAAGCACGAGGAAATGTTTAAGAATTAGTTCTTGGATGCAAAATAAAAAGCTGTGATTAAGCAAGCATGAAAAGTGCAGTGGATTGAAAATAAGAAGAGGCAGAGCAATAAATAAATCCTCAAAAAATATTTAGAATCTGTGAAGGAAAGAAAAAAGTCAGCGATGATAGGTTTTAAGTTTAAAAAGGAAGTATAGCAGAAGCTGAAGGAATCAGTGAAATGTCACCAGTCACAATGAAAGATCAATAAAATTTGAAATGATAACAGAGATTTAAAAAAAAGAACAAATTAGAACCAAAATGTACTCCTTAAGTCATGCTCAGGTCCATTACAGGATACTGGTGGTGAACTGTAAATAGTGACGAAAAAAAAAGCAGAACTCTAAATTTGGCTCTTTTTTCCATATTTGAGAAGAAGCACTGAAGTATTCAATTGACAAATTTGCCATTCACAATAAAAAATGAGCAACAGCATCTGCTATATTTAAACATTTTTGAGTCAATAAAGTGTACACTAATTTATGCCAGTGGTCAAGATGCACAGGTTCTGGGATATTGTCCCCCGCCGGGATTTATCACCAGAGCATAATTGCATAGGAACAGTATCACAACGGGAGGAATATCTTTCATGCTCCTATGTCTAATATTGCTGCTTAGAATCATGGAATCATAAAATAGTTTGTGTTAGAAGGGACCTCATTTGGTCCCTCATGCAACCCTGCTCCAAGCAGATGTGAGATCAGACCAAGTTGCTCAGGGCTTTGCCCAGCCAGGTCTTGCAACACCCCAAGGATGGAGCCTGCCCAAACTCCTTGAGCAGCTCATCCCTCTGCTGTCCCCTGGTCTGTCCTTGTGGGGGGAGGTTTTGGTGCCCAGACAGAACCCCTCTCCTTCCAGCTCCTGCAGTACCTTGTTTCCCTGCCACACACAGCTGTGACAGGCCTGCCTGCTCCCTCTACATCCCTCCCCATAGGCACTGGGGTGGCTGTGAGGTGCCCCAAAAGCCATCTCTGTCCCAGGCCAGACAAGACCCTCTGCCCCAGCCTCTGCTTTCGGGGACATCTTCCAGCACTGTGAGGGTGAGCTAACTCCAGTTTATCAGCACCTTTCCTGCACTGGAGGGCACCAAACTGGCCAAGATATCTAGGTGTGGTTTAACAACAAGTTCTGGACAGAGGGGACAACTCCTGCCCTGATGTCCTGGCAGTGGTCCTGCTGACACAGTCCTGAATCTCCAGAGGTTCCTTCCAACCCCTACCAGTTCTATGATTCTATGATAGTTCAAAGTACTCCTATGTGCTCCCCTTCCCTCCCATTCTGTGGGAGGGAACCATTCTGTGAACCATTAATTCACAATGTTGGTGTTAAAATACTTAATCTGCACCAGAAGCTCAGATTTCTGGGGCTGCGGCCTCAAGTACCTGTGGGTCACTAAGAGCAGTTTAGGACTGACTTTTTGGCACAACATGCTACTCTGGCAGTGCTCATATAACATACTTGGCAAAGAAATGCTCTGACCAGAGGTGGTTTTTTTCACATTTTCTCAAGGACATGTCTCCCCTCACACACTTATTCATCTATAAGGTCACAGAGGTGGAACCATTCTGTCCAGAATTCAGGTACTTGAGTAAAAGTCCAAGTCTTTTCATCCAATACACCTAGCAGTCATTCAAAGGATATTTGTGACTAAAGGCAAAGACTCCAGTAGCCATGTGGCACTAAGACTTGGTATTATTAAGATGGAATGGAACAGAAAGTGATGTAAATGGAAAAGATGATGGATGTTTACCTCCTTAAAGGCATTTTTCTTGCAGAGT
The DNA here is from genome assembly GCA_004320125.1 of Scolopax mira. Classification (NCBI taxonomy): domain Eukaryota; kingdom Metazoa; phylum Chordata; class Aves; order Charadriiformes; family Scolopacidae; genus Scolopax; species Scolopax mira. The sequence continues at coordinate 15,473 of BJBW01003960.1, forward strand.
ATTTGAGTAGAAGTTGAGTTGAGCACACTGCCATCTATGGGTTGTCAATACAGCACCTTCGGGGCAATGTTTTATTATTTTTATTTTTTCCATCACTGACCCTGGCTTCTGTTCTGTTTTTTCTGCAGTCCACGAACACTCCTTTGGGTAATGGACTTCATTGGACTAGATTTATAGTGACAGTGACCTACAAGTCATGCTGATGGAAAATTCATTATGGTTTGGGATTAGTTGCTAATCTTTGGGATTATTAAAACTATAGCACTCGGACATTCTTCTTTTTGTTTTAATTGCCCGTGTTATGAACAAAGGGCACAGCCAGTCCAGCATCTGGTGTATGTGTATAATTTCTTATGAGCATCGACAGACAAATAAATAGGAGCTATTTTCAAAGTGACCTTCTCCTTCCATCCATATTAGAATGTTCTGACAAAACTCATAATTGACTGAAGTCTTTTTATAGCAGCAATGAACATAATGACCAGGGACAGAGTTTCCAGGCTGCCCTGTCTCTGCTCGGGTTCCTGTCACAGCCATGGCTCCAGTTGGGCTACATACGATCAGGGCAGCGCCTTTACTCTGGCAGAGTGCAAAGACTCAGCAGCTTCCACTGTGGGGATTGGACTTCACAGCGGATAGCATTTCTAACTGGAAATAACCGGGCTTTGGAAGTGTCTAGTAAAACCCATCTGGCCATATGTCCTGTTGTTCACAGAGTGAAATGGAGATGAAACCATCAGCAGTAGTCTACAGGCAATTTGTTCCTAAATTCTAGAAAAAAAAAAACCACCAACTGTTTGATCTCTCTGTAATACATTACTAAATTATATTGATTTTTAGTAGAGTTTTTGGTTCTCTCTTCAGCCTATGTTAAGAAGAAAACCTCAAGGATTCATGACAAACTAGTCTGCGAGCTTTCTGGCAGCAGCACCTATTGAAATGGCTTCTTGCTGCTTGACTATAATACAAACCTCCTTGAGTTCCTGTGGGCAATTAAATAGCTTCTTGCATTTCCATTCCTAAAAGACTGAATGGTGTAGCAGGAACCTCAGCAATCTGCCACAGAGAAAGAAAGAAAAGAGAGGACAGATAGCAGTTTGCAATTTTAACCTCTTTTTGTTTGTTATCCAACGTGTCTTCACATTGCTCCGAAAGCATCTAAGGACTGTGGTCCCAGCTAACAGAGTGCTACCGTGGAAAGAAAATTTTGACTCATTAAAAATAATAAAAAAAAAAATTAAAAAAATATCACCCTTCTTTGGCAATATGCCAGCCCGAGACACATAACTGAGTGCAGTCACTTGTGGAATAATTAACGCTCGCAGTGGCTTGGTTGATGTGATAGTTTGAATGACAAATGTCACTGCATTCCTAATGTACTCTTAGTGACCTACACATAGACACATATCAAATAACGTGTAAAAATCAGGCACTTCACCAGCGCTCAGCTACCTAGGCACAGAGGAATAAAGTGGAGCAGAAAAAGTGCCTTTATCGTTAGCTGTGATTGATTTGGGGTTAGTACCACAGCGTGAATCCTCATACAAATGTCGTATTATCATACAGTCTCTTAAGATGCTTCAACATTGCAACATTGCAGAAGGAATATTTTTATACAGGCGGTCGTTGGCAGTAATTGAGGACAAAGTGACAACTGCAGGCGTGGGCATGGCCTCACAGTAGGCACAAAGCATGTGAAGAAGTTGGGCTCTAGCTCTGCTGCTGGCCCATGGCTCGTGGGTATCTTTGCTCACGTGGGCATCTTTGCCTCAGCTCCTCCACCTGCAAAACAAGGATGATTAATCACGTTGCAAAATCCCAGAGCAAATGGCATTATGTAAGGTTGAAAGCTTGGCATTTGATGACATTTTTGTGTTTATAGTGCACTTTGATGTGGCCACTGAGAAAGGACGAGAGCAGCAGGCGGGGAAGCAAGCCAGGTGCTTTCTCAGGACACCCAGATGGCAGTATGTACCGTGTCAATGATGTCAAGAGAACATATATTTCCAGTTTCACAGAAAAATCATTTATCTGAGCAATTTTTGCTCTATGAAGTTTCGCTGAAGTGCATTTTGTTTACGATGTAAGAAAATTACTTTTGTTTCTGGGTACAATAAGTTATTTAGAGAATATATCCCAAAAAGTTCACTTGAATGTATGCATTTTTAATACTTCAAAAGACTTCTGGCAATTCATATCCATAAGGTCGTAGGTAACAAGCCAGAAGAAGACCTACAAAACTGAAAGATTGAAAGTAGTTCTTAGAAAGCAAATCGACTTTCCTACATACAAAAAAAAAAAAAAAAGTTGCAAGAGAACTGGACTTTGCTGGGATTTTTAAACTACTATATTGATAACAGAGAGCAAAGGTCAGAGTAGATGGTGGCTGAAAAGGAACAGGTCTTTTCAGTTTGCTTTCCTTTCATCAGGAAAACACACTGCTTTTACAATCAGCCATAGCTCTCAACAATGGATTGGCTGGAGATGAGTCACTGAAATGAATAATCCTTTTTAATCTCTATGAAAAACATCCTGTTAGTGTTGCCATATTCTAGGAATTGTTATAACAGGAGCAGCAAAAGGATTAAGTGTTTAAACCTGTCCCACCACTACTGCAGCAGAATCTCTGTGGTGGTAGTGAGTCTCCACTTCTTACAAAAACAAGAGAATACTCCTATTCTGCATTTCTTTTTCTGCAACAAGCCCTCCAGGACCTGCCAATAATGTAGCTATTTAAAAAAATTAATATCTAGATCATCTCACAGCACACGCTGAGGATGAAATAAAAGTAAGGATCACAAGTTCGCCAAGATTAGGCCGGAGCCTATTCTCGATGCCTTTCACTGAGAGCATTACACCTCTGCCAACAAATCCTCTGGAGAGTAAGAATCCTGTTGACTCAAAGCTGTCCTTTCTGTGCTTTGCAGCGCAGTGCTTTGCCTCTTTCAAAAGGTGAGTGATTCTAGGAAGTGATTAAAATATGTAGGGTGTTCTTGGTAGCATAAGGCTGAAGCCCGTGCTTTCAATACCAAATGCAAAAAAGGCTGTCAGCTATGAAGAATGAAAGAGCTACCCAGCTACCTGACAGGAACGATTAGTCTCATGAGCTATGAAAATTGCTAGAGGAGGCAGATGACTGCTTTGTTTTCCCCACAATACTTAAAATGGCAAGAGCTTGCTAAAATATTTAGTGTTAATAAAAACTGATGACAAGCTCTTACTGGTCTCTTTTCCAGAAGTGAGAGTTCAAGAAGACTGTCTCCTTTCACAGGCTCTGTCACATTAAGGTATCCAAAAGATGTTGAAGGTGATACGACGCAGAACCCAAAGAGACATCCTCAATTAATCTCAAATAAATGACCTAGGTGGCCTAGCAGTGCTTGTTTTGAACCCTTCTTTTTAAATACATCACAAGGGATTTTTCAAGGTGCTTAAGCTTTACCAGCTCCTGCTCCCATGGACTAACAGTTCCTTTGAGCAGAAGCGAAGCGGGATGACACCAGCTGTATTTGCATGGTGGGGCAGGTGTCATGGTTGTAGGCCCTGCACCTTGTCCATGTCCTAACCCCAGAGCGAATATACCTTCCCTGATGCCCCCTCTTGTCCTAACTCCCTGACTGCCCAGACCATCCACCTGCTGCAGCTCCCTACCAGTTCATCCGCCCTTTCCTGTGCCTCTGGGCTCCTTCCCAAAAGTAAGCGGGGTGGAGAGGGAACAGTCTGCACCTGTATCTCTGTTCAAGGTGGAGCTGAGTCAGAGCTAAAATTTGCACCTAGATCTCTCCAGCTCTTGGCACACCTCCCACCTTCATTGAGTAATTAAAAAACACGGAGCAGGACTTCTTAACTCTTATACATCAGGTTCATCCTTCTGCCAGCTGAATTTTAATAATGTTTTGGACAAGTAGTACAGATGATGGGATAATATTTCTTAGATGTAAAATACATACAAAATAACTGCTGATTTTATATATATATGTATATATAAAAATCCCACCACAACATGGAAGGGCAATGTCTGATAACAGGAAAATACAGATATGGACAACAGCTGTGCATTTCTTTTCAGTAAATGCTAACACAGTTTGGGGTGGAAAGCGTTTTAGTTCCTCAGTCCTGCCAGCTCAGGCAGTCCCACTAAATAACTATGTAAATTTATCAGGCCTTAACACTTAACATTTTTATTGAAAAAACAGCTCCAAATCTCCTTCCTTTGGTGGTATAAAGGACTCTCCAGGCTGAATTATTTTATTGTCAATTTACAGCCAATTTGCTAAGTCCCTTCTTTATTAAACAGGAAGAGTTTTAGTCCCCTCCTTGAAACTCTGATGAGGAGCTTTAGGCTTCTGCTCTCAGAAAAAGGACAGCTAGCATGGATCAAGGAGGACACTTATAGGGGTCCATATGTCAGGATACCTGGTCATCCAGAATATCCTCTCTGAACCATGGTTTCTCCTTCTATACTGACTCTTCCTGGAGCCCAAAGAAAAAGAGTTTAAGTGATATGCTGTCTTTCTTTAAAAAAAAAATAAAATAATTCTTGCTTCATATCATCTATCATGAGTTTGCTTTGGAGGCTATGCTTTGAATGCCATACCTTACTGATTTTCTTCTCCTCCAGGAAAGTGACTGAAAAGACAGAAAGCAACTCTCACCAGGTGCCTCTTCTCATGTTATTTGATTTCTTATGTACAATACCCACCTATCTAATCCAGCTGTCCCTTTAAAACTACTCCAACTCTGCATTCTATATAATGTTGTATTAAAAGGTCTATTAAATGCAACAGAATATTCAAAAACTAAACAAGGCTTTCTTTTTTTCCTTACTGTTCAGAAGTGCCCGACTCTTTGGGGCAGACCATGATCCAGTAGGGACAGACCTAGTCCAGGAGGTAAGGAATGAGTTCTTTTCTAACTGACAACATGTAATTCCTTTTCCATTTTTCCTGCTTGTAAGATGAAGAGCAATAGCATTTATTTGCAATTTTAAACAATGTAGAAATATATGAATCAAAAGTCTTTTAATGGTTGAAGGGAGTTACTACTAGATTCCTAAGGGTTTACTTTATAACTATGGACATAAACATAACCTTTGTCTGAATTTGTGGCTGCCCATATGTTACTATCCAACATACTTTTGTATAGGAAGCAGAAAAAAAATAGGTTGTTGGAAGTCTAGGCAACTATATGAAATTAGATTCACCCCATAGGAATGACAAGAATGTCCTTTACTGAACCTCAGTGCCTCACGAAGAGTTGGCTGTGTGTGAAAGGAGGTAGATGATCCTACACGTTCCTTTTCCTACTACTTGCTGCCACATGATGAGTTAATATTTGATTAGAGAGTGCTGTATCTATGACACCTGTTCACCAGGGAGACTAGGCCAACAACTGATGTAATCTACCTTATTATACACTTAATGATAGAGGAGAAGTGCTGCTTTTCCAGCTTCCCACGTCTGCTTTTCATTTCCTCTCCTACACATTCCTGAGGGGTCATGTTCAGTGCTTTGCAAGAGCAAACAAACAACTACAAAATTTCTCCCTCTCTCTCTCTCTCTCTCTGTGATTCTCTGCAATTTGCCTGACAAAGAGGATAAAAAGTTTAAAAATTTCCACTGAGCTGTGTGTTTCTGGAAAGAAATATACTTCTTGCTAATAGTTATTAATATACATATATCAGCTGGATTTCTCTGCCTGCAATAGCTCAGGACAAAGCATACAAAAAATGCATTGGTACTCAAGCTGTACAGAAAAGCTCCTGTTTTTCACAGTGGTGAATCAAGTGCTTGGCCGTAGCTTCCAGATCCTCTTCACAGATGTCCTCTCAATCGCGGGCTTTGACTAGTAGTACCTACTCAATTTTTTTAGGTCAGCTCTCTGAGAAAGCGACTGGCTGTAAGTGAAACCTTGCAGGGGCTCCAAAGCACCCCAGCTGAGTGAATTCCCAATTACTCCCCTGTGATCCCAAGGTCACAGTGCCTTCCGCTAGGAAATGCTGTGCTTCTGCTGTGCACCACTAGCACTCACAGTAATTCTTGGAATCTGAATATGGTTTTTATTTCAAACGTGTGAGGTTGTGTTCCGAAGAGTCTATTCAGCCAGTGTGATTTCTATGGTTTTTTTCCACTTGGCCTTCATAACGTCCGTAGCTTCCCTGTTAAAAAATCCCCATCTTTATGGGGAATCAATTTGCCTCATAACTGTAGGTGATTACAGCATTTCAGACATTGTCTTTCTTACTCTGATTAACTGCTGATATAATGTGAATATATTATCAAGGGAATATTTTCTCAAATTTCTATTCAGATTTTTCCTTTCCATTATAGGGAGTTCATGAATTTCTCTGAAGATTTGCCTTTGAACAGAGGAGAGCTGCAGTGTATTTTTATTGGAATGCCAGCACTTCTTTTCTTTTCAATGTATTTTTAATTGGCGAGGGAAGGGCTGAGAATAAGACAAGGAGTATCTTTCACTGCCCTAGGCTAGGACCTTTCCATAATTTAGGGACAATGTTAAAAGGCCCGGATGGTATCCGCTTTGAAGAGAGATGGTTGACAGTTCCCAAGTGCTGATCAAAGGTGGTCGAAAAATCTGTGAAAAAAGCTGCAGTCAGTCCATGTGGAAATGGGAGCAGTCATTTTGATTGTAGATGTGCCTACAAATGAAGCTACGAAGAGGCTTCATTCACTTCTGTCTGCTACTCACCTTCTTACCTGTCCGAGTTCTTGCAGACGCCACAACACATCTTCCACGCAAGGATAACAGGAGGTAGGTCTCAACTTAGCAATAAACCAGTATTTACTGAGACTCTCTGGGGAGTCAGTGTCTCAGCATCACGGACAGTGTGGGGATTCCCAGATACATTTTTGATAGTGGTACAGAGAAACAATTCTTGACATGTGATTCATGTGATTGCATTTCAAGTCCCTATGATTTGATTGCCCTTTTGATCACGTCTCACAAACAGGTTCACGTCCAAAATTAGGCTGGAAAAAATGCTGCTATAATTACTTAGAGGAAATAGGAAGAGGGGGACATCTTCCACTGCCAGCTACTACGCCCACAAAGATAACAAAAGCTTAAGCAGAAGACAGCACGGGGCATGTGCTGGCACTCTCCACTTTGAACCCCTTCCAGGAACTGATGGTGAGAAATAAGCACTTTGGTGCGAGCCTGAGAAGTCCATTCTAGAGAAAGCCCACAGTGAGTTACACCGGTCTAAAAGCTGTGCATTTAGAGTAATAAAAAGGTTTGATCGATGCTCTTTAAGCTGTTTCGCAAGGATTTTCTCCCCTGCCCAGGCCATTTTACATGCTTATTTACTGCAGCGCAAATCATACTTCATGGAGCTGAGATGACAAATGAAGCCTGCCACAATTCTGCATGAAATGTAACATGTTTTCTTAGGCAAGACAGGAGCTGACAGAGCATCAAATGATCATGTTCCATCTATAACTTTCACTCTGTCAAGTCTTCTGTCCTCGGCACACCAATTATAATAAATATAGCTGACTGCATATAGCCAGGGGAAAATGAAGGCAGCTCTCTAACATATGTACAAATAAAAGATCCAGACATTTGTAAATCTTTTGATTGTTTACATAAAAGCAATGCTCTGTTCTCTTTGGTTTGAGGACTGTAAGTTGGAAAGGAATATATCTTTAGAAATCAACACTGAAATACAAGCAAGAATATTCAGCTGGGAGTAACATCCTGTTACAGTGGGAGCTGAAGACAGAAGGTGGTGTCACTAAGCCTGGCTGGCTGAAATATCATTACCATAAGAAACATTTCTGAATTCATGAGAAGTAGTAGTGATTTATCCTCCCACAGGTATTAACACCTCAAGAAACACAACAAGCATATTGTTTGCTAGAGAGAAATAACCAAAAAGACACTCCCCCTCCTCGCATTTTTTGGAAGGACTTTCTTCTGACATGCTGAAGGAAGAGAATTGTTTAAAAAATGTGTACTTTCAAGAAATTGGTTTTTGAGGTTGTTCTGAGTGTTAGTACATCTTTCACAATAACATGTGGTGCTTCTTTCTCAGCTGTTAGTGATAAAAGTAAGTTTGCATATTATTTTTTATTTATAATTGTGCTGTACAGACCCTCCCCAGCATTGCAAGCTCACAATTCATATTACATTAATACTAAATAAACTATACCACAACTAGTGGGTGGGTGGAATGATTTCCTTCTCTCTACACGCTCACCTCAGTCTGAAAACAGGGAGGCTGATTGCTCCCTGTGGCCACTGGATACTTCTTTTCCTAATAATGATTAGTTATATCCCAGATCATCACCAGTCTCAGCCATCAGCCAGAGCCTGATTGTACGCATTTAAGGATCCACTCTGGTCTCTCATGTTCTTGCTGTGTTATCTAATTCAGAATGTGAACTTCATAAGAAAGATTAGCTCTGTATGAAGAGGTAGGAATGGAGTGGGCAGTACAGCACCACCACTCCTTGAACAGCAAAGAGAGGGGAAGCTCCACTGCAGCATCAGGGAGAACACTGCTGAACTCCTCCTGAAGGTCTGAGTACAGGCACAGCCAATCACCGTAATTAGAGCAAGGGATGGACACACAGGCAGAACCAAGACAGTTGTGATGTCAAATTGTCAGGGGACTATCTTTGTGGCGGGTGCCGTATACTACCTCTCCTGTGAAGACAGGCTGAGAGAGTTGGGTTTGTTCAGCCTGGAGAAGAGAAGGCTCCAGAAGACTGTATAGTGGCCTTCCAGTACCTGAAGGGGGCTACAGGAGAGATGGGGAGGGACTCTTCATCAGGGAATGTAGCAATAGGAAAAGGGGTAATGGTTTTAAACTGGAAGAGGGTGGTTTTAGATTAGATAGCAGGAAGAAATTTTTCATTATGAGGGTGGTGAGACATTGGAACAGGTTGCCCAGGGAAGTCGTGGTCGCCCCTTCCCTGGAGGTGTTCAAGGCCAGGCTGGATGGGGCTTTGAGCAACCTGCTCTAGTGGGAGGTGTCCCTGCCCATGGCAGGGGGGTTGGATCTTTAAGGTCTCTTCCAACCCAAACCATTCCATGATTCTATGTTTTTCTGTTTACTGGGTTTAGTGGACCCAACAAGCCTGGCCCTGCATATTACATGTTTATGATCTGCCTTGTGTAGTCAGTCACGATTGTGCAGATTACTCATGATTTATAAAACATGAAAGGTAGGAAAGGAATTCTCAAGTCACACAGCTTTATGCATTGAGTCATAAAAAGCTATGGCTTTAATACAATCACTTCTCAGGGAGCCTGGTATGGGGATATTGTTCTCAGGAGTCCTGATTAATTGAAAAAATGTATTTCATCAAGGAAGTTACCACTGTGAAAAGGATACAAGATATAAACTGAATGTCTGTCTGCCACACAGGCCAAGAGATAATTTTTTTCAAAATATATGTCAGATTATTTAATTATATTATACTTTTATTTTGTCTATGTATAGATTTTATTTATTTTTTTTTTTAAACGAAGACTGCTTCATCCCTATTTCAGATGGAAAATTACTGGTGACTAGAACATGTCAGAATAGAGATAGAGACCTTGGAAAATAGAGAACTGTCAGACTGCTTTACATTTTAGTGGTTAGAGAACAAGGCATTTGTTAGTGTAAAAGTGTTAGTGTCAATCTTACCATAAAGAGAGCAAGGGCACCACCTGCTGTTTTAGAAATGTATTTATTTGGGTCATGAACGTTACTCTTCAAGTACTGCATTGAAAACAGTCAGGCCTACTAAACAAGCTGGACTTTTTAAGGAAAGCTTTCTCCTGAAATTTAAGTTTATGCAAGACGACTTTAACAAATGATGTGTTTGCCATTGCCCTTTCACACAACGAACTGTCCTGTAGCAACAATGCTGGCCATAAATGAATATGGGGTACTTTAAGATTTTTGAAAGCAAGGCAGTGTTCAACACTTATTTTCTGCTTTAGTACATGGGCTCTTCCTTTCCCAGGGCACCAAAATCATTTCACTTTCACAAAATTTTCAGTATATCTGATCTGTACTCAATAACCACCAAAAGGTTTACTCACTGACTTAAGTAGAAATGGCATCTTCAGCATGACAATAGTTTAGCTCAATTTATGAGCTGGAGATTATGGAATAAATAATCACTATTAGATAAGTAAGACATAAAACTACAGTTCAAACAGTTTTAAAAATTTTCAAAGGACCTTATTTCCAAAATGCTCCTAGTTGAGAAACCATAGGTTAGTACATCCCCAGCTGCAGTGAGCAATCCCTTCCCTAACAAAAGGGAAAAAGATGTATTCTTATGCACAGATTTTATTTAAAGATACATGCAGGACTTTATAAATTCAACTGTCTGGCAGTTCTAAGATAATTTGAACTAAACAAATTAAATCCCTAGCTGACCAGATAAACTATAGAGTGCAATTAAAAAGTCTGAGCAGCAGCTTGGATCCTCTGAGTTAGAGAAGGCTGAATGTTTGTTTAATTCTTCCTAGAAGCCACAAGGAATCACCCTATAGTCTTCTCCTTTTCTGCTGAATAACAAGTGGCACTGTGGAAAACTCTGCATCAGGGTGATTAGACATAACCACAGTCTTGTATTTTATAGGCTGGTAAGGGACTTCTGTGAGGACTGGTCATTTATAAATTAAACTATAATCTGTCAAAATTTCCACAAGAGTTAAGATCGACAATAAAGTCTATTTCTATGCAGGTATTTGGCCAGCCAATGTCCTCATGGCTTTTAAGTCAAAGTGAGTTCAGAACTCACTTTCAGCAGCAGCCTCTTCACAAATTTGGGGAAACAACACAAAACATTAACAAATTACTTGCTTTTGCCAAGGAAAAAGATTATCACGATCCATTTCCTCTTCAGACAACCTGAGCCAAGATTAACCTTGCCCACTTACAAGTAAACTTATATGAGACATTTTTGGTTTTATCCTGTATAATTCAGTTCTGATTTGTGCATGAAGTATTCAAGGGAAGAGTGAAAAATGTGTATAACTTGATTGCTTCCCATGAGCTAAGATGAAGTAAGCAGATTTTCATAACCTGTTCACATCAAACATATTTCAGTAATAGACACACAACTCGTGTTTTGTCTATCAGTACCAGTTCTTACAAGGTAACAATACAGGTGTCAATACAATGCCCTGTTTTCCCCTTTGGAAGATGCTTTGTACATCTGAAAGATGTGCAAAACAAAAATAATCTAGGATTGCATCAAGCTTGTGCATTTATTGGTGGCTTATTAAAAATTAATTCATTGCTGTAAATGAATGCTAATAACAAATTAGTAAAAACTTTTTCTTTTCTTCCGGTTTTGGGTTTTTTTTACACAAATAGTTTTATTACAACCTTGAATTCTTAAGAAATATACATGTAAGAAATTACACAAAGGCCTTGGCATTTGCAAAAATCTTTTGGTATTTGCATGGTAATAGTCTATAAAACACTTTTGGACACAGATGTGCTCAAACAATTGTATCGTTGCATAGAAATTCTGTAGAAATATTTCTGAGGCCACTTAGAAGAATTTTTTTGGCACAATATTAACAAAATTAAGGCCTTATACTTTTCAAAATCAAGTCATTCAGTGTGTGAGTAGTGTTTAAAACCCTGAAAAATATTAAATACAGAATAAAGACTATAAGCTCAAAGCAGGATTTGCTATAATAAACACAAATAGCTTTTAACCTGGGTTCGGTCTCTGCAACTTCAGCATTGAAATGGCCTATGTAAAATAAACATTTCACATCATATTTTGGCATTTAAAATCTAATTCATGACACTGAAAAGAAGAAAACTTTTGTAAGCTTCTCTTTGAAATTATAAACTCAGAGCTTGATTTGCCTAATGGTCGGTATCTATATAAATTACTAAAATATTTATATATATATTTTTCTTGACCATTGCTGGATCATTCTTTATTCCACAGGAAAGTTTGTTCTACTGCACAAAGAAGCTGCATAGTACCAACATAGCAGAAACACTTCCTTGCCTAGAAGGGGAAACCAATTTGTCAATCTCTTCCAGATGTAGTCCCATTAAAACCAACAGCACTAACGACTACAAAGGTTTGCAGAAGCAAAGGTTTGCAGGATAGCACTCTATGTTGTGAAAAGATGATTATGTGTTGTTTAACCACAGTCTGTAATCCCAAAACTCCTTTTTACATTAGTATTGCTTTGTACAGGAACAATAAGTACATACCCAAGAGCCTGGGATTTTGAGACACCTAGATAACGGTAACAACAAACTTATCTGGGGAAGAAAAATGAATCTAAATCTATAATACAAGAATGAGAAAGGGGGGTCAAACAGTATAAGGCAGAACTGCATACCTCCTAGCACCTTTGCATTTTTTCTGGATAAATGCTGACTTTTTATTCTATCAGTGCATTGCATTTATATAAAAAATACATATATTCTGATCAAAAGTGCCGTTTGGCATGTCAACATTTGAAGCTTATCTTTGTTGTCTCTTTTCTTCTTCAGCAAGGACAGGGCCAGTAAAGCAGTGTGTGTTAGTTATGCAAGTTCCTAAAAGGCACTTTACTGTTTTCATACTGGACAACAATGAGGTACATATGATATATGTCTAGGCTTCATTGCTGTTAAACGAATAGCACCATATTGTGTGAAATTAGTTGAAATTCAAAAGTCATTATGTTTTTCTCATACAGACTTGACAACGGCTAACGTTTGAGCGCAGATCCCCTGCTTTCAAAGTTGAGGGAGTCGGTTTCCTATTAAAAATAAAGAAATTAAAAGACCCGTTAATAATTTTTGATACAACAGTCAGTTTGCAGGTTTATATTTGACAACACAAACTTTGCATGCAGCCAAGTGCCTCTTTAAGCTGTGTTGAATCAAGAAGGTGTCCCTAAGTTCTCCAATGTATATCCACTTTCAAATTTGCTCATAAATTATGACAAGTCTCTTCTCCCAAGTCACAGGCAATAAGACAAGAGGAAATGGCTTGCACTGTGGAGGTTCAGCTTGGATATTGGGAAAAATTTTTACACTGAAAGGGTTATTAAGCACTGGCAAGGGCTGCCCAGGGAAGTGGTTGAGGCACCATCCCTGGAGGTATTTAAATGACAGGTTGACAAAGCGCTTAGTGACATGGTTTACTGATGGTTTTTATCAGAGTCAGCCTGATGGCTGGACTAGATGATCTTAAATGTCCTTTCCAACCTAGAAAATTCTATGATTCTAAGATGAGTTTTAAACAGAATTCAATTGTCTCATGAGGCTGAACATTTTCTTAACCAGAAGACACTACCTGTTTAATCAGCAGTTTGAAAACATGCTAGAACTTGGGTAGTAAAAAAAAAAAAAGAAAATGAAGTCATTTGGCTGTTCATGGTTGTCTGCTACCTTGTTACTCTGCAGAAAAATGAAAAGCCAGCAAAGGAAATTATGTGGTGTCATGTACAAAGATAGACCAAAATCTTTAGTCTCTAACCTATCCTAAGAAGTTACTCTTAGCAGGTGGAAGTAAATCAATTTCAAACAAAAGTGTGTTTACATTTAACACTTTTCCTTAAAGAAGATTAAGAGTTTACAGGAAACTGTAGATTATTTGTGAATTACGATAGTAAAACAGGTCCCCTGATTTGGGATTATTTTATTCATTTGAGACAGTTTGTAGCCAGATTAATTTGAGATAGTTTGTAGCCAGAAAAGGCTATGAAGTTGATCGGCCTCTGGGTATGACTCAATGAATCCAAACTGTAGTGCTGATGACCTAAATTTTCCTCTGACCAGCTTTTCCCTTTTCTAGGGAGCCAGTGCTTACCCCAGTGTAAGCAAATGGGCTCTTTCAGGAGTAGCTTTTATGGCTGATGACATTATCACAGCCACAGTGATAATCAGGCTTGGTGCTCAATTTTTCTACCTGCTCAGTTGACACCTATCTCATAGACAGTCAAAACTGGCTAAACAATTTGCTTCATTTTGACTGAGACAGTCTAAGAAGCATTTAGAGATCTACAAAAACATAAAGAGATGAAGGGTATCAGACAAAGGTACCTGGACTGCAATGGAAGAAGATGCTTGCCTGCACTCCAGAGGAATGTCTGCTAATCAGGAAAGTTATGCACACCTAGGAACTGCTCTATATGCTAACATATTAATAACATTCATATGGAATAAATTAGACGGTGTTGAATAATATTTATGCGCAGGAGACCAGAACAAATCTTCCTACCACTTAATTCCTGAAATTAGAACCTCAGTGGGACTGAAGAAATGCCTAAGGACTCTGCCTTCAGCTGCATTTCAATCAGACATACGTCCTCCAACATTAGGAGAAGGTAATAATTGTTGAGTTCACTTAGTTCAACACCTGCACTAATTTCAAATGGTTCCATTACATGTTAACATCCACTAGAGAAAATGTTATATTCTAACTTAATTTCAATCAGTACATCAGCCTATCCCAGTTACGACTCAGTGAATACAATCAAACGTAGTTACAGTGCAAACACTGTTACATTATGCTGAAAAGCAAGATACCAGGTATAAATGACACATTGTAAACACTAAGGGAAGAGACTTCATTAATTCCACCAATAGCTATACATTTTTCTTTTCTTTTGTTACAAAAAATCATTAACTGCATATATTAACCAGGCTGGGGCACAGCCCATACTTGAATCATGTATTATATTCAAACAATACTTCCCTTATTCAGTGACAAGGCTTGATTGAGTCGCAAATACTGATAAATAAATCATGAACTTACTTGAACATCTCATTCCTCTCTATAGTGGCAAGCCAGAAGCTGTAAGCATTTGCATAATAATTGCAGGTGCCCTGGCCATGGCATTCAATGAAGGGAGCGCTGCGGAACTCCTCTAGGCAGGAACCAGGAGATGCCAGGGCCTGGCCAGAACCCTCTGCACCAGCACTGGTGTGCTAGAAAAACACAAAAGCATCAGTCAGAGAGGCACCCGTTACCTCTTCTGCTACAATACCTATTGACTATCTTGCACAAATGTTTCTTCACGTGCCTCTCCTTGTCCTCTGTCGCGTCCGTCTGCTGTTTTGTCCCTCGGTTCAAGGAGGAGCAAGAAGGTGGAGCTGAAGTGCTCCAGAGGTGGCACTGGGTTCTTTCACTTAATGGCAGCACATCAGACCAGCAACATCAACTTCAGGGAGCTGTATGCACAGAAATCCTTTAGGACTAATGGAAGACCCAAGCTATCTCTGTGCTAGCAACAGAGGGCCAGCCCTCTGGCCTAGAAGGCATACAGACTGGTATGGTTTATATCTGAACAGCTTCACCCAGTTCCTGTCCCACATCATAGTGAGACAAGCACTAACAGCTCTGGATCCACGCTGTTTCTCAGACTATGCCCAGACCTTGCTTGGGAGAGATGCTGTTGATGCAGGCCGTGAGCACGACAGGAAGGATGTTAGCAGCTAACCACTATGGAGGACTCCAGAGTGGCTCTTACAGGCCGCTCCTTGGTCCTATTCATTTTTTTAGTATATATACAGCTAAAGAAACTGGATTAAAGGTGAAAAATGCCATTTGAAAACTGAAGCCTTATTCATCAAAATATGGGAATAGGACAGACACAGATATGCTGCCACTCTAGGAAGCTATTGCAACATAGATATAGAAGGAAAATGGAAAAGTATGCTTATTTTGTCATTTATTCAGCATTTGGATCCTGTGCTGGAGCTGCAAATGAGAGAGTAAGCTGCATGCATTTCCCCAAAAGTGAACAATTAATTGTTATTGCATTATTCTCATTTAGTAATCAGCCAGAATCTTTTTAAAGCCGCCAGAAAGGGTAGAGGTTTAATGCCCTCCTAAGACCTGAAGTGACATAGTCAGATATTAACTTTCCTAGAACAGGAGTGTAGATCACACGCCTGAAACAAATTCTTTTCTCAGCCCAGAGTATGCCCCAGTGAACTCACCATGACAAAGGAGTAACCAATCCAGAGTGAACTCCAGCCTTCAGGACACGGTGGTATTTGTATTGTTTGACTGTGAACAGCTATTACCATAGCAGGAGCTTCACACACAGAGCATCTAGAAAGTCCAAGACATGAATAAGTTACATGCATTTGAGAATTAATATTTATTCATTTTTCAGCAGTTGCTTTCTTTAAGGAGTCTTACATTAGAAAATGTTGACACTTTCAAAAATAAAGGAAAATCAAAAAATTTCATTTGGAAAAGCAACAAACTGGTTCTCTTCCCCCCCCTTCCCATTTACTTTGGGACAGCTTAATAGTTAAGTCTTATTCCTATTAGTCTTCCTATGAGCAAAGAACAAGAGACCTCTCACCTGAATACTCAAATGTATTTGTCTTTTTGTAGACCCATTTGTATTGTAGTTTCTAAAAGTGCTCATGTCCTGAACATGAGAGGCAAACAGCCCAACACTGTAACTCAGCAAGTATCACTTAAAAAGTGGTGTACTGTGATCAGTGACAGGTAAGAGCAACTCATTATCCTAAACATAGCCCAGAGTGACTTCCAGACAGAAAGCCATCTCTCTGTAAAATGTCTTATAAAGGTAATCGCTGCTAATTCTTCTCCATGCATTTTCCTTAAAAGTAGCTTTTATTTACATTTGTGCTCTTTATCTCCAGTAAGGCATTTCTAGCAAAGTAGGTTGAACAATGAACTTGAAAGCAACTCTTCAGAAATCTATGTAGCATCAGTTCTTTTACTTTAGATAATTGCATTATGTCTCAGAACTCCTAGGTTACTGAATAATCCAATGAACAATTGTGCCTTCACAGGAGAATCATAAAAAAATGTGAGTTGGGCTGGAAATTTTAATATGGGAGCTGGTAATAAGGAATTTGGTAGATACAATCCGTTTTTTCTTGTACAACTCCTAAATTGGCTACTGCAGTTAGCTATAAGAATGACTCAAAACAGATACTCAGAATTAGACAGTCTGATTCCTATTATCAGAGTGGTGAAAAGAATCAAGTGCAAAAGGGATTAAGTTGGATTCTGGATAAAGCACATAAGCAAAGGAATTCAGAATGAAAGCCTTCTATTTTTGACTTGTGAAGACTGCTTTCATACCTACTGCCTTCATCTTTAGTGCAGAAGTAAGACAGTTATTTTAAGAAACACATCAATGAAAGAGTAAGTTAAAAGAAGAATGTAAAGCTGCCTCTATTCTTGGAGCTCTGCTTTGCTTCAAGGAATTTCTGGTATTTCAGTGGAAGGCCTTACATGAAAAGAAGTCCCATGACCCAAGGCAGCAAGTGACACTTCCACACCTTTTCAACTTTTGGACAGGGAAAAATGTTGGTTTAAAAGCCTCAGCTAACAAAATAAATTGAAAGAACAGTCTTCTCAGACTCCTTACTTGTTTAAAAAAATGTGCATTACAATTAGCTCACTCTCTGCTATGACTAAAAGGAGAAAACCCCATAAACATGCGCACATATACATAAATGCACACACACTTATACATTTTTATGGTGCAAAAGCTACCATAATATGTGGAAAAATGGTGGTTTCATCCTTAAGAATTTCAAAAGTGATTTTTAAACTTTATTTTGGGTGCTTGGTTAGCGATGGCATAAAAGGAACATGAATTTCAGAGGCTGGTCATCTGAATTTTTCCAGAGATCAAGCTCCTTCCATTCACATCCAATGAACAAACAAAAAAGTAAGACCAACAAAACCTATAGTCTCTTTTGAGAATCTTGCCCTCAATTTACCCCCTCATTGCCAAGACATACCAGTTTCTATGGCACTAACCCAAAAATAGCATACAAGAACAACAACTGCAGACACAAGTTGGATTCTATTATGCAAAATAAATAACAAATGTTTTGTAGAAGATCCAAATAGTTTTTTGAACATAGCGAGATACCAATTCTACAACCCACTGATGATTTGAATTGTTCTTTTTTTTTGATGGTATATATAGACCCAAGAAAACTGTAACAGCAATCACTCCTAATCAATTTATACGGCAGTAAGAGGGATCAGCAAGAGCTGATACAGATTAGAAGCAATGATAGGAATCATAATAACAATTATCATTTAAGTGATAAGTTGGAGATTCCCTTGTCAGATTTTTATCTAACAATAGTGGTATGGTTCACCACAGTCTTGCTCACACATCTGCCTTCAGCACTGGGCATATGATGCCAGGATAATTTCTGCTAGTGGCCTTAAAATTTAAAACAGACCAGAAGTTCAACATGTTGGGCTGCTGCAGAAGAGTTATGTCTGATATAAGTGCCGCATCTTAGGCTAGTTGAGAATGTGGAATTATCAAAAAATAGATGATTGATTTTGCAACTGTTTCCTTGCTTCTTTTAATTCAGACAATAAGGGCCATATTCAAACAGTAAGTCCAAAGCAATGGAAAAAGCCTGGCAGTGTACTGTATGGTAAATAATGCTACCATTTTCAAAGAAAAGGAAACTGAGCCCTAAAAAGCTTCTATTTGTCTATTAAAAAGAAGAAAAAAAGAAAAAAGAATTGTTTCCAACAAGAATTGTGAAAAAAAATCAAAACTTTTTATTCTTCAAAGTACATCATAGCTTTTGCAAAACATCGTTTCAAAGTAAATCTTTTCATTTCATTTAGATTCAAAATGGACTACTCTGTTTGGGTTTCCCCCCAAATGGGTTTATTTTTGATCAAAGTCTAAACTGAAAAGATGCACACTTTGAAACATTTCATCAAAGGAACTTAAACTTTAAATTTAAAGGCAGGAAATAAAAATATGCAGATTGAAAACCTTTCAAAAAAATAAAGTACCATACGCACTTTTCACAAGCTTCTTCATTTTACAAAGAGAGCAGAAGTGAAACCGTACCTGCTGATGAATGGTCTGATACTATCACCAGTGATAGGAGCCATACTCATTGGCATGGGTTCAGGAGTGGACAGCCAGTAGGAATAGTCATTTCTTGATGCAAAGTTACATACGTTGTTGATATTGCAGAACAAGAAAGGCATTGTACTAAATTTACGAAGACAGCTTCCTGCCGTGCCTGAAAAGTTAAGTGAAAGGTTCCTTGTTAACTGATTTTTGTTAAACCATTGCCAACTGCCGAACAAATATTTCCAGGAGTAGCTAAAAAGCAAAAGACTCGGCTCGCTCAGAGGAATTGACTTCTCTAAGTTCCATAAAGAAGGAACAGGGCAAGGCAAGGAGTAGCCTAGTCTGGCCTGTAATACTAATGAATAACTTACATTGGAATAGACCTCTAGAGGTCATCTATCCTAACCCCCTGCCAGCGAGACAGAATCGCCTAGGTTGGAAGGGCATCAACCTAATGCTGCCAAACTCACCACTAAACCATGGCCCTAAGCAACATATCACTTGAGTTCATAGCCAGTTGAGTTTTGAGTGTCTCCAAAGACAGAGATTCAACAACCTCACTGGGGTCCTATTCCAGTGTTTGAGCATCAATAGGGTAAAAAAGCTTTACTTTATGTTTCACGAGAATATCTCTCATACTTGTGTCTATTTATTCTACAAAAAAAAGAAATATTTGGTTTGTAACCAATTCCAACTGAATTGGTCCAGTCTGGTCTCTACTTACCCAGGTCTTGGCCATGTGCTCTTTCATTGCCTTGAACATAAAGCAAGGAGTAGCCATGGTAAATCAGCCTTGTTCCAGGTGGACATAATGGTTCTTCAATGGTTTGACTGTGTCTCGTAACAAGGAATCCATGAGCAACAGATGGTGCACCTGGTGGGCCCATAGACCCAGGCAAACCTTCAGGACCAGGTGGACCAGGGAATCCTCTAGGCCCTGCAATAAAGAGAGTCTCTTTTTATATGTAGACAGCAGTACTCTGCCTACATAACTAAAGAAGTGAAATTAGATACATTCACACCTAATCTCCCGTGTTATTTTTCTATGAAGGAATTAAGTCTTTGAAGAACTCATGGGCTTACCTGGGGGACCATAAGGACCAACTTCTCCTTTTTGCCCAGGTTTACCATCAAACCCGGGACTACCAGGTGGTCCAGGTACACCTGAAGGTCCTGTCACCCCTGTTGGAAAACAAGAAATAGTTATTACTGGATATTACTTAACTTTTTAGATGTTAATACAGTATGACACAGGAACACCTCTGCGTAAACTAAACTCATGCAGATTCAGTGCATATATTTCATTACCTTGAGCACATACGTGGGTTACTGCAGGTGAAGTGATTATAGTAGAGAAGAACAGAGTAAGCAGAACATGTGCTTCTAAAATAACTAGTATTTGCCTGGAATATGAAAAGGAAGAGCAGCAATCTCTTTCCTCTCTGCTTATCATATTACTCAACCAAAATTTTACCATAAAAAAGTAGGGCCATGAACAGAGGGAAAATCAGTTTTCTCTTAGCTTCTTCCCAAATGGGTTTTCAGACATATATTATGTCCTCCCTTTAACAATTTGAGTCCTACATAAACTCAGTAACTCTGACTTTAGGAAAAAGAAGTTAACACCATCACCATCATACCAACATTTCTGTGGCACATCAGAAGCTTTAGATAGTCCCATCTGTCTTTTTCCTGATCACTCAAAAAGTAATATTGTGCTCATGTACTGAATTGACTACTAGATAACAGCAACAGAACCCAGACAAACCAACCCATACAATGTTCAGTCATTGCAATTATTTGACGGGTATTTCCTAAAGGATGGCAGTTGCAGAATTGTAACTCCACCTTCAAAAGCAAACTTCCTTATCTAGTCTATTAAATAGAAAGAAGATAGTAATTATAATCCACTGCAATTCCCCACCATCTTCTTATAAAGCAATCAGGGACTAAGCTTTCCTTTAGAATCTTAATAGCTTAAGAACATCTCTGAGCTTCTACTCTCCATGTCCTGTCATTCTGAAGGACACGTGTCCTTGTGCCAGACTTTCATGTGTTTTACTCTTTGCTCCATTCTCTTACTCTCTAGTGCGTTTAATTATTGCAGATTACATTTTCTTTATAAAAGTGGCAATGTCTGGACTAAGACACAAAATCCTAGGACTAAGGAACATTCTTCCTTAGAAAGCACTTTCAACTCCAAGATCAAGTTGTTTTTACTCATGCTTATCTTCTCCCAGAAACACGCAAACACTAAAGATAGAATATACCTTAATAAATACATTCTGGGGAAAGGATGAGCAGTGTGTTAGAAGTCATTCTGCTTACTGCTGATTTCAGATACTGATGTGGCAACTGCAGAGTGAGAGCCTATAAAACAATCACTAGAAAAGCAACTGTTTCTGTGACTCCTTTGGATGAGCTTCAAAAAGGACTCTCTTCCTCACCACTGACACAAATTAAGTGGCTTATAAAAAGCTGGATAATATAACAAAAATCTTCAAGCTTCTAGCTTACCATTGGTCTATTTTTACATTACTTAAAATATATTTCTTCTGGCAAGTTAGAAACTCTCACCTTGTTGTCCTTTGGGACCTGGAAGTCCTGGGAATCCTTTGAGACCAACTGGTCCTACAGGACCAGGTAAGCCAGGATCTCCTTTAACAAGTTGAAAAGCACCTGGTGGGCCTGGTGGGCCTTGTAAACCTGTCAAAATTAACAGAGGAAACCAGCAGGTATTTAATATTGCACAATTAAAAAAAAAGGTGAGAAAAAAAATGTTACCTTTTATTGCCATTTATTTAGTCAGAGAATAAACAGAACCTATAGCTACAAGATATTGATGGATTGAGAGCAGCCTTACAGAGAAGGACTTGTATATACAGGTAGATGAAAAATTGAACATAAGTCATCAAGTGTGTGCTCACAGCCCAGAAAGCCAATCATAATCTGTGATACATGAAAAGAAGAGTCGCCAGCTGGTAGAGGGAGGAGATTCTGCCCCGCTACTCTGCTCTCATGAGACCCCACCTGGAGTACTGTGTTCTGAGAAGCACTGAGGTCCCCAGTACAAGGAACACATGGACCTATTAGACCAAGTCCAGAGGAGGGCCATAACATAATTAGAGGGCTGGAACACTTCTCCTATGAGGAAAGGCTCAGGGAGTTGGAGATGTTCAGCCTAGAGAAGGCTCTATGGAGACCTTATTGTGGCATTTCAATATATCTCTTGGGGCTTAAAAGAAAGATGGAGGGAGACTTTTTACCAGGCTCTGGAGTGACATGACAAGGGGCAACAATTTTAAACTGAAAGAGGGTAGATTTAGACTGAACTTAAGGAAGAATTTTTTTTACAAGGACAGTGAGACACTGAAACAAGAAGAAGAAGAAGCCCGGAGAAGTTGTGGGTGCCCCATCATTGGAAATGTTCAAAGTCAGGTTGGGTGGAGCTTTGAGCAACCTGATCTAGTGAAAGATGTCTCTGTCCATGGCAGACTAGATGATCTCTAAAGGTCCCTTCTGACCCAAAACATTCTCTCATTCTATGCTTCTAACATACCATTTAAAGATTACAATAATGACAAAGTCTCAGTACTGAATTTTCAGAGTAGGAGATAAATATGTTCACTCTCTATCCAATACTTTAATCTAATCTGTCCATTCAGATGCTGATACCATGATATCTGGTTTCATATTCTACCTTTTAACACTAAATAAAAGGGCAAGAGAGATATCCATTATTCATTGATTAGTCACAAATAACTGTTTTGACAACATCCAGGAAAAAACCCAAGTCTTGATATTATACCTTTAGATCCAGGAAGACCTTGGTCACCTCGCTCACCCTTAAGGCCTGGGAAGCCAGGAGATCCTTTTGGACCTGAAGTCAAATGAAATATTTACATGGAAACTCAGTAATTTCTGGATTTGTAGAGATATGTGCAGAATAATCATGTATGACCTCAGGATCATGTAAAGGCCCTGACTTTAATCACATAAGTACTTTTTAACTGGTTGCAAGAACAAGATACGAATAATAGCACCAAGTCACCAAATAATGACCGAAAGCAAATTTATCTTACTTTTTAATAGATTAATAATTATAAATTAAAAATAAAATTACTAGAATATTTCTCAAAATTATAAATATTTTTTCTATTAGTAATTGCATTTTTTATATACACAGTGTTTTCATGTATATGATAGGGACAGTAACAACAGTATATAGTCAACAATGGGAGAAATACTGAGCCTATATTGCCTCAAATATAGCTAAGAATTTGCCTCTCCTATTCTCTAGAAAATCTTGAAGATTCTTGACTGGTAGTGTCTAAACAACTGATTTTACATCCATCTTTTCCAGCAAATGCACACTTAAAATTGGCAAAGCAAGATAACAGGCAAAAGGCAAAAAAATCTTGAGAAAAATCTTGATCTTATATGCTTTTTGATGCAGCTTTCAATGTCCTGTTTCAATAATTTTAACGTAATGTCAACATTCTTTGAGCATCTTTTTGAAAGAGGAAGGATATGAAAGAGACATTGTTGCATACTTTTTAGGAATGTGGTACATTTTCTTCTCACCTGGAACACCTGGAACTCCTGGAGGTCCCAGATCACCCTTTTGACCAATATCTCCTGGTAAACCAGGACCACCCTGTATAAAAAAAATGTGAAGTATAGTTATCCTACGCTATTATGATATGTCTCTCAAATAGATGGTATTTTTTGAAATCTGACAAAAAAAAATATGACAATATGAGAGAAAAGCCATATTCTCTACCATGATTAGATGAGAAGTTTCTCTTACAGGAACAAGCACGACACCTTCCTCTTACTAAACTAATTTTTGTCTTACAAACATACTAGATCAGAATAAGATCTCACTAACAGTATATCCAATAAGAAGTTTCTCAACTATAGACTATACTGTTAGAAAAACATGAGTAAGCACAAATCTCAGCAAATACTAATTTCAGTGCAGCCTCAGCAGGGAGTTGCTAGTTAGATAATTAAATGTGGTATTTCTAGACCACAGCGGACTTGAAAACTTCCATTCACCTGTGGAATGAAAATAAGTGTGCTCAAAAGTTTATAATCCTCTGAAGATTTTTACTTTTCAAGAGGGCTAACATACTCAAGGACCTGAACACGTCAAACACAATGCGAATTCTTCCTTCTGCCTTCACTATTATAAACTGCTACCCTGAAATTAATGGTAACAAGATCATTATAGCCTCACTTCAAGGAAAGCCAAGTCCATATCTCAAAATGACTGCTTACAGTGTCTTTAAGTGACTGACAATTTCCTTCTGTTGCAGAACATCTGCAAAAAGCTTGTAAGTATAGTTTAGAGTTTCTCCCTGGCTGAAGCAATATGGCAGTGATGGTCCCTCATATAATAAAATGTGGAACACAGGTGGAGGAAAGAAACAAAATCCCTTTACTAAATACCTTACTGATCAGAGGTTGGAGATGTGAACTGAGTACTCAGTGAAAAATAATACCACTGGGAGGACTCACCTCATCATATTTGAAGAGCAATAGGATACACACACAGAGGAGTGATTTTTCAGTTAAGTTAGATGCTTATATTAAGGTAAGAAGAATGGCTTCCTGCAAATGTCTAATTCTTTCCACTGACTGTAAATGGAGAAGGGATGGCAAGCTCAAAAATACATGTCAACACTGAGACTTTGAAAGGTAAACAAAAGAAATGCTACCCTCAGAATGGTAAGAGAGGTTCAGGATTGTTTAAAGAAACGGCCCTCTCTTTGTATCATAACATATGAACTTCAGTAGCATAAAACAGGAGGACTAACATTCATTCAGAAGACAGTGATGGATCAGACAATCTCATTAAAAGAGGTTTTTTTAATATCTTTTTTTTAGGTTACAAAACAGAGTTATTTAGAAAAGGAGTTTATTGGAAGCTTTCCATCAAAATACTTTTTCCACAACAGCATGCAGTTTCTTAAATGTTTTTTTCCCCCGTCACATACAGCTTGGCAAACAACATTTTGTTTTGGATCTGTTCCAAACAAAACAGAACTATTTCAGTTCATGAAAATGATGAAAATGTTTCTGTTCTCATTTCAGCATTCAAATGCACAGCAAACCCCATGGGATTTCTATTTCATAGCCCTATCTCCACATTAACTTTCTTTGGATAGGATTTTTGAGCAGGCTGTTGTAGCCTACTCATGTTGTGCAAAATCTCCTTTCTGATATCACCTACCATGTACCTCGGGGCTTCTATGAGCCACTGAGTTGTAATCAAGGCAGTAGCTTGTCACAAGGCTTTGTCCTGGGGAGGACGAAGACATTAGAAACACATCTTGGTATGTATCACCAGGGGAAGTTTAGTATTGAAATAACTCATTGCAGCATTTCACCATGAGTTAAAAATCCATTGTGGCTCAAATATAGTAAAATATTTTCTTCTGACTGAAGGAATCATTTCTCAGTCTTGATAAAGAAACAATCTTGGACTAGAATATCAACCTGTGAAAAGCTTTAGAATTTCCTGGGATATAGAAATTTAGGTCTCTGCAGAAGTTCTTCAAATTCTTAAAACAATTTTGAAATTTACTACCTGCTATGGTGCAGTCTCAAAGATAAAAAGGCATATAAGATCTAGAGTCAAAACACTGAAGTAAAACCTTAATGTTTCTATGTAGCGACCCCAGGATGCAGAAAAGGATGAAGTGGATCTTTGCATTATCAAGAATAATGTGGACCCTTTAAGTCCCCTAGAAGTATCCTGCTTTTCATATCAGAACCTTTTTACTGAGTCTTCCTACCTTTTGTACACTAGGAATTGTTGAGTCATATCTACCTACTTTCTTATTCATTCTTTCATAAATTTTATTTTCTATTATTGTTATTATTTTCTTAGGAGGAAAGAGGAAATGGAAAGTTAAAATATAGAGCATAATTTTCAGTGTGGAAAAAGGCAGCAGACACTGAGAGAAAGCGTATAGAAGACCAAGTACTCTGGGTGACTGTCCTATTCTACCTCATTCTCCCTAATATACAAAAAAGGGACTGGTTTAGATCAGGGAAAATGAATAATATATCACAACAATGTATTAATAGCATTGCCTGTTTGTATTTCTAAATCAGCAGCTATATTTCATCACTGACAGTACTGAAAGTGCACTTTATTTGAAAGGTTTCATAACAAAACCAAACAGTTCAGGTATTTTCAGAAGGCAATTTATCGTGAAATAGGCAACCTTTAAAATTAACTACTAATGCATTTGCAGGATTTATGGATGTACCGCAGCCATCCTGTACTGTTAATACACTGTAAATTATATTCTGGGTGTTGTATGTTACCACTCACTATCTATAAATTTCTAATAAGTTCATTAGCTCACTGGGGCTTATTGGTAGGCAGCCTTTAAAAGGAGAGAACTGAAATGTTTTCAAACTGATTTTACATGGTCAGCAGTGATTCCAAAGAGCACTTTGAACATAATGTATTGTTATTTTGAACAAGAAATACCTATGATTAATATATCCATTAATTACAAGAACCAGCTTTCATCAATCTGGAATGTACTGAAAGTAACTTACTGGCAGTCCCTGGAAACCCGGATCACCTTTGACTCCTGGAAGCCCAGGAGTCCCAGGCCAGCCATTGCTCCCCTGCTCTCCTTTATCCCCTTTCAGACCCGGGGGTCCTGGTGGCCCCGTTGGACCTGGTAAACCTACAAACCAGAAGAAGGGAGCATTTAGTGGCAACATTTGTTCAGAGCAGCACCTGATGGAGGATGAGTAGCTCAGTCTACAGATTGGCAGGACCAAAGTAATTATCGTAACAGCACTTGAAGAAAATAACTAGGACAATCTGTTGTAGGGAAGTCCGTATGACTGAACATTTTAATTTATCAGCCTGTGGCTGATGGAAAACAGTGGAGATTTTTCTATACATGCAGTACAAACAGATGGTATGTTCTCAGGTACAAACACGCTAGAGACAAATTGCAGCTCTGCTCTACTCTCCTCCTTAACCTCCAACACAGAGCCACTATCAAGGTAAGGCCATGATGGGCCATTTTTAAACATATGAACATTCCACAACATAGGAACATACAGCCATGGCTACCTTGACATAGTAAATAAAGTCCAGAGGGAAACATGAAAATGGGAGGCAAACTTCTCAATGTCAGAAAGACTTCTGGACAAAGCCAACTGTCTGAGGATATAAAATTAGCCTGTTCTGGGACATAATTGCAAACTGCCTATGACGGGGAGCTTTTCTCTGATCTGTGAGAAGAGGAAAAATGAGGATATGCAACATTGATTATATTATTAATTAATTGTGTGAACTTGGTTAACAATATTATATTAATACTGAAGTTAGAGTATTACCTGGAAGGCCAGGTTGGCCTTGGGGTCCTCTGTCTCCTTTAGGGCCCTCAATTGCACTTCCTGGTAGTCCAGGAAGACCTTGGCTACCCTTAGGGCCTGGTGGACCAGCATATCCTGGCTCTCCTTTTAGACCTGGGATCCCGGGACTTCCTGGGGATCCTGGAAATCCCACATCACCTTTTGCACCTAAGATTTGAAACAGCCCCCAAAACATGATTAGAGAAAGGATCACAATCACTGAAACTTCTGCCTTACTTATCCACTCGTTGCCTCTACACCTCTGAACAGAGATGCAAAAACATTATGAAAACTGTATTATTCTTCACACTATGACATAAAAATATGAGGAAAATAGTAGTTTGACTGTCATATCTTTTCTTAGCTAAACTGATCACTAGGCTATTTTAATCTTCTCTAAAAATAGACGAACATTCAAATGCTCTATCAGTTCTTCCACAAGGAATATAAAGCCTCCAAACTCCTACTCCATTACAATTATTATTGTCATAGCTGAGTAATGGATGCTTTGCTTGACTAAGCATAAAAAGACTTGCTCCTGGAGAAAAAGAGAATTTATTTTTTACTAAGACACTTAGTACTTACTTTCAGATTTGTACAAATAGTTAACATTTGCAATTCAGTCGAAGTTTAGATCATGATTGAGCAAAAGGAATATAGATTAGCTGGTGTAAGTATAATAATAGAAATAAAATGTATAAAGAACACTATCCCTGGTTCTTTGCCTAAACAGAATAGGGTCTTTAAATCCTGGACATGGGGGTCTTTTTGGAACTTCAATACACTTGGAACACAAATAATGTCGGTTGGATGTCAATGTACTATAAAACCAGATATTTTCAGATGAGGTGTGCTGCCAAAATAAGAAAGATGGGTAAGATGAGAAAAGTGCTCTCATATCTAGCATTCTACATCCCTTACTGAACTATGATTACAAAATTTGCTTATTAAAATAAGTTCTCTCACATTAGGTCTTTCTCAGCAATTTGACTGTTAATCTGAGACGGTAAATAAAAATCTGACATGTTATGTTAATTTCATAGATGGAACTAGTTGAATCTCTTTTGTTTTCTGGATGCTTCAAATTCAAAACTCTTTAATTATACACAGCTCACTTTATCAGCAGCAGTTTGATAATTCTTCACTATTGTATCTGTGGCAGCCTAGCGTCTAGGACATAGTTCCTGAAATGGAGCATGGTGCATTAGACAATGTGAGCAAGCACTGCCTCAAGCCAATCAAGCTGTTCACACAGCACAGTGTAGTGACACACTTTGCAAACACCACAAGTGGTCTTGAAGTTGTGATAGCTATGTGCCTGTACCCAAGCTAGTAAGTACTGAGTCCAGGTAATAACAATTTTCCGTAATATCTCATTAGGTCTCTGCTATCTTTTCCATCTCTGCACCATGCTCCTATGCAGAGCTCTACTTAGCTATAAAGAATAATTATTCTAGCAATGGATACAGTTGTATCTGAGCTGCACAACAGAGTCATGTAAAAAAAAAAATTCTGTGTTATTCTGGCCACAAAACTACTATCTTTAGCTGTTCAGTGCACAGACCTCACTAGTCTTTGATTCTTGCAAAATTAGTAGGAAAACATAAATACTTGGAGTCAAAAGCACAGCACACAAATACAGCAGTTATTTATATTACCTCATCACAGCACAGCTTGCAGTAAATTCCACACTATGAATAATTACCTATTTTAGGGCATACCTAACTCATGTCCAAGATGCTGCCACTGTAACAGAAATTAGTATTTGAGCCTCTCAGAGTTTCTGCCTGCTCTGAAAAGGTATAGCATGTAAAAGAATGAAGTAGAAAGTATGGCTGAATTACAGTATTACTTTTATAGTATGTTGGGAGGGAGGTTTGCTGCTTGTGTAAAAAAGTGGTTTACCTTTATCTCCCTTTGCACCAGGAAATCCTGGAATTCCTCTACCTGGAATACCTGCAATATAGAGGCAGCAAACAATCAAAAGATGGGACAGTACTTAAATTTAACCTGTAATGAACAAAACTTTATTAAGCAACTATAAAATCTAAATAAATGGTTTATGCAAAAGTTCTTCAGGGCAGAGACTGTCTTTGTTATGTATTGGTATTCCATCTAGCACAATGGGCCCTGTATGACTGAAAACCGTGCTCTAAGAAAAGGCAAGTCTGCTCCATTATTTCACATCTAAGTTGCAGACTGAAATTAATACTGAAACATGCCAATTCTTTAAACTATTGCCAGCTTTTCTGAAAGACATTCTTTCAAGATTACACTGATTAAACACAGTTGCTCACTAAATGATTAGCTTTACAATGATGGATGATAGTAGCTTGCAAAACATCTTAGTAACTTTATTTTCTAAGGTGCCATTCAAAGCACCTCAAGCCCAGCATACCCCTCTGTGCCTGTCTCTGTGCATTTTTGTACCCCATAAACTTAACATGACAGTCACAGTACCTTGTTCACCTTTTGCACCAGCTGCACCTGGAATCCCATCATAACCTGGTTCACCCTTCTGTCCAATGGAACCAGCAGGACCTGGAGCACCAGGTTCACCTGAAAAATCATCATGATTTTCATTTCACCTATAAATCATCAGGCATTTTTTCACATTTCTTTCCTCTAAAGAAAAGATCAACATATTCTTTTGGTCCCACAGAGACCAAGCAGACATGGCATGATGCTTGTGTGTGACTTTTCTCTGAGATTACTGCTGAATTAAATCTGTGTGAGACAGGGCTCAAGTATTACAGGTTTTGACAGCTAATTATCATGAATCTCAGTGGGGTTAGAGTGCAGGAACTCCACCAAAGACTTGTGAATAGCACAGCCCATTGTTCAATGAGATAATGTGTTCTACATCTAATAAACTAAGAACATAAGGCTCCAAGTTAAAAAAATGTTGTTATACTTATAATGGCAATGGGCTTATTCTCCTCCTTACTCTATTGCCTCTTTAACATCTCTGTAATGATGTTAATGTGTTGATTCAGGTTTTGTCCCTGAATCAATTTAAAAACAACTTCTTTGTTTTCAAATGAACTCAGAAAAAAACAGAACTAACAGGTGTACCAATAACCAGTCTCAGGGAAGGTGGTAAAATCTCTTCCACAAACACTGCAAGAGAAGTATTTAGCCTCGCACTATACCTGGGAAACAGCACTTTCTTTTTTTTTGCTTATGAAATAAACAAATGTACCAGGAAATATCTGAGCCAAAACAAATGTAGAGTGCCATAGTATTTGCTTGAGCCACTTTCTGGAGGTGAACAATATTTTAAGTAGCATTTGGTATTTTTTCTTTTTTACCTGGTTCTCCTTTTAAACCTGGAATGCCACTCAAGCCAGGAAGTCCCTTTTCACCCTTTTCTCCATGGCGGCCAGGGCTCCCTAAAGAAAGGAGAAAGATATAGGTTTACATGTGGGATATTTGCTATAAGTTTCACATTATTTTTCACTGCAATTTCTGTTTTATTAAAGCATAACCACTTGCCTGGAAATCCTGCCATGCCAGGGGATCCTTTGGGACCAGGGGCACCCGGCATTCCAGGCATTCCTGCACTACCCTTTTCACCCTTATCTCCAGATAAACCTGGACTACCCGTTCTTCCTGGTTCTCCCTAGAAGAAACAACACACATTATAAAATCCACACATTAATTCTGAAGCAGCTTTTTCTGTTTGCAATGGTAGATGTCACCCCTCTTATCCATCAGACTTAGAAAGAATTTCATTCTTTGTCCATTTAGAAACAAAGTAATTTAGGATTAATTTTGGCATTAAATTCCACTATCATAATTATTGACTTTTTAAGCAACTGCTTAATACTTACATATGAAAATTAAAAGTTTTCTATGTATTCTTATGGCAGGTCTTACAAAGTCTTTTCCAAATTAACCTCTTAACTTAATTATGACACTTAATCATCTTCAAAAAATCTTTTTTTAAGTCTTCGGGAAGTAAGTCTTCAGATAAGTAAGTTTTATTTTTACAATTATTACTTATAAATTAATGATTACTGTCATCACAGAGCTAGGAAAAGGAATATGAAACAAATGAGAATTCTATTAGAATACTATTAAAGATTAAATTAACTTTACAGACAGTATTAATTTTCTTTTTGGTAATATCTGAGCATTCTATAGATTTTTGATTATCCCAGTATCTCTGTAAAAGTACAGAAACAGTATTTCAGTGTGGTTATTTGCTCCATTTGCAAGAAACCCTTTTCACTTTATTTACTTAGGATTTTTTAAAATTCTTCCCCTCCCCCACATTTCTAGCACTGTAAAGCTAAAAATTCTAAAGCTTTCTAAAGAAGCAGCTTTTCTAAAGAGACAGAATAAATAAGAAACCTGTACATAACTGTACCGTCAAACAGAGTGCATCCAAATCTGTGCATATGCACACCTTTCAGGTTTCTCATCAGGTATTTAAATGAGCATAATAGAAAATATAATAAAATAGCTTAAAGGCCAACAGCATCTTTTCAAATGAAGCACTTTGTAGAGACAGACAATTAAATCCTTAGGGCTGTAAATACCTTCTCACCAGGAGACCCTGGAAAGCCAATTCCAGGAAATCCCGGGGCTCCTTTGTCTCCTTTTTCACCTTTTTGCCCAGGGAACCCTGGTGTGCCTGGTGAACCTGGTACTCCTGGCAGACCCTTTTCTCCAGGTGTTCCTAGTAAGAAAAAGGGAAAAACGGGTGTAACAGGGTTAGCACTGTTGACAATTGCTTTAGTTATTCAGAGCTAGAAAAACAATGTAGCTCACTAAAATAGCTAGTAAATGAATTTTTGAGATTTACTCTCCAAATAGGAAACTTTACGTTGATTTGAATAATTTCTAACAGGACCAAAGGGTCACTGCTGTAGCAAATTTTTCTGTCCTCCTTAACCATTTCAGTGTTTCACACTTAACTTCCTAAATATCCTAGGCAGAAGGCCATCTAAATGGAGACAAAGTTTCCATGTTGAGATATAGGATCTTCTCCATTCTAAAGAACCATTCTCCATTGGTTCTTTACCAATCATCTCCACACCACCACTTTTCCCAGATTACTAGTTTATAATTAACACACAGTACCCAGCAACTCACCAAACTTTCTAGAAGGGGGGAAACACACAAGAAGCTTAATGCAGTTCACGCACCAACAGAGACAGACAGGTATCACTCAAAAAACAAATACAAAACCAAATACATAAATCCTACATATCCAGCTAATGTATTCACATGCAGAAACTTAGGAGACCATCCTATTATTTGTATATCACAACAGGATTGAGAAAGCCATTTCCCAAATGCCTGGAGTTCAGACACTGCAGATAGTGCAACCGTTTAGTAGATCTACACCAACAAATACTCCATTCAGGTCTCTCATCGTGTTCTTTATGAACTTGAAGAAAACAAATAAGAAATTCCAAGCAATCAGTACCTGGCAAACCCATTTCACCAACTGATCCTTTTTGTCCTGGAATTCCTGGATCCCCTGGGTACCCTGGAGGGCCCTGATCACCTTTTGGTCCTACAGACAGCAGAGAAATTAAGAGTCCCATTAGTTAATGTGGTTTAAAATACCTTATAAACAGTCTCTCTGTTGCTAGCTTCCAACTTACCTGGCTGTCCTGGAGTACCAGGTTCACCATCTTTCCCTGGAATTCCTGGTTCTCCATATTCCCCACGTAATCCTTTTTCTCCTGTTGCTCCATGGTCCCCTGGACACCAAGTAAAACAACCACAGTCAGATCAGTTTTATCAAAATTTACTGTAATGCCATAAAATAATCCTTCTAGTTAATTTTTGATCACTGTTGCTTCTCTCTGCTGAGCAAGTAAGTGGGATGGATCCAGTCTGCAAATGGGGCCTTCTGTTCCCCACAGAAGGGAGCCACCCACTACAATTACCTTCCTTTTTTCCTTTGTAGAGGAAGTCCTAAGGCATGGGGGTGGATGGCTAGTTCTGGGCAACTCACTGCATGGACTTTCATCAACATCCTCATTTACCTGGTTCTCCATTTCCAAAGCCCCATACCTATTTTGCAAGTGTAACTGGGAAGGCGAGAGGGGCCAGGAGGGGTTTTGCTTGCCCATTCCTCATTGTCCCTTGAATCCCTCTCTTCTGCCTGGTGACAGGCCTCCAGTAGATGTTTTACCTGATGCCTGTGCTTCAGGGTGAGACTCCACCAATCTATTTCCCTTTCACTTTCTCTGTCTTTTCCGCACAGTTTGTATTTTAGAAGCTTTTAAAAACATTACTGTGATATTCATGCTTAGAGAGATGAAGGCAATAAAGTTATGATGATGATCAGTAAAGTCACGGAGTATAACTAGATTATTTTTCTCTGCTGGTGCTAAGTATGTTTGGTTTGAAGTGGATGAGATGGGTAGAGTAACAGCAGAAATTTGCAGGCTGGGGTCTGTTTGGAACCTACCCTTCCAGGCTGTGAGCCAGGCCAATCTGTAGACTGTATTTGGTCAGGAAAAGGTAGAGCGTACAGGTTTGCAAGCGTGCATTATTAGTGCTGGAGAGATGAAGAATTAGAAACCAAAGAAATTAACCATTTGAATTTATCAGCAAAAGCTTCTTCATATGCATGTAAGCAGTGTGCCTAATTTGGATTTCTTTATAGGAAATAAAACTAATCATCAATCAGTCAATCTGCAGGCCCGTAGTAGGTAAGAAAGTAATAAAAACAGCCTATGTGGATTTGTTTTAAAGCTTTTCATACCACTATACATATCAAGATGAGAAATAAAGGATAAAAATTAATCTAGATGAAAACTTAAAGGCTGGGAACCTCATCAAATACAAAAGTGCTCTCAGCAGCTGCATCTCATCTTAGAGGCAGATGCCCTCCACACTTGCACTTGCCCTCTCTTGCAGTCCCTGTGTCTTCAAGCTGGGAGGAGCTGCCTGTCCACGTGCTTTGGTTTCTCTGAGACCCAACCAGGACACAGGAACCCAGGTCTCATTCTGACAAGCAGTCAGGACATGGCGATGAGAGGTACCTAGACTGGGAAACCCTCCTGTTCCCACAATTCAAATATAACCTAATACATGTATCGGTGATTCACTGCCAAATTGGAAAGGAGTCTCAAGTCTCTGTCCTGGGCCCAACAGAGAACACGTAGATGATGTACAGATAACACTAATCTGGAAAGGCTTGAGAAGAACACAGGATTAGACCACAGAAGGATTTTGAAGAGTTGGAGTAAACGTTGAAAATCAACATAATGAAACTTAAAAAGTGCATTAGATCACATACATGGTTAGGAGAAGTCAAAAGCGTCCATACAAAATGAAAAATGATTGCATAGGCAGCAGTCCAGAAGTAAAGGACTAAGATTATAGCTAATCACAAACAGTTGGCTGTTGTTTCAAGAAAGGGAAATTTCATTCTAGCAGGGCCTGAGTTGAAGTAGTTCCCTTGTTTCAGCAACGTGGACTCTAACAAGGATGCAGCCAAATTGGGAAGTCAGAAATGGTAATAAGAATGATAATGATAATTATTTTAGACAACAATGAAATGTTGAATGATTTGGTGGAGGGTAACAGAAGACTACTTGATCTCAGTAGCTCCCTTTTTAGCCTTACACTTCTATTTTAATTAAACTAGTTATCATTCATTGAAAAGCTATCATGGGATTTTTAAAATAAAAATTAAATCATAATAAAAAAGGATAAGTAATAAAAACATAAAAAATATGCAGTTTTTTTTATTCAAAAAAGAAAACCAGGAGAATGATCTTAAACAACTAAATTTTCATGTAGCCATAAAAATAAAAATTCAAGAATGCATTTTCTAAAAAACCCTAATATTTCTACCACCATTAAGTGTCTACATAGAAAGCTGATTGACTTTCTCCTGCATATTTCCAGGTGTTTCTAAACCGACATAAGTTTATCTTTTGGTGTCAGTGGCATACAGGTGTGTCTGTCCTGAAATTTTTTCAGGTCACAAAGAAACGTGTGCAAAAAAGGCTGCCCACTTTTTCTTATAGTATCAGTTGGTCTTCATGGCCACATCAGTGTTTCCACTGTATGTTTTACATGAATGACAGCCCTTTTCTTCTGGCAAGCTCTATTTTCTGCTTTTAAACATCCAACCAAAACCCCTTCTGTCTGTGATTAATCTTCTATAGAGTTAAAAAATACTGCAAAAATATCTGCATTTGCTATATGAAATTCCTTAATCTTATTTTTAAAACTGTTGTCTAAAAGTAAAATAAAACTGAACTCAAAGCATTGCTGCTTAACAGTATATGAGTGCTAATTACACTTAATAATAGAGATTAAAGTTACCTTTTTCTCCTTGATCTCCCTTTTGGCCTTTGAGGCTAACCATGTCCATGTTGTCCATCGTTCCAGGTTTTCCTGGGAGACCAGCTTCACCTTTATCTCCTTTGACACCAGGATCACCCTGTGGTCCAACTATACCTTTGACACCCGGGCTACCTATAAAAGGATAGCACAGAATATTGTAGTGGCATATAAAACTTTGCAAAAGTACTTAGTTGACAACAACAAATAAAATTAACTCTTTATTCAGATTTTGAGCACTGATGATTCCATGATCTGGAATATCTCATTTGTCTCATATGAAGTTTTGGGGTTTTTTTTACACCAGGACTCCACAATAGCTCTGTCAAAAAAAGTTGACATGTTTTTCTTGCTTTACAGCCATTAATTTTAGACTCTCAAAACAACAGGGATAAGAGTTTGGCAGTAATACAGGGCATTATTTGCAGGATTTAATTAAGGCCTTCCCGCTGGCTTTTTATAAGTTCCAGCACAGTATTTTTCTTGGAGTAATATCGATAGCATCCTCACACCTAGCAAATCCTTATGTTGCTGAAGAACTGATCAAAAATCCTGGCTTGGTGCCAAAACACATGACTGGTCCTAGGACATGGCTTTCTAAATCACGCTATTACTAACTTACAGGGAAGTTATTTGATATAAAACATTCCTTAGACTGAGCATACTCTTTATATTTCATTATTTCCAGTCTTGTCTTCTGCTGGGAAAAAGGTGGATTTTAAAATTTTGATTTTGAGAGATTATCTCTTACCTTTTTCACCAGGCAATCCTCGATCTCCAACTGGTCCAGGAGTCCCTGGCAATCCAGGAGTTCCCATAACTCCCATTTCTCCTTTGGCTCCTGAAACCAAAGTGAAGGAGTGAATAACAGAAATAAAGCAAGCAGTATAAAGAAGTACATGAAATGGTATTGTTTACTCCCTAAGATATTAGGAATTGCACTTCTTAAGGAAAAATAGGCCAAGAAGAAGATTAATCTAAAATAGCCTGATAGAGAAAACAATAGCAAAAATAGAATTATTAAAACAGCATAAAACACAGTTTGTAACAGGTTTTTTGACAGATTCTTTACTTCCTATTACAGTAAACAATGCTGTAGTTAACAAAGGCATTATTAAAACCACATTCTGGCACTGAAACTGTGCAGAATAATGCCATTTTATTATTAGAGGCTAAAGGCTAGTTCATGCAAGTTGCCAGATTTGATCCACCATAGGACTTAAGTAGCAGTTCAGTTAGACATGCACAGATCTGCTTTACTGACATCAGCCCATGTGTTTTCCCAAGCTTTGGTCCCTTGGTGCACCAATTCGTAATCAAGGGAAAGGGCATGCTACCACAACCTAACAAAACAGTTGTCAAAGATGCTGGTTTCTGAGGGAAAAGATGTTTACCTGCCGATCCTTTCAGTCCGATGGCTCCCTGCGGACCCGGCAGACCAGGTAACCCCACAGACCCCGGAACTCCAGGCTGGCCCTGACTACCTTTATCCCCTTTTGGTCCTGGCATATCTAGACCCGGGAGACCAGGGAAGCCCCTTTCTCCTTTTATTCCAGGAAATCCTAGGAAAAAAAGAAGTTACAGGATTAGTCCTTAACAGAGCACGGGGAACACCATTAACAAGATTATCTGGTAATGTCCACCTGCAGTTCAGAAATTATATGGCAAATCCAGACAGCAGAAGTAGTCCTCATTTTCTAACTGAGGTTTTGATCCTGTATATATTACCCACCAATGACCCGAGAAGACTGAACAGGACAGCAGGTGCTTTCTCAGGAGGCCTCACCCTGCGTTTTGGACCAGCCCACACATCCCCACCAACCTCAGACTGCAAACCAGCTCATGAGCAATGCTTTTACTGATGATGATATCCATTTATGCCAGAAGTCCACTCATAATCACCGGCATGGGAGTATCTCCTCTTACCTGGTGGTCCCTGTGGTCCTGGCTGTCCTGCGGGTCCTGGCGATCCTGGTGGACCCAGCCCTGGTGCGCCTGGAGGGCCCTGCAAGCCTTGCAGACCTGGGAGGCCAGGGTCACCTGCCGAGAGACAGAGACGTAGAGGGAGTAGTCCTTCAATGTTAGTTGAAGTCTTGTTTGCTGTAGATGCTAGGCGAGGTGTTTTGGAAGCACTTGACCAACAAGGCTTCCTTTCAGCCTCTAATACTTCCTGCCTGGGCTGGGAGGAAGGGCAGCAAAGCTGCTAGCATTTGCTACTGGTGGTTGGTAGGAGAAAATGAGGGGAAGGAAAAAGGGCATTACTCCGAGATATCAGTAGGATGTCTCAGTGCTGAATGGACTTTTTGGTGCATTTACAGGAGAGTGACTTAAAAAAGGAAGCAGAAATACAAAGCTGTATTTTCCCAGTGACGTTACCTCTGAATCCTTGCTGTCCAGGTCTGCCCGGAAAGCCTTGCTCACCACGTAAACCAGGGAGTCCTGGATTTCCCTTTTCTCCAGGGATGCCAGCTGGGCCTGGGGGGCCTGGCAAGCCCTTAGGGCCAGGGAGACCTACACCAGGTTCACCCTAGCCAAAGAAATTCAATAGATTAGGAATCAACATACCAAACCCAAGAATTTGTTCATTGACTGTATTTAAACCACACAGAGGCAGAGCAGCGCTATATGTGACTTCAGGGCAGAGCCATTAGCCCTTTAGTGTTAATGTCAAGCAAACATCCATCCATCTACTCTGTTCCTTTGTGTGCACAGTGGGAAGCATAAGATGAAGGCAGTTTGGCCAACTTTTTTTTTTTTTTTTAAAAGAGCAAGACTTTTACACACATTCCTGTTAACATGGGCACTCACAGACAACAGTATCAGCAGCTGACACCTACTTTTTGACCTTGTGAACCTGGTACACCTGGCAAACCATCCAGGCCAGGGGTTCCTGGAGTCCCCGGCAGACCAGGTGAGCCAGGTTGACCTGGGAAACCTACAAAACAAAACAAAACTCATATCATTACCAAATCTGCCTGTCAGTGTTTCTGCTGTTTCTTTAAGCCTCTAATTGAACTATTCACATCCTCACAGGGATGCCTTTACAAAGGTCTATGTAGTCTTTTATGTCAAACTTCTAGGGATGCCAGCACCAAATGTCTCAACAGAGAGTCAAATGCTGAGCTTCATGCAGCATTTGGCTTCTGATGAGAAACAACCACCCAGAAGAAATAAATGCTGAGTGTCTCCTCTTTAAATTAGTAGCCATATGGGTTCATATCATTGAGAAACATCCTGTCTGCAAAAACAGGTTCCCAAAATCTTCTTCAGAAAAGGCAACTTAATGTGTGGGGTATCAGGCTGAGGGATGCACAACAAAATCCATCTGTGAATCACCACCTTTTGTTGAGTGTATGTCGTGTGATGTGTCCTACACGTCCCACTGTAGGTTGCACACAGAAGGTTTCTATGTCACAGCTGTCCCATGCACTGCCATTCTGTAAATCACTTAAAGATAGCATACACTTAACACCAGCACACATTCAATAAATTGAGATGAAGCTCCTGTCCCAGGCAAAAGTTTTGGGGAGTGGGAAATCCATCTCTTAGACTAAGCCCCATAAAAGTCATTGGGCAGACCTGAATTCAAGAAAGGGTCCTTGAAATGTATTGATATGTCTTCCTTTGTTGCTGGCACCAAAGAGCATGTAGCAATCTTTTTCCAGATGCAACAAACCTCATGTTCATGTTCATCCCACACCAGTCTCAGAGGAACTAGAGGTGGTCACAGGTAAAGATTTGCCCTTTCTTTTTTAAGTCTTTCTAGCCCTCCCAGTTCAATAGTGTGTGGCACTCTAATAAATGAAGTAACAATGAAGACACACAAGAATTTTAGGGAATGAGCTGGATGCTGAAAGCTCAGTCATCTAGTTCTAAACGAGTAGCAGCACTATGAAATACATCTCCCAAAAATCCAAAACTAGAATATGAACATTTAAACTCCCTCTAAGCTACGTGCATACCCTGACAAAGGCCATGCAGGGAAGACTAAACTTATACTGAGTGAGCTGGTATTCTAACCAAACCACTCTCAACCGCCTTGGACAATTGAGCTGAGATGCTAGCTCTGGACCAAAAATGTTATGTCAGCATGGTTTTTTGACCAACAACGCAGTGCTTCATCTCTCAGCAAGGTCATCTGATCTCTCAGCAAACTCAGTTGCTGCAAAGTAAGATGTTTTACTATATCACTTTCTATTCTGGCAGTAGCTTTGACATTGTCTATATTTCCAGACACATCAACACCAAAGCAAGTGTGCATTGAAAGTATTCTTATTGTGGTCCTTGTGGCCCTTCTCAAAAGAGGTTCTTCAGGTGCACCTCCCCAATCTCATGCAGCCATGGCTAGATGATATAGTGCAGGCCTCCATCCACACTCCAGATACACTAGCTCTGTTAGATGGAGAACATTATCTTACCTTTGGGTCCTGGAGGTCCAGGGAACCCTATACCTGGCTGTCCAACAGCACCTTTTTCTCCTGGCAGGCCAGGTCTGCCTGGGAGCCCAGGATCCCCTTTGTCACCTTTACAAGTGAAAACAGACAAATATTAATACAAAGGCTAACCTCTGGGAAACAGAGCCATTATGATCATCAGACAAAGCTTTACGGGCTACTGTACCTTGGGGTCCAGGGAAACCAGGTGGCCCAGGAAGGCCATCTGCCCCAGGAGGTCCAGGGAGTGGTACAGTTCGTCCTGCTTCACCCTTTGTTCCTGTGAATGCAAAGAAGTATTAAGTCCAGGAACCAATGAAATTAAACAACGGACTTTCACCTAGCCAGAAATATTAGTCCATCCATACTATTACCATTGCCTGCTATGAAGGTTTTTTTGTAGAAGATTCATAGAAAAAAAAACAAACTACGATGAATTCAGTTTAGGATGAACCTAAACCATCCTGTTTGGCCTAATAAACTCTTCAAGAAAACTGCTCTCAGAGAGAGCCTGCTGAAAACAGGCACTAATTTAAATTAGAAAGCCCTTTTATTTCATTCTTAAATTCCATTGATCCTCTAAGTTGTACCACAATTATATTGCTTTTTAAAGTTGTTTTTTGTTTTTAAAGCATACTATAGTATTACCTGGAAGGCCTGGTAAACCTGGGGTTCCAGCAAAGCCTCTGTCTCCCTTCTCACCAGGTAACCCTGCAGCACCTGTCCCAGGAGGGCCAGGAAAACCTCTTTCACCACGTACTCCAGGGAATCCAGGTTGGCCAGGGGGACCACGTTCTCCTTTCAAGCCAGCTGTACCCTGATTTATGGAAAATATAAGTGTACTTCTTGCCTGATTGGCAAAACAGAACACGTCATCCTCCCTCTTTGACTATTTTGTAACTTGAAATTAGCACAGGTACCTGTAATGCTGAAAAAAGTGGGGGTTTTTTTATCAGTGAGTTCAATGGAAAT
Organism: Scolopax mira; assembly: GCA_004320125.1. Taxonomy (NCBI): domain Eukaryota; kingdom Metazoa; phylum Chordata; class Aves; order Charadriiformes; family Scolopacidae; genus Scolopax; species Scolopax mira. The sequence continues at coordinate 56,431 of BJBW01003960.1, forward strand.
AGACCCGTATTCCATATGGAATAATAAATGGAAATCACACCTAGTGTGCAATGCAACTAACTGGACCATGTAGGCTATGTTCCCAGTGGGAACATCAGCAGATGTGAGCTCCACATCCATATCAGCAGAAGTCTCTATCAGTGCAAGACTTTGAAGCATTAGTTTCCACAAAAAGAGAAGAACAACAGAGTTGAATCTTGTCTTAACTTGGAATCTTATCTCTACTTGGATAACTGCATTCCTTCAATTACCTCCAGATATCAGCTAAATCATCCACACTAAACCTCACTGTGAAGCTGTGAGAAAGGGAGAAAGAAAAAAACTGTTTTCCATGCCCAGAACGTTGCGGGGGAAGTAACCTTGTGCTATAGTCCGTAAAGTAACAAGCCACACTGAATATATCTAAGTCAGATCACTTCTTTGCATGACATGTAAAAAGAAAGAGTTAAAATCTAAATCTGAAATAGTCTGTTGTTGAAGGGCCATCTTCCTCACTAGTTCCAGGGAAACTGGAGCCTTCCTCTGAGGAAGAATGAGCTACTCAAGGTAAAGACAAGTTGTGAAACAATAAATAAGGCCGATAAATATAAAACATACATAGGGCATAAAAGCGTGTGAATTCTGATCTGAAGGACAGAATGTATAGGATAGTATATAAACATAAATAAACACACAGTAGGACAATACATAAACATAAAGAAACAGACATACCTCTGCTCCTTTCGGACCCTGGGGACCCGGCAATCCATCTTTTCCTGGTCTTCCTTCTCTTCCAGGAATACCTGGTTGTCCTGGGAAACCAGGATCTCCCTTTTCACCTTTCAGGATAGAATCATAAGTAAAATCTCCTGGTTCTCCTTTTGCCCCAGGGCTTCCCATAAGTCCTGGAGTGCCGGGGGGGCCCTGAAATGTCATAAATTTAGATATCAGCAGTTGCCCTACCAAGCCTTCAACTAATACAAAAAAGAACCTGATAGAGCAATTAAAGACTAGACCCAAATCAAGTAAACCACTACATTTTCATTTGAGGATGTCAAATGAGAATATTTTCCAGGTCACAACAGTGTAATAAGGAATTAATGCAAATCTTATCCTGACCATTTTGTCTTTTATCTTATCACAGTATATAATTTTAGATGGTCTCTATAAACTTATACGCCTTTCAGAAGAACTGCAGGCCATGACACCAAAAGAAATATACTCTGAATTTTCAACAGACTACCCACCAGATTTCAGTTATGTATATTTGTACAGTATCAGCATCAAGGTAAACAAAACTTTTTAAAAAGGCTTTTTCAGAGTTAAAGTGCTTGTCCCAACTTTTAAATGCTGAATTCTGTAACACTGTGGAACCTATTTCCCTGACACAAATGCAACAAAAGGATCTCTACATTTCCATGATAATTTACAATACCAGCAGTAGTACTAATACAGGAAAATAACACACTTCCAGTATGCAAAGACAAACTCAGACAAACTTATAGGTTTCAATTGCTTATAAAAACCGTACCCATGATTTTCTTTCTTTCAAAACCTTTTAAAACAACTATAATATTCATCAAATGTATAGATAGTCTACAAAATGAAATGAATTGTCAAAACTCAATCGTTATTTGCACACGAGGTAAGGCTAACTGAAGGCTGAAAGTTTCTCTCTGGGTAGTTTATTTATGACAGTTACCTGACACATATATGCATTTCCCTTCATTACTAAAGTTCATTGATTTTGTACTTTTAACAAACACAGTCACTTGGTACTATCAGAATACTACATACATGCTCAGAAAAGAGTTTTGTAAGCTGCCCTGGGAATGAATTATCTACTTAATAATGTATTGATAGGATTTCCAGAATTGCAGATTTCCCTACATATTTTCTAGGACTTGAATATTTCTCACAGGACCAGCCTCTCTAATTTCAAGTGAATCAGAGCTACTTGCTAGGGAAAAAAACCACAGCCTTCATGGGCAACATCCACTGCTTATGGCTGATATATGCTCTCCATATAAATCTGAACCAGAACACTGTCAAAGGTAATCTTTCCATTAGCTTTGGTGGGTCCTGGATCAGACTCTGATGCTCTGGTGTGGCTCTAAACATCCTCTTGCAAGGCTGGTCTCTATGTAGTTTTTCCAAGCTAAACTATAAGCTGGATCACCATCTGGCTGAACTTTGTGGAACAAAACAAGATTAAAAGCATTCAGAATCTTGTCTGATGACAGACATGAACAGAACTTAAGAGGCAATAAAAGGGAAATATAAAGATGTGGCAAAACATGTGCTGAGAACAAATGCCAGACACAAAGCTTAAATACATCAAGACGTCTTTTATTTTTCTCCACTGTTTCTTTCACAGATCCCACTTATATTATACTAAATTCAGCCACTGAGTAATACCATCTTATTTATCATGGTAGAAACAGAGAATGGACTCCATCCCTGCTAACTTCCATTGGCTCAATTCAGGTATCTAGGCTTTATCTATACTCAAAGAAGAGCAACAGATTCTTTGGGTAAAGAATTCATACAAGTAGGTTGGTTTAACTTCTGAAGGGTCCTCTCTCTCCCCACTGATGATAGAGGGAGCTTGCACAGTTTGTGTTAAAGTTAGTGCACATGAATGCCATTGAAAAGTTATGTTGCAAAAAATTATTAGCTGGAAGGACAAAATAGCTTTGGGAAAAAAAAGACTGCGAAGATTCTGACAAACTCAGTCTACTTACATTAGGAATGATGTCAAAATCCACATTATAATGCATGAACGTGTATAATAACATAGGCCTTGACAGCATACCACAGCGTATGTAGGGACACTTAAGTGAAGTCCTACAAGATCAAATCTAGTTGTGCTAGTACAGTGTTTGTCTAGGAGTAATCTGTGTTACATTTTAGAATCATAGAATCATCTGGGCCAGAAGGGACCTTCAAAGGTCATCTAGTCCGACCCCCCTGCAGTCACAGGGAAGTATTAGGGATGTATTGTGGATGTTTTGCTTCTGATATCCAGACTTATTCACTGGGAGCCGTATTATGTTGTGTCAACATAATTTACAAGTGATCACATTATCAGGGTGCTATCCACTTACACAGCCTTCCATTATTTCTTCAAAACTATTTAGTTTTCCTGCTAATTATGTTTTATGGAATATACCGCACACTTTTCCCAAAATTCAGACAAACTGCTGAAGAATGATGCATGCTAAGGTTAGATTGCTTACACCACGCTAGATGGCACTGTCTCTCTCTCAATATATATGTACACAATAGCAAAGAGTTATTGGAGAGATTCACGAAAAGGTCAGGACAGACCTGCATCTGTTTCATGCGAAATCCTACTTTTTTACCCAACTCCACTGATTAGTTTGCTCAATCAGAAGGCCATGTGTCCTGCTGAGTTCCTATGACAGGTAAGCACAGAAATATAATCCATTTCTGACAGCTCTTTTTTTTTTTTTCTCTCTCATAATTCAACCACACAGCTTCCTAGTTTATTTTGCCAGGCATAATTTCTTAATTTTATCACATCACTGTGCTGGTCTGTTTTTAAACAAAACTATTAGACAACTACACTGATGATCACATAGTTTTTTGATTGCATGTCCACTAGCAAAAAAACACCTGCATTTGGCAGGGTGTTACTTACAGGTACCCCTGGAAGGCCATCAAGTCCTGGTAAGCCTCTGTCACCCTTGAAACCTGATTGTCCTGGAAAACCTTATCAGAGAGACAAAAGTAAAATTCTATCACACGCTTTTACAAAAAGCTAATTGAATGTTAATTCTTTGTGATCCTTCTCAAATTTATATCCCCAGTTGTATCAGCATAATGTTGCTACAGGCAATGAAGTTGTCTGGATTCATGCACTCACGTGTTCTGTGTGTCTGCATTCACAAGTTCAAAAGTTGATGATGCATTTGACTTAGGAATGAATTCACCTTACTATTTAGAACTATCATGTAACCACTAAGGTCTTGAAACTACCTAAACTTTACTTATTTTTCTTAACAGCCACTAGAACATACATTAGGTATAATACTACTGTTTGCATGTGGCACTTCTCTTATATGGTAGCAGATAGTTATTTAACTATCTTTTTTAGCCACAGAATTTAATGCTAGGATTGGGAATGTATATATGGGCCACTCCAAAGACTGGGCACGTAGGGCAAATGTTTTCTATGTTATTTTTCACTTTCACAATCTTCTGTGAAAGTATCTGGGCCACAGTTTGCAAAGAATCTCCACTGTGGTCAATTTCTGTTTCCTTAGTAATTCTTGTTGATTGCATCAGAAATATGGAATCAGGACAAAACGAGGAATATTTCATCCTCCTTTCATTAGTTTCAAAAACAATTTGATTAGTGGGACAAAAAGTAATTACTTTTATGATATATGTTGCATTTTTAATTTTAGCCTATGTAGTTAAGTCTCAGGTAGTTAGTGAGCTTTTACCTGGTGGACCTGGTGGTCCTTGTGGTCCTGGAAGTCCAGGAGGTCCTTCTTTATCACATAAGGCACAGGATTCACCCTTTTCACCTGAAAGAAAAAACAAAAAAACCAAACAAAACTAATGAATAACAATTAAAATATTTAAGATAACTGAAAGCAGGTGGATTCAGTGGCAAATGTCAATTTTAATACCCTCCACGTTGAAAGAATAAGCCATGGAGAAGAGAAGTCTCCCAGGAGACCTTACAGTGGTCTTCCAGTACCTAAAGGGGGCCTACAAGATAGATGGAGAGGGACCATCAGGAACTGTAGCGATAGAACAAGGGGTAATGGTTTTAAACTGCAAGAGTGGAGATTTAGATTAGATATTAGGAAGGAATTCTTTACTGTGAGGGTGGTGAAGCACTGGAACAGGTTGCCCAGAGAAGTTGTGGATGCCCCATTCAAGGCAAGGCCATGTTCAAGGCCAGGCTGGATGGGGCTTTGAGCAACCTGGTCTAGTGGAAGGTGACCCCCATGGCAGGGAGGTTGGAACTTGATGATCTTTATAACCCAAACAATTCTATGACTCCACGAGTAAAAATAAATGTGCTACTTCTAATTATGTACTTCAGATTATTTATCAGCAAACTGATACTCAAAATTCTTTAAAATTTTTAAAGGCATGGTATAAAAATCAACTTAAGTCTTATCTTAGCAATAATATTTAACAGAACAGTTAAAAGGGACCATGGTGAAAAGGATCAAAAAGAAGAAAATAAATATATACTGGGTATAGAAAAAAAAAAAGCTTGAAGCAGATAAAGGAGAATCTCTATACTCACTGCAATTTTGCAGTTTTAGAAAAGCAGTGAGCAGAATGAGATTAGGAAGGATCAACCATCGTGTAAATGAGTACAGCTCATTTTCTTATATGTCCATTTAGTCAATGCTGCTAAAACATATGGTTGACAGTCCTATTTATAGGTGTTACAATTTTAGCTTCAATTAATCATGGTAATGGTTCATAAACCATTTCCATTACCAATTTATATGCCCCTCTCTACTTCTTCATCTGAGAATTCACATCTTAAATTGCCATGAACAGTTCAATTCACACTTAATGGGGCTATACTCAACTCTTCTTTCCAGTTTCTCTTTCAGCCTTGCACCATTCTTATCACTTTCCAGCCATGCATAGGCTAAGTAGAATGTAAGTGAAATACGTGTCACAGAATTCAATAAATAACATCCTTCTTTTACCCATCAGAGACTCACCAAACATCTTCCATGTCCATGAAACTAGTTGTTTAACTAAATTTGAGTACACTTTCTCTGATCCAGCCTAACTTGCTCAGCCTCTTTACATACCCCCCACTCCAGGATACAGAGCATTAGAAATCAATCACTTTAAAATAGTATTACCTTTCTCTCCCATCTCTCCTGGAAATCCATCTCTTCCTGGAGGTCCAGGAGTACCTGGTGCACCGGGTTCCCCTTGCTGGCATTGATCAATTCCATCTGCAATGGAAATGCAACAAAGAATATGTTTTGACAAGTACAAGTTTCCATTATAGGACTGCATTTATGAATGTCTCAGCTGAATGCATCTATGAAGAGTGATAAGTCAGGATAGCATTTTATTTTTCTATTTGCTTTAATTTGAAAAATTTAGCTGGGATTCTATAACATGAATCCATATATACTGCTTAAGAAACCCCAAGAAATGCAAAGACAGGCTCTGCCATAATAAGGTTAGAAACAACTTTCACATAAAATTTATTTTTATTGTAAGTTTTGGCTAAAAAAAGTGCTTTGGGTGAAAATTTGCTGGTTTTATCCTGAAGAGAATGGAGAATGTTTATGTTCTGAAGAAATTAAATAGCTAGTTTTTTGTACCCTGACTTTTGTTAACAATGTTTTGGGAAATATTATAGGTCAAGAGGAGCTTGTTAACTTCTCTTTAAATTCCTCACAATGGTCAAGTTTCTTGAAAACAAGAAACTTCATATGTTAGAAACTTAAATAGGTAACAAATGTGAATATTTAGCAGGCTTGATATAAGAATAATAATTGTACTGGTTCTGTTTGATGATATGACAGTGGTTCTGACCCAATACAATATGAAACATTTTTGCCAAAGCCAGTAGTCAAAATGTTAATGTGAAATTTGGCAAAAAAATGAAAACAAATTGCTTCCTATTATACACTTGAAGAAAGCTAAAGAAGTGTCCAGGTAAGGAACAGAATTAAGTAATGACAGGAACATGTTGTATGAAAAACAGGAGTTGCTCTTATTTTTAAGACCAGGTAAGATTTGGCTATTTAATTCCATATTCTAGGTGCTGGAATTTGTACTGCTTCATCAGCAAAGACAGCAACAACTAGACATTTTCAATTGTTTTTAAACAAAGTACTTTTGGTTTAGGAATTACATTAAGAAAAATGTTCCTTTCAATAGTCTACCTGAAGGGTATATCCCCGGTAGAAGGGATATAATTTTAGATGTTGAGATGACAATTTAACTCACAATATCAGTATCACCTATAGCAAGAGTTTGCTTTAAATCAAAGAGTTAAAACGTCACTTGTAAAGAGCTGTTAAGCATGGACAACTTTCACTTGTACTTTTTCCACTGCTTCATTGCAGAGCAAAACCAAAGTATTTTTCTTTTAAAAATGCTTTATCAGAATCTAATTAAGCACAGCTGTATAATGTTACAATTACTAATACTATTTATCAGATCATTATCTTTTTGTTTACCTCTATAAAGCATGTGTTGACCCCATTATCCTGTAAGATAATGTCATTTCACAATAAAAACTTCTGCCAGAGTATTATCTCAGTCTGCAGCTCTTACACCTGTTCAATCTGTCACATAGATTGGTACTGCAGACTTGTAAATTGTGATATTGAACAGCTATCTCTTATGCTAAGAACAGTATTAATATCTGCTATTTTTTTTGTAATTGAAAATCTACAAATATCTCTACATTGGCACATTAGGATACAGAAGAAACGACTATATATCAAGGTTAAATTGTAACAGTCCACAATGAACTTTTGACAAAATTTTAAAAACATTTATGTAGCAAAGAATCCTTGTCCCAGTAAGGAAACGAGCAGCTGGCTGCACTGTGGAGCAGCTTTTCCTAGGTCCATTAACAACTCTGATATGTTTCTTCCATGATGTAGATGCATTCAGGCTATAGCTTTTACAATCTTGTCTGGGTTTTTTGTGGGTTTTTTGGTTTTTTGTTTCTTTTTTAGGTGCATGCAACGTGCATTATTGAGTCTTCATTGTGAAAAGCAACCGAGTGCTTCACCTACCTGTTTTGCCTGGAGGCCCTGGTGGGCCTGGCAACCCTGGAGTACCTGGGAAACCATCTCTTCCTGGAGGTCCAGGTAAAGGGACTCCTGGAGAACCCTTTTCACCTTTTTCACCTCTCTCTCCAGGTACACCAGGTGATCCTATCCTGCCTGGAAGTGGTTGACCTTTGGAGAGAGTAAAACATATGTGAAAAAAGTGACAAGTGAAAAGACAGTAACATTATTAATACATTAGCTGCTATTAGTTTTCAGAGAGAAATGGAGAAATGTTAGTGCAAAATAAAAAAAGGGACTGTATTTTTACTATTGGTGATTTATACAAAATTGAGATTATACACTCACTACAGCTCAGAGTAACTTGCTTTGATTTGTAGTTATATAGTAAATAGCAGTGACATAGGAATCACACTTAAAAACTATTACATACTTCCTTATCTCATAATAAACCAAATCTTAATCACACCTAGAAAGGGACAGTGTGTCTAAGAACTTCAGTACATAAGCATTCAACAATGCTAGGAGATTTCAGCAATGCTATAACCAAACCTACTTGTAGGAAAAATAAGAAAGCAAAAGCCAATAAAGAGAAGCAATTAGACAGCTAGGAAAAAACCTACTTAAGATCTCCTTTTAGCTATTTGTATGGTCACATAGGTCTTCATACTTTGGTGAGTTATTTCAGTTCACAACTAATCACTAAACTTGATCTCTAAACCGTTTTGAACCTTTTGCAACATTGCAGGAAGATACAAAAGTCACCCAAATCTCAGTTTCTTTAGAATAATAACAGACTTATATTCTTCTTGTCTTGTCACACAGAATTCTTTAGTGACTATTACAGCCTGCAGTATATAGTATTTCCTCCCTAAACTGAAAAATTTCTTGGAAACTATCTGACCCTGCTTATATTAGCTTTATATTTAGCTCACTCTCAAGATAGGAAAAGCAAGCAAATCGGGTAATAGTGATATTACTCCAGGATGCACTAGAGTTAGATTTCCATACACAATTTGCTTAATTTTAAAAAAGCTGATATTATGGCTCAGTTCCAACATATGGACATATATACATAATAGCAGTGTTGTCATGGATCTGAAGATGTTAAGACTATGAAAAATCTAACATTTGCAAGCAAAAGAAATTAACTTTTATTAGGTGGCATAGTAAAAAAAAAAAAAAAAGCAGGAAGCCTTCAGGAATTACTTGATCTAATAAATGCTATTATTTCTCCCTGCAAACCTTGGTTTATTGTATTTTTACAAACACAAATAGAGCTGAAATGAGAGAAAAAAAAACCAAAACAAGTTATCTACATATGAGTATACATACATAGGTACATATGCACATACTCAAGCACATATTCACATCTTAAAACTCTTCTTGCCCAGTGAAGCTGTACTCTCTGGGCTATCTATGACATTCTGTGCACGCTACTGCTTCCATTTCAGCAGAAATTTATCGGGGCTCTACACAAAGAGCAAGGCTGGATCACATCACAGACACAAGAAAAGCAACCTATGGGAAGGGTCTAGGGGGATGATTAGACCCCTGGAGAGGCCACTGCCTGGGTGTTTTGTAAGCCAGGCAGTAACTGACAGCAGCAGCTAAGGAGAATGTCTCTCAGGACTCTTCAGACAAGAACAGCACATGAAAAATGTGAACAAAATCAGTGGCCATGAATTCATACCTGGAGGTCCTGGAATTCCTTGTATACCAGGGAAGCCTTTAGAAAGAGAGGTTTTCCATTAGAGGTTTTACAAAGTCATCAATGTCAACTTCAGTTAACTTTTAGCATATATTATTCAAGTACATATTACAAACTAGTAAGGCCTGAATCAAGGTTAAGTTAAATAATCTGCAAACAATGCACTCTGTGGAAAGGCCCTTCTGTGTGCCACCTTCTCCACTCTTTCCTCAATAGGGTAAGGTCTGTAATAGGGAAATGGGAAAGGGAATGCTTGGTTTTCCCTGTTTATTGAAGAATTTTATGCAAGCCAATTTTAAGATTAAAATTTAGCTACTGAGTTTTTTTTTAAAGGAGTCACAAGATTCTCTGCATTATTATTCTCTTTATGCTCATGTTGATTTCCATCTTTCTTAGATAAACTCACTGGATTATTTAACTGCCATAAAAAGAGATCCCAGTTTATCCTTTTACAATTTATAACTGAAAGACAGACTGATTTATGATGAGAAGAAGCATCCTATAAACTACAACTAAATATAATAACCTGAAAGTAATTAAATAAATAACTGGAACATCTCACTGTCATATAGACCTCCTGAGCTCACAGACAGTGCAATTTTAAGGTCCTTTAGTAAGAAATCTAAAAGCATAGCTCAGTCAAAAAACAAAAATCAAGACAAAATACATACCTTTTTCACCTTTTTGACCTTTCAGTCCTGGCAAACCTGAAGCTCCAGGCTCTCCTTTTTCACCAAAGGTATCTACCGGTCCAGGATCTATAACCTGAATCACAGGACAAAGACTAGGACACTAGAAACATACAACTGTGCTCTCCTTTGTATCATCTCTCCCATATTGACTTCACGGAATAGAGGCCATATTGTTCTGCAATAACAATTTCAAAATTCCTCATATCAACAGTAGAATTAAGTGGAGAGCTTTATAGCAGCTTTCTGAACATGAATGATGCCAAGAAAGGTCACCATGGTATAAGCACTGACCCATTAGGTTTGTATTACCTTTAATTTTAAAATATTCCGTTCTAGCAATTTCTGCTAACATTGACCTGAGCTTGACATACAGGATACTAACATTTACAATAAAATATTCAGGAAGTATGTGTAGTTTTTCAAATAAAATTAGCAGATGTTGGGAATCTCCTCCCTTATTGGGGAAGCAGCACCATCAATGATCTATTTGTTGCTGACTAATCCCATTTTTTATTTGAAGTGTTAAAAAATTATAAACTTCAAAGCTGACATACTTAGTCTTTTGAGCTCTCTTTTGGATACTCTCTACTGATTAACAATATTATCATTTTCATAGTCCAAACCATTTGAAATTTGTTGTTCTTTGAGAACTCCTTTTCCAAATTCAATAATGTTGAAAAGAACTGTATCCAAATTTTATTTCCATTTAAAAAAAATGAGGACATGACTGATTAGAATGCATAGTCTCTCTTTGTTCCCTCATTGTTTGAGCACTTTGACTTTCACAAAATTTGTATTTTCATTTAAGTTTAAAATAAAACAAGAATTATTTTTTTTACTTACTCTTCCTGGAGGTCCTGGAAAACCTCGATCACCTTTGTCACCCTAAATCAAAAAACAATTTACATTTTAAATCCAGAACACATTTTCTTCGTGACAAAATAGGATTTCCTTGCCAATGAACACTTAAATACAAATTCATACAACTTTCAAATGGTAAGTACCTGGACCATTATAATAAGCAGTAAATAGTTTGCATGCCTGTGCTGCTTTACACTATGTAAAGAGAAACTGGGATTTTTAGGAAAGTATATTTGTACATATGCTGGCTGGGCAAAGAGCTTGTGAAAATAAAGCCTGCATTAATCAATTTATATGAGAGATCTAAACCAGGGAGACATAAGCTACCTTAATTTTGACTTTTCCTAGTCTACGAGTGATGACTTTACAACTTAACATTCATTTAACACTGCTTTATGTGCATTCATTGCCTTAATACACATCTATGAACATGCCATACAAGTTCTTAACTCCTCATTCTGTGTGATGGGAAGCAAAGGCCGCTACTACACACCTTTGTACCAGGTTCCCCGGGTCGTCCTGGAATCCCGAACCCACCAGGAAAACCCTGTATGTAGAAGACATCAAAACCAGTAAAGATAAATATAGTTGCATCTTAGCCTTGGTAGCATCAAAGGTGTAAGTTTTCAAACCAATCATTAATTCAGTGAAAACAGTAACGTTAAGTAAATAATTGAGAAGGCTAGAGAATTTCAACCATTTATAATGCACAGGCAGTCCTTTGTTTTGAATGTAAGAAATGCTACTGGAAATTCAGTAAAATACATACAGGTTCTCCTTTTGGTCCCGGTTCACCATCTTTTCCAGGCTTTCCCTGTAAAACACAAAGTTTCACTCTGCTTAAGAAGATGGCCACGTACATACAATTTCTAAATACAGTGAGTGAAACACTACAACAAAATAATCACTATTGTAATGCATTTATCGAAGAATGCTAACACAGCTAACAGTGTAGGGGGCACAAAGCAGGCAAATCATGACTGCCTAGTGCCTATGTTACTCAAGATTCTACAAACTGCAGAATTAAATAAACTCCTGCAAATCTGTTCCCAGATCCAGGAATAACATACGGATTTCCCAGTCAAAGAGGCTTGAAGACAAAATATATCAACAGCACGGGAAACTGGAACCAGAGCCAGAAACTTTTCCCTTCATAGCAATCCCTTTCTATATATATATATACACTCTCCAGCCTCACAAAACGTTTATTCATAGACATTCAGTGCTCAGTTTCAGCAGAAGGGTGGCCCCATATCAGATTGCATGGTAATCTAAACACTTCCCTAAATCGAAAGCTATAATTTCAAATCACAAGGTTGAATGACAACCTAGAATCCAAGATTCCCTCCTCCAGAGCAAAATTATTTAGTATAAGACCACTGTGTTAGCCTACAGAGGGGATTAGATTCTCTTGAGGTAATCAACTGTTACATGATAAATGACCTAGTTGGACTATCCTACTTTTCAGCATTCCCTTCCTTTTTCTATGGATTATGAAGAGACTTGTAGCCTAATCCACTGGAGGCTGGCTTTTACTTGGCATCACAGTGCTTAGATTGTATATCTTACTATAAGCAATATAAGTATGTCCCCTCAAACTGAAGAAAATGTATATACTTAATATACAAAGTAACAGCGCATCAATTCAGTCTAAAAAATAATCCCATCAGTTTATGTCAAAGAATTCCTTCTAAAACTATGTAACTGAAGGATAAAAATGACACAACAAATGTGAACAGGCCACCACCACCACCAAAGTGTGTGGCTATGGTATCTAATAAAGATGGATTACAAGTTATTATTATTACAAAAAATAATTTTTAATGATTAATTAAAAATACAATCTGTAAAGTCAGGAGAGTCTTGTGCATCGTGATTGGCATTAATCATATGGTTTCATTTCATGGAACTTGAATATCAGATCTTAACATCAGTTCATCTTTCAAGCCGTATCTTAATTTCAGAAGTACCTATGATTTCCTTGATCGGCAACAATTATATATAAAATATCTCAGAAACTTTGTTCAGGGAACTCTGCAGAAACTGAAAGCTACATCTCTGAACAATTCAAAGATACACTGGTTTCCTCAAAAAGTTCTAGGCCAACATTTTTTCATTTTTCCAGCTTTCAAGCCCTCTTTTACTGTAAGAATAATAATACATACAGGGTAGCAAAGACAACTTCAGCACTTATCTTTACTGAAAGGATGACAGAACATTTGACCTTGAAGTATAATAGAGAGGGAGATTTTCTCTTTTTCAGATTGAAGCATAATTCAATGCCTACAGTTGTGCTGGGTCTTTTTCTAACAGTTTATGAAGAGCCACAATTTAAGAAACATTACATTAGATACTGCATGTAGAATACATTTGGTTTTGCTACCAGCTCAGCTATGAAAGATATAACATGACCCATGCAGAAGTTGTATGGGTGAGACTATGATATAGGTCAGACTAGACAAATGTAACAGGGCGTATGGCCTCCAGCATTTACAGTCAGGGTAGAAACCAGCAGGTGAATGTATCTCAGTCATCTAAATGTTTTGTTCTATTTGTCACCTTTGTAAGAAACCGTGCCTTTAGGCTAAGCAGGCATATTTTGTAGATTGCATGTAAGAGTATTTGAAATAATCAAACAAGTTCCATTTAGCTAAAGTCATTCCTACAGAGTGATTTGTTCTGCTTTGCTTTTCCTGCTGTTCTGGAATGACTTTATCTTGCTTCAGCTGGGATCAATGGGAGTCTTGCCTTTGCCTACAAGTTGCTGTTCAGTTATCTGAAAACATGTAACATACTAATATAATATGTTATTGCTACCTTGAATTTTACACTTATCCTACAGCAAAACTTGCTTGTTTGGAATATACAGAATTTGCTGGTTTACAAATGTGCACTAAATTTAATTAGCTTATGGAAACAATACAACTGTAATTATGGTATTGATAAAGTTGAGCATACTTACACGTGGACCAGACCTCCCAGGTTCACCCTTTTCTCCTTTGAAACCTGAACCTGGAAATCCCTGGGAAATAAATACACACCAGATTACTGCCAAATTCTCAAGGAAATTTGTTTTTATCAAATAGCTCTAAAGATATTTGGGGTCATTATCAGATTCTTCACAATGTTTATAGTAATTTAAAAAAAAAAAAATCTACACAATACTTACTGGGACTCCCCGTTCACCCTTTTCACCTCGTTCACCCTAATGAAATAATAAAAAGAAAACTAGATTAGTAAGTAAAATCTTAACTATTATGTATTTAGATTGTAAAGAATTTAATTCTTCATGTCAGCAAAAGCATATTTAACCCTGTTCTCCACTTCAAGAACTATGTCTAATACTGTGATGTGCAAGAAGTTTGATAAACACAAAATATGAATCCATTAAGCTAGTTTAGACTAATGCAATAATTGAAAAAATCACATTCAGATCCCATGAATGTGATTCTGTATATCAAAAGTCCGGTATGAGCTAATTAATTCAAATGTTTAGAATATTTGGTGTTTACAAGACTATTCTTACATGTCCTCCTTCCTCAGAAAGTCCTCTACTGTGTGCATTACTTATTTATACATTTATCATTTATCATGTATTTTTCAGAGAAACTTCAAGAAAACAATCAAAATTCCTTCATGAAGTATACCAGGCAGAAATCTTTGAAATGTTGATCATATTTTAATGAAGAGTACAACAAGAATAATCATTTAAGGTCTTACCTTTTCTCCCTTTATGATATCACTCCCTTTTTCCTTCATATGTGGTGATGGTCCTGGGGGCCCTGGGGGACCACTTACCCCTTGTTCTCCCTGTCAACACCAAATCCAGGACAGTCCATTGAAAACAGTACTGACACTGAGAACAAACATTACTAAGACCAATAACTTTAAAAGGAAACTACGACATGCTTTTAAAAGTATAGCTGAATGGTTTTTTTTCAAATTCTTATTTCAGCAAAATCTGTCAGAGAAACGGTTGTATATACAGTTATAGCAGAACCAACTGTCCGATGGGTGACAGAGACTGCCCTGAAGAAAGACCTCTAAATCTCCTGTTAGGTTGAAAATTGATTAATAACAAATATTGGGAACATATCCAATTAATTATTGCAACGGTAAAAAAGTTTTTTAGTGCTTCCTTTAGGAGGAAGGAGATTAGGAGGAAAGAGGTCAGATTCTTGAAGGAAAATGTTAGTCAAAGCTTATAGTGTTCTACCAGCTGTCCATAAAGGCCAACTTCAAGATGGTAACTGTGGAACATGCTTTTTTAGCTGGGTCAGAACCTCATCTCCTTGCATAATGCAAACCTTTTACACTAAAACACCTCCAAAAAGGCTTCATACATTTCTGCCATACATTGCATAGCAATATCTTATATTTTTTGCTAAAGAGAAACCTGAGAAATCTCCACATACTTTCATGGCCAACATTTTTCAAGAAATTTTGTGATAACAAGTTAATTTCAACAATGTGACACGTAGCAAAAAATTCTATCCATTATGAAGAGTGTGGCTCAAAATACATAAGTAAGGTGGTTGACAAAAAAAAACATTGCTTAAGTAACATAATTTCCTCATACTCTGAAAGGTCTCTGTCAATGACACTCATGAGAAGCTTCTGGAGAAGGGCTCAGACACACTTATCAATTTACCAAATAACCCATGACTGCATCCATTTCTCCTGAAACTGCAACATAAGGCATTTTATCTTCAACCTCTCAGTGGGAGAGGCAACACATTAAACCCAACATGTTTTACCTCCCATTTGATGCTGGTTAAGAGCATAAATGGGATTCTGCAGCAAATCTTTTTGGCTTAATTTCATTCAAAAGTGAATCAATCTGTGTGTTCTGAAAACTGCTCCTGGTTGAGTAAAAACACAGTAAAAAGGGACAACTGCAAGATCTCTTTCAAAAGTATACACTACCAATCCAAACTAAAGCAAACAGGCCCTCAAGAGTCCTGGCAGAGCACATTAAATCTCATCCCTCAAAATTAAACCGAATTCAAATAAATCTAATGAAGAGTCCTAACACAGAGAGTAAATATTTCTAGATCTGTCTACTGCAAAGTGAAGGACTTGGTACTAGTCACAGTTGGAAACAGGTAATGACCTAAATTAATATCAGGTATAATATCATCATAAACAAAGTCTGTAACCATTTGTGACTGTTGTTCATTTAGGCATAAGTTACAGATTTACTAAAGTGTTCAAAAAATTACATTGCTGATTTTCTCCTTTGATAGGTTCCAACAGTTTGTTTATTTAAAACAAAGTATCAAGAATATGTATGACAAGTTGTTCTCCAGAAGTTATGAGACTTACCTTTTCACCCTTGGGACCCTGAAAGCCCAAGCCCATATAGCCCTGAAAATATAAATTACACACACTTAGTAAATTTTTATCAGCATATATGCATATCTACATACATATGAAGCTATTTTCTATCTGGAAAAAGTTAAGAGGACAGAAAAAGTGAATATGTCTTTTAAATGCTCATGTGAAACAAATAAATAATTATGTCCTAAACCCCTGCTGGTTTTTTGAAAAAACCAGCAATTTTGAAAAAAAAAAAAAAAGCAGAATGAAATTTATCAGATTATTTTATTGTCAGTATGCTCTTTTTTCAACATTTTACAGAAAACTTTGACATTTTGAGATGAGTTCAAATAAGCATAGAATGTTTTAATTACTACTGGTTTGATCAAATGAGAGAAAAACCTAAAAAACATGTTAAAAAAAGTCCCTCTTTATGATGTCCATTAAGATATAAAATAGAGTAAAAAGTATAACAAAGTACCAAAGGTTAAAAATCCCACTTCTTTAGGATCATTAGTTTCCAGACTTTTGGAGATGTCATGTTCCAGATAAATAAACAAATAGAGTTAATCTTTATAATAAAAGGAGCCTTACCTTCTCGCCTGGGAGTCCTGGTGGCCCAGGGGGACCCTATAAGACAGTAAATTTTAGCATATATATGTATATAGTAAACTGGATTGAATAATGCCTTATGCTATAAAGACAGCAAAAATGCAAACCTTCACATTAAACCAAGACGTAAAGTCCTTCTCTGCTACTGTTTGTAACTTGCAACATAGAATAAATAATAAAAATAAAATAAAAAAAAAATAAAGTCTATGGTATTGTACTGTAAAATAAATTTATTGCTGCCTTCTTTTTTTTTATTTATTTCAGTTTTGCATATTAAATATTCCTCACCTTTCTTTTCTTAATTTTTTTTTTCACATCAGCAAATGCAAGTATTGACTAAATTGTGCTACCATTTTTCTTTACATCACTTTCCATTTTCTTCATAAGGGTAAGAAGTCTCACACAGCTCACTTTAATAGACAGAAACACTGGGCAGATTTTACCAGATGCAAATAACTGATCCCTGCTAGTGTTACCTGTATCCAGTACAGGAAGAGAAGATATTAGGTACCTGTTAGACCTGTCAAAATGTCAAATACCTAAATGCCTTCAGTGTTTGGCAATCACCATAATAACAGATATTTGACATCCTGCTTTCTATAATGCAACATACTGTGGCTGTCCATAAGAACAACTTTAGCAAACATTTTGATTTAGATCTGGCTGCTAGGTTTGTGGTTTATTTTCTATAAATTAAGTGCAGGAAAAAGAGAAAGGAGGAATAACTATTACAACCCCTCCCACACAAAAAACCCTCTAGGCTTAAAAGAAGAGAAGATTGTTGGAACGGCTTCTATTGAAAAAATATGTTCTTCAAAAACTCATTCCTGCCATGGTAGAGTTCAAGAGGCTAAATGTGAAGCCTGGAACCTTAGGTAATTTTTCCCAAAATCCAACAAACACCAGCTATGTACATATTGCGGAACTTTCCTATGATAAAGCTCTATAACTATAGTGCAAACCACCATGAGAGGAAACTTACTGGTTCTCCCGGAGGTCCTTGTGGCCCCATTGGTCCCTGAAACCCAGGAGTTCCAGGTGGACCCTATGAAAAATTAAAAGGGCATAATTAAAATGTGGTATTTATTTGGCAATTTTATGATACTGATATAATTTTAATTTAAGCTCATTGCTATTCAAACATCTTTTAGACTTACAGGTAGTCCAGGTTGGCCAGGAAAGCCTTTATCACCTTTTAGCAAACTAGGAGGTAAAAGACCAATCACTTCACCTGGATCCCCCTATAATAAGAAAAGAAAAAGAATAATACTTGAACATGCATTCAAACACATTTAAAAACACTAATATTGACATGAGAGGGAAGTTGGAGTTATGAAAAGGTTGGAATCATTTGGAAAGCTGACTTAAAAAGGAGTCACCTTACTTCTTTTAATTCAGTCGAAATATAGCAAGAGATATTAAAAGTTAAGACCTTAACTGCCAAATATCCTTTAAAGTCACCTGAAGAGATCCCAGTACCAAATCTTCCTTCATACTCTAATTTCCTATACTGTCATGGGGAATCAGAAAAATTTTACCCCAAAATTTATCACTACTGCAGTGTCACCACACAATTTGAGCATCTGAACTGGCTGTTGAGAGAAGTGGCAACCTCACAATCTCTTTTCCAGTCTGAGATCTTCAGTCTTACACCTAATTTTGACATAAAAGCCATAAAGGCATCCATTTTCTTCAGTTTGGAAAACTATTCTGATTGATATCTACTTCTTTATTTCTCTTTTTCTAATAGCCAAAGATGCAATTTTTCCCATGCTTTTGTACAAAGTTGCAATATTGTAAGTGATTTTTTTTCATGAGTTGTGTACCTATACATGCTTAGGAAAGAAACATTTGAATACTATAGACTGAGTCAGTTCCTCCCATGTGAGAGAAAAAGAAGAGGGCATTTTACAACTTCAGGTAGTAAAGTCATTACAAATCTGAGATTACATTTAGACGTTATATCTGTTCATTTTAAAGAGCAAAATCTCTCTATTGACATTCAATATTTCATTCTCCAGCTCACAAAAAGCACTTAGATACCTACTTAGTTTAATTTTTCCTTTATGAAAGTATGTGTTGGATGCTTCTCCTTCCTGAAGAAGGAGAAGGAGAAGAAGGTTATATGACCTTCTTCCATAAATATTATTTATTTGCAACTATTTAGAAAAATGAAATGTCAATATCAAAAGAAATATTTGAACCAGAAAATCTATCTAAATCTTTATGCACAATTGGGTGCCCAACGCACTACTTATACATAATTATTGATATGTACTATTTTTTTCAGTTGTAATCTATGTAATACTTACACTTTTAAAGCCTGCATGGAACAACACATAAGTTCAATTGTTACTAACTGGAGGTTGCCCCACTGTTTTCAGTGGAACTGCAGAATGGAGTAAAAAGAGAAACGTGCCAGTAAAATTTTTCACTCCTGAAATAAGGACTGCTAGTCTCAGAGAGTGTAGAGTTCATCTTAATGCTTACTGTTAGAAGTGGGATATGAACACAGAGTAAAATGTACCTTCATTCCAGGAGGTCCTGGAGGTCCCTGTGGAAAAAGACGTATTTGATGTTATTTTTCCTCAGTATTGTTTATTTTACATCTTATTCTCTATATAATGTCATAAAGTTATATTTGCATTTCAAGAATCAGGTTTGAAACTGGTGAATTAAAGATGAAAGAATCTACTTACTATGCTCCCAGTCAGTCCTGGTAAACCTGGGGGACCTACTGGACCTCTTTCACCCTAAGAGGAACAGAGAAATTTGTTTTGTTTAGGGAACATATGCTTGAGGGATGTTTTTATTTCAACAGAGGTGCTGTTATAAACATATATAAATGTCACCTTTGTGCCATTACATCCTGGAATGCCAGGTGGACCAGGAGGGCCATCTTGTCCAGGAATGCCCTACATTAAAAGCAAGTAGAGAAATTAGCAATATTATCAATAATCCTGGTTAGAAGTCACAATTAAAAGCTTGATGTTCCTTGTAAAAATATATATACTTCATACGTACAGGAAGGCCTGGGTTTCCTGGAAAGCCTGATGCTCCTGGGGGGCCCTGCAATTGAGAAAAAAATAAAATGAAATGACAAACCCACAAAACAGCAATGGCAAGCTGCAGCCCAAGTTGCATCTTCAATGGTGACAGTCAAAATACAAGAAGCAGTTTCTTTTATACTTCCTTGACAAAATAGCTCTAATCTTCAAAACCATTCAAACATGGCACCTTAGTAATAGATAACTATAAGCAACTTTTTATATTTCTTCAACTTTTTAAGAAACAATATGGCTTTCCTTCAACAGGAACTGAACCAGAGCCTTATGTGCAGGTAAAATGGAATGTAGAGGTGCTGTCTTCTCACAACCATTGTTCCCAAAATGAAATTTACTGCAGGCACCTCTCTATAGCAGAAGAGGATGTTCAAGCACTGTAAAGACACTTCTCAATTGATCATGCTCCACATCAGTGTATCAATTCATCCTTATTATTAAAATATCTACTAAGTTGAGATAACACTTTCTCCTTGAACAGTTTTTCTGTGTAATGAATCAGGAGTTTAACTTGGCACATAATTTTCATCCTCCCAGCCTATTTATTCATGCAGTATTTCCTAATACATGTATTATGAAGCAGAAAAGATGTATGGGAATCCTGTGCTCTGACAGTATATTTGCATCTTCCAAAACTTTATAATTGCTAAAATACAGTCTAGTTGCACTGCAGCACACAAACACACTTGCCAGGAGATGCCAATTTACATTAACAATCAGGATACCCTAAGGTATCATAAACATCATGGACTGAAATAAGAATTTCTTGATCTAGCAGAATACTGGCTCCATAATAGCTCAGAAACTGCAGTTGATTCAGTAAATTCTATGAGCTGCAGCAACTGCAGGCAAATGGAGAACAAAACTGGGAGGGATTTTGAAAATCATTGGACAAAATGATATAGCTGAAAATGTATGCACGTCAAGTCATTTGAATCCTCTTTCATCATTACATGGAAACATCCAATTCCAAAAATTCCAAGCATGGAAACACTCAGAATCCATTTGGCACCTCCCAAAACCCCAAAGGACATGGCTCTGGGTAATACAATGTGCTCAAATAGGTATTATATAAGTGTCACATTAAGCAGAAATGACAACGGGAAGGCTTGCAGGCATATTCAGAGAGCCTCTTCTAGCAAAGTCAAGAGATCTTTGTCCCTGGCTTTGATTCAGCTCTGCACCCTGTGCATATTTTTTTAACACGTATGTGTTCATGAACATGTGAACTTCTCTGCTGGAGTGCAGAGGTTAGATGTAGACATAAAGGAGAATTTTCCATGAAGTCATAAGGCTGGTTCATATTCAGGCTGGAAAAATGCTTCTTGGTATGTCAGAAAGATATCAAAAGCATACGAAAACTGGTGCTGTTCATGCAGCGGTGAGTACCAGGTGAAAATGCAAATGGACAAAGGTGCTGACTGCCCAATGTAGAAAGAATTTCAAAGGCAAAAGCAGGAATTGTGAAATTATTGTCCAGTAAATAGGGATGTCACTGATTAACTCAAAGAAGAGACTAACCCCACCTTGCACCTGAAGGCAGCAATGGAGAGTTAAAGGCATATAAACCCATAGACATCAGAATTGTTATAAAAGTAAATTAGAACTCACTCTTGTTCCCTTTGTTCCTGGCAGTCCTGGTTCTCCAGTATCACCCTACAAAGGAAAAGCGATAGCTTTATCTTTTCTGGAGACAACAATTTAGGGAAATATGAATGTTTTAAATATTAAAACTTAAGTTCTTACCTTAAGTCCTGGTGGCCCAGGTGGACCTTCAGGTCCTTGCATTCCAGGAAACCCAATCACACCCTGTAGTCCCGGCAAGCCTCTTTCTCCCTGTGGAAGAAGAAAACTCGTCAGCAACTAAACAACTGAAGGTGCTTCTTCAAGCAACCTACATAACCCTTGGTTTTGTGCTCAAGAAACCTGTTTGGTGGTAAGAAGCTACAAGTGACAGCAAACATTTCAAAAATCATTTGAAAAGATTATTATAAACAAAGAAATATTTCTGGTTCAATAATAGGTTGCCAGAAGTTGAGTGTGGCATAATAGAAAAACAGTCTTTGAATGTCAATTAAACTTTTGTCTGTCTCTCCTTGGATAGCACTGCTCATAGCATGTTTATACCTTGGGATCAGGAAGGCCACTTTCTTTCTAAGATATATCTTCATTCCTATAGAGATACTGCTAAATCCTGATAGAAAATCTAACACCCCAAATCAGCACTTAAATTCCTGAAAACCATAAATATTACTGTTTAGTAACTACTTTATTAATGTTAAATACCACTCCTCTTCTTATATATCATTCAAAACAGAAGATTTTGAAGACCAGGGTATCACTTAGTCTTGTATTTCAGAGCGGTTCAGAGACAGAGTGCTTCAAGATACAGGATCTTCCAAAGGAGCTGAACACACAGGTTGTATGTGTCATCCTTTAGGTTGTTCTTCAATGATGTATGGGACATCAGTGTTTTCCATGCTGTCCCCCTCCCCACAACTCCAAATGTATTTAGATCAGATAAATCTCGAGGCAGAAAATCCATCCATATTCTAGGTCAATATTCCAGTCCACTATACTTGACTACCAGTGAAACCAAGAGGAACACTGTCTGAATAAAGGCTGCAAAATCTACACGTAAGGGAGAGAGAAAAAATTATGTCTGTCAAAGTCTAAAAACAGCAGATCAAGCAAATCAAAGCCAGACGTTCTATGCAGGAAGTAACCAGAGCTGTCCTTTCAAGCAGTGAAACAGGGAGAAACATTTCATATTGTTCAAGAAATGTAGGAAAATTGAATGAATAAAATATCAGTGAGCAACTGCAAAAAAGAAAAGGCATCCAAGTTTATACAACAGCTAAAAGACACGGTACCTGTCTTAGAAAATCAAACCACAGATCAATATTCAAAGGATACCAATAAGAAAACAAAATCAACGAGGTTTAAAACACACAAAAGGTTGCAATGCAAAGATTTAAGTATTTTCAGCAAAACAGTAAGAGTTGAGATCGCTGTTTGTAATTAACAAACAATTTAGGATGGTGAATAGCAGAAACTTTTCTCCTGTTTGCTCAGGATAAAGATTCCTAGCAATATGCTGGTATTGCAGGGGTCATCTGAGCACTGAGCACACAAGAGAAGAGCACTGAGTCTTGGAAGAGCTTTCTCTTCAAGTAGGTATCTTGCAAAGAAAAGGTTATGATATGCAGGCAGAGGAAACTGAGTGATGACCCATATTGGTGGATGACACGGTGCTAGTTACAGTTTTGAAAGAGGAGAGGAATCAGAATTCTTCCGTGGAGTTACTGAGTTGGTGTTGTTTTTTTAGTTCCTTGGACAGGATTTTTTTAAAGAAGATGAAGAGACAAGGGAGAGGTGATTGACAGGTAAGAAGAGCAGGGCCAAGGAGGAAGGAGAGAAGAAAACTATAACTGAGATGATAAGAGCATGAGAAAGTGAAATCAAAACAACACTCATTTATTAAAATTTCCTGCCAGGAAATTTTACCCTGCTGGTTCTACTCTCCTTCCTCCCACAAAACCAGATTTTTCAATAAAAGGTACTTTCTGAGGCAAACAATCAATTTTTCCTTGAACTGCCAAAATGGTATGATCTCTATTTATTCCTAGTACTCTTTGTCAGGGTTTGAAAATAAAATTTGCTATTAATCCAAATCTGAGGAAGTGTGTTAGGCCACAAAACACAGCGAAACAACTGAAGGAATACATTTCTAGGTCAGCTGCAAGAGGTACAAAGTCCAAGTTCTAAAGTAACTAAAAAAGTTTTGAAAAATATTTTAAGGAAGAATTATCAGGATTCAGGCCTCTGAATAAATGTTGAAGTAATTAAAAATCTGAAGGCAAGCTGAAATGTTAAACATATTACTGAGGTTTTTAAACTCAACCTGTGGTTGGCTAATTGGCAGTGCAGGAACAAGTGTATTTCTACAAAATCAGATGTTGAGTCACTTCAGAGCATGATTTCATACTGAACCCTGAGCCCTTGGCTCTCACAACCTGCTAGGAGAGGATACTCAGGTAAGTTAAAAGGGTTTCAATGGCTGAAAGAAAGCACAACGTGCAAATGGGAAGAAAACAAAATCATTTTGACACTGAGTCATGTGTAAAACGACTAATAATTTCTGCACTCAGGAGTCCTGTCTCTCTGAGGATTTCCATACGCTTTGAAGTACTTCACTCTGCAATGCAGGGAAACAGTCTTTCCTCCATTCTTAAGGGAAGATAAAACTGAGGTTTACAGATTGGATTTTCACTTAGTCTAAAGCTCCCCTCAGACTGTTCTGGCACTGTAAAACAGCCTTAACGTGACTGTAAATCACTCACTAAGGTAATGACCACTTCAGCTTGCCAAGGAGGTTAGCTCAAGGCTTGAAATAAATAGAGACTTGGGCTTCCAAGGCAACTATAGCCAATTCTCTCAAGGCTGTCTTCAACCTCCCAGGCTGCCCTGTCTGAGGGGTAAAACATAGCTTCAGGAGCAGAGTCGAGACCATACCAAGTCACTTCGAGCTAAGATACATCCAGTTTTCTGTAGAAACATTTTATTTTACTGATTTGAACAAAAAAAATAACTGGCTGTTTGTCCAGGACAAAGCTACTGGACATCCCAAGGCCTGGAGAGTGTAACTCTGAAGCATGTGGAGGGCTGTACCATCCCAAATATTGCAGACTCATGGTTTCTCAGACTAGAATCAAGCTCATCTTTTTGCCTGTGTTTTGACAGAGGGAAGTAAGGAAACATAAAGGCAACTGTGTGTGAGAGAGCTACTGGATCTCTGTGGTCAACCTGCCACCTTGGCCACTTATTTTAACAGGGGAGCATGGACTTACTGCTTATGCCTCTACCTCTACTCTGCCTTCCCATTTAATTTTACTGCAAAGTAAGTTTGGGGTAAATATTCCATGGTAAGTATTGGGTAAGTAGTCCAAAATCATGCAGTCCGAGGCTACGCAATTAATGGGACTTTACTCTTCTATGCTATTCATTGAAATTCAGAGAATTTAGGACACCAAGACTCAGTAACAGACCTAGAGATGTGTCCTGGGTTCCAGTCCCTTTCTTTAGTCCAGGTATCAGGCTGTCTCTTTGTATAAGTCTTAGAAAACTAGTGTGCCAAAACCTGTACAGAAAGAATCAGAATATTTTGGTTTGTAAGGGACCTTTAAAAGCCATCTAGTCAAATCTCTCCTGCAATGAGCAGGGACATCTTCCATTAGATCAGGTTGCTCAGAGCCTTCACTAATGAACAAAGATCCTACTTTAATATTCCTGCTCTAGTTAGTACCAACATCCACCATGAGATTGTTTTTTGGCATTAGTGAAACTACACCAAATTACAGTAAAATCAGTCTCAAAGTATCTACATTGAACAAGAGAACACAGAAGCTCTACCATCTAGAAGCCATAAAGTCATGTGAATGCAGAGCTCCAAGTATCCTAATGTCACTGGGTAGATTAGCCCACAGAGATCACTGGGGTAGCAACATTTCTACTGTCGCTTTCCTACGCAAAGTGGCCTATTTGGAACTTCAAGCTCAGATGAAGCTATTGCTTGTTTTGCTGTGCAGTACAGACATAAGCATGACCTGAAGATGTCTTGCATAGCAAGGAAATACTTGAGCAGCATCCTTTCCGTGCTTGCCTGCCCAGTTCCTTTCTTCCCTCAACGTTCCAGCCAAACAGCCCAACAGCTAGTGTTTGCACTACATTTAAGCTGCAAGCCATTAAACGTCTACACTACATAAATTGGCAAGCACCAGATCACTGCTGCTACCCTACTTCTTTTTTTGCTCAGCACTGAGATTTCTGTGAGGCATGAAGAGCATAAGACTTTGACTGCAAGGGCTATGCATTGTTCCAGTTCCAATATTCACAGCTGCAAAATGTTGGCAAGTAACATTGAAAGAGCTTCTGCTTCTTACAATCAATTCATGAGACTCAAAAATTAAAACAGATGTAACCAAGTCATCTGTACCTCTACTGATTCAATGCATACTGTCAGAAAGGCCAAAGGAGAATTCATTACTCAGCTCAGAAAAATGAATATTCTGCTACGTAAAAAGACAGCAAGTGCTCAGTCTCTGTTGCACTTATTAAACAAGCAAGATGCCCGTGTTAGCCCAGCTTTTGTGAAATGCATCCAAATGCCTTTGCATTAATTAGATAGTTCAGATTAACAGCAATTGAATGGACTTCTAAACAGAGGTGAACCTGTTCAGAACATAAATATATGGGCTGATATTTTTGCTGGCACCTACCCTTCCAAATTAGCCATGTAATGCTCTTTGACATGTGGAACAACTGCAGCTTGCTATGCGAGAGAGTCACATGAAGTAGTTTCAGAAGATTCAGCTGTAATAAATTAAGTGCTGAGGGGGAGGAAATAACCACCACCCCATTATAAATTATTTCCCCTATTATTGTGTCTAGGGACTGCTGGACTGGGAGATTTTAGATTTGAGAGACTGGTAACATGGATGTAAATCAACTGTTTCCAGAAGTGTGGGCTCACAGGGTGTCTGGCCCATATGAATACAATGTTCTCAGGCTCTCCAGAGACTCAGACACGCGGTGAATAACGATGTGCAGATCTTCCCCAAGCCATTTGAAAGATGCTTCATTTGCCTCTGCCAGCAATCATCCTGCAGCTGAGATGGCAGGACTGATACATGCCTGCTCTTCAGCTGAAAAGGCATACAACTCAGTCTTGGGGACAGAAGTCAAAAGGCAGCTGAGCTGTTCTGTCCAGCAAAGATGGAGCTTCTCCTCCTCCTTTTAAAGGGATGGTGTCACCTCACCATTCTTTATGGTATGACTGATATGACACCCTCAGCCTCCCCCATGCCAGTTCAGCTCACTAAATTTACTCACTTTTCTTAAGTGAGCGATCACTGGCCTCAGTGAGGAGCTCATCAGGTGGCCAGGCAGCTGCCAAAACCAATGCAAAGAGGACACAGCAATGCAGGATGCAAGGCAGAAAGCAGCTTCTCACACCAGCACAGTGGGGTTTGCTGGAGGGCATCCACCAGCGCTTCTCTGCTGTGCCTTCACTACACAAGAGGAACTGAGCTTGGAGCTAGGAACGCTTGGCCTTACTGGAGAGAACATCTTCAGACCAGTGTTGCTGCTGTCTCCAGCGTTATTATGAGCTCAGACTTTCTCTCTCACAAACACACATGCCCCCCTCTTCTCCTCGAATTGAAAAGGTACATGTGGCAATGAAATTCAGCTGCTTCAAGATGAAAATTGACCATGTGCTTTCCAAAAGAGAGAAGTTAGGCCTGACAATTCACCATTCTTTTCTAGTTTTCTCTTATCCAAAGTCTGATTTTTAGAAACAGTCTCAAACACTGCTTTGAAAGAGATTAGAGACCTAGGTGTAACTGTTAACAAGAAAACCCACCATCCAAAGCATTCATCGCACCTTGATGATCCAGTGTGACCTTGTAAAATCCACAGTGATGCACAACAGCCTTGCCACGCCCTAGACAGTTTCTACCAGGACTACCCTGGTAGTGAAAGAAGAATGCAAGCTCTGTATTTCTTCCTTCAGCTGATGTGACCACCAGCACTCAAGCGAACTGGCTTCGAGGTGTTAGACTAGTAATTATGCCGCGCAGTGGGAAACACTATTGCGCCATCCGAGTAGCTCTCTCGAGTCACTGATTGGCTCAGCGATAGAGTCACTAATTGGCTCAGCGATATGCTAGTGAAGAAGTAGACGTGGGGAATACCCAATTCTTTCTTAAAAGAATATTTTTAACCACCAGAGGGAGCACTGGCCTTGAAGATCTTTCAGGATTAAAATAAACACGAAGAATAAATATCATCTGTTTGTCCTCAGCTGCACTCACCATTCTCTGTATTTTATTGAAAGTGTGAAGTGGATATCAGTCAAACAAAGTTACAGCTATATGCTCATGGGGCAAGTGTCCTCAAATGCACTAAGGATGCTTAACATCACAAAATTCCCACTGCACATCCTTCAGCACTAGAATCTATCTGTGCTACAGCTATACAGTTCTGGAGCCACTAGAGTAACGAGCAATTAATTACACAAACAACTGTGAAGACATGCAAAGAATCTGTGTAGGAGCTCTGTAAAGATCTCTGTGGGAGCTCTATAAAGATCTTGGCTCACCCAGAAGTTTTGGGACTGAGCCCCTGACAGCATGCAGAAAGGAAAAGGGAGACTGGGGGGGTTGGGTGGGGAAAGAGTCAGCAAAATCTTGATTCTGTCACTGCCTGGAAGCATCTGAGAAAGCTCACCGATGTGGAAACACAATTCCAGCATTTTTGGCTTGACTATCAGAAGGAGCAGCCACAACAATTTTAAAGGATCTGCACAGCTCCACAGTTGGGCTGGCTGTGGCTGGATGAGTCCCCTGCATGACTACAAGCATTACCAGGGCTGCTCTACATTACATGCAGACACACGTCAACAAAGAGCTACCCTAACAGCTGCTGGGGACACAGCACCCTCTAGTCATGTCTTCTCTGCCATCTCCTGCCTTTTTTCCCTCATAGGTGACTTTGGTCCCACAGTTAAACCTGTTCTCAGGCTGCACTTCCAGGTGGGAATTGTTGATAAGTGCCCACTTAGGGCACAAAAGCCAGTGCCATAAAGGTTTGTATACACCGGGGCAGAAACTGCACTCTGATCACCAAATGATGGCATTTAACTCTTTTTTTTCTCTCCCTGAAAGGATTGCTTTTCCTTTCATGAAAGTATCCTTTCCTTAGCCTTGTGAATTTACAACACTGGGGACCTGTGCAGCTTGATACAAAATGAACCCAAACCTCCAATAGTGAATCTATCAGTACAAATATTTAATTAGAAAGCTGTTCAGGTTTACGGTTCAGGAACTGAGCCTGTGCCTCTTGCCTCCTAAATAAGAAAGAATGCTTAGACTGAAAGCATATTTCAGTGTCGCCTCATGGCTGCACAGAGCATTCCTCAGGAAGCTGCTAAGTGCTTCCCAGGAGTATAAAAATAGACATAACGATCTTTGATTATCCTTTATATCTCGGTATGTATGTGCTTAGTTGGTGTGCAAGCAAGTGGGTGGATATACACTGTGTCTGAATTTGATTTAGAAGCTGCATAAGAAGTAAAATAAGCTGAGCGAAGTAAAATTAGCTGCATGAAGTAAAATTGGCATTCAAAAGTCAGTCATGACTATAGACTCAACCTCCATTTAATTAATATCAAGCACCTGCTTGCTTATCAGCATCACATGATTTCATAAACCAGTTATAAGTAATGGCCACTCCTTACATAATTTACCAGCCCTTCTTCATGTCATTCTTCTTCTTGCTTACCCCTCAATTTCCAGCTGCAGTAATCAGTTTTTTCAACAAAGGTGCCCAAATTTCACTTTTTAGGACTTCTTGAGCCATGCACACTCTTAACTTAAGCTCCAGACATTTTATTATATATGTACATCTTTGGCTGATGTACTTTTTGTGTGATATTTGACTCCAGTATAGATAAATCTTACAGATCCAAAAGTAGCTAACATGCTGAGGAACGTATTCATACTTACTGCAAGATTTTGCTTGTTTTCCCCCCGTTTAAAAAAAAAAAAAAGAAAAGAAAAGAAAAAGAAAAAAGAAGAAAAAGATACTGAAGTTTAGTGAGGTGCATGCACCTTTCATTCATTCACAAAAGATGGAATGCATGACCCCTAGTCTGAACATTTTATAAGCCAGGAGTAGTCTAACTCAAAGCATGATTGAGGGCATGGCATATAAAGGACAGGAATACAAGACAAGACTAAAAGATAGCAGAATCCAATAGACAGCAAGTGAACTTTCTTTTCCAGCTGTGGAAGTCTGTTTGCACAAAGCCTGGCAGTTTAACACTAAGGTGTGTGGTTCATTGTCTTTATGTTTAAACTTTTATTGAATTTGGAAAAAAAAAAAGCCCACAGAGCTCATGATGTTTCAGTAGGAAGTCACAAAAACTTTTTACCAAAGGTACACATGGGTTTTTCCAAACTTTTTTTAAAAAATCAGACATGGGTCAAGGAGCCTCTTCCCATCAGTTAGAACCACCCTGGGGAATAGAAGAACCTAAAAGAACACAAGGGAAGAGGATGTTCGAAGGACAAAGGCATTTGCAGTGTAAAAAGAAGGAAATTCTATCACCTGCAGACAGGTTGATCCAAAAGGGTACTATATTTCCCACCCCTTCTAATCATCTGTTGAACTCATTAGGTCTGAGTAACTCTTCCTTTGTTTTATTGCACATTGTGTTAAATCAATTCCAGTGTTGAAGGTCCAAGAATATAAGGGGCAAAAATGTTCCACACCCTTCCTTCTTCATTAGTGAAAATTATTTAGCATTTGTTTGCATTTGGCACTGTTTGAAGGCTCACATTGAAAGATGAAACAGCAGAAAAAAAAAGTCTTGAACTTTTCAGGTTTTTTTAATTTATTTTTGCTCAGATCCTAGACCTGGAATGAAATGTGACATTACATGCAAGTTTTATTCTCTTGCCAAAGGTTTGTCATGGACATATTTACAGAAAATAATCTCTTCCATAAATAGTAAAAACACAGGCAGCTGCTCCTAGACAGTACACACTGCAATAAAGTTCTCATAATGAAGTAGCTCATATCTTAGAGAGTTCATGACAGACAGTACTATTCTAGACAGTGCTATTCTAGCTGCTTTTTGAGGTTAGGTTTGAAATAGCATTTCTCAAGCTTTAAACATTTTGAAAGTTCCACAAAACTAGTGGAAATACTCTAACTTCTGACATTTTTTTTCATTAAAATACCAGCAGGTATTGTGCCTCAAAAGTGTAAATCAGTGTTTCTTCACCAATTTAATCTCTAGAGTCTCTTGACTCAAGCAGATGCACTGGAGAACAGAAACTACAATATGATTTTTTTTTTTTTTTGGAGTTTCAGGATTGTTCAGCCTAAACCAACTAAGTTGTCAAAAATGCAAGAATCATCCATAATAATGAAAACCCAGTATTTTGACTTGTCAGTGAATGCCAACCAGAAGAAGTTGGTATATACCTTAGTAGGTGTCTTTAAGGTTCTGTTTCGGGGGAAAAAAAATAAATAAAAATTAAAAAAAAAAAAAAAGGCAGGCAAGCAGGTGTAAACAGGCCTGTCAGAATGCATGAAATTCGTGATGTATGACTGCCACCCAGAGGAGCTGGTGGGGAAATGACACAGCCACGGGAGGTGGGAGTCACACCGGACACCTCTTCCCATCCAGCACGGATCTTTCCTGCCTTTCCTGAAAGCTGATCCCGCCCAAGGAGAAGGAGGGTGCGAAGACAGTTTTGCTCTCAAAAGCTTGTACTCTCCTGCAGCTGGAGCGTTTCACCTTTCAGAGCACCATCCTATTCCTTTTTCTCTGAGGTAAATATCATCCCCCAGCTCCCATGCCATGGCATTGATATAAATGAATTACATTTAATAGCTAGAACTTCCCGAAGAGATCCCTTTGGAGGACTTTCACGAGGCTGCGTGTGCCCTGGCTGGATTTCCAACTTCTACCTCCACATATTTTCAGACAGAAACAAATTTTGAGTTGAAGATCTGCGATCGCATCCTCAACTCAGAAACCTCATTAGGGGTGCTGCAGAGAGCTGGCAGCAGCACTGCCTTCTCTGCTCACTGCTCCACTACACCAGCCTTTGGTATTCTTCCCCTTTTTACACCAAACTCCTGGCGTGGGAGTCAGAGGGCATTTTTGACTGCCCCTCCGTTGCTACAGTCCCTCCCTTCCATTACTACTACTTCAGCCCATTCGTTTTGCAGTCTTTCAGCCTTTGCCTGGCAGTCGAGCAAACTGTTTTAATAAAACTAAGGGTTACCAAAGCTCCCCGAAGCTTTCAGTGCTCTGCCAGCTACCCATGAAATACTCCTGTTGCACCAATTTACAGTCAGCAAGCGTGAAATGAGAAAAGAGGGAGAAGACATTGGATTTGATGCCAGTGTCTGGGTTCGCTCACTCACCGAACTGAGTTATTTACTTTAACTGTGCACACTGATCTTTGACACCAGCCTTGGTGAGAATTATTTTTGTTGGCATATCAAAACATTTAAAAATGTTCCAGCTGAACTTCAGTGGAAGCTGTCACATGCCTTCTTTAAGAGCTACAAAATTTATGGGTAGGTTTTGCCATTCTAGTCACTCTTAAATATTCTAAGGATTATTTTTCAGACAGGAGTCTAAGTTGCTTTTCCCTTGGCTTTACCCTAATTTTGCTTTTCTTTTGTTTGTTAAAGATGATGTAGAAGATTTTGACTGTTACTGAAAGCTAATAATCATTCTTATGACTTCAGTTAACTTTCTTTGCTATGTTGTCTGTAGGTTAATTTATTTGTTCTGTAGAACTCTTTCAGGTGTTATACTTACCTTAAAGGAAATGTAGATCCTTTTTAACATCTCTTAAAAATGCTTTCTCAGTTGTTCTTGCTCCTTCTGTGATATTAACCAAGACTTCTTTCTTGGCTAAGCTAGAGAGGTTCTCCAGCTGGTTACTCATACTCATATGAGTACTCATATACTCCTAGGCAAACCTGCTCCACATCAGGGGTTAGGAACTTGCTTGTCTGATAGCACTTTTTTATCAGCTACTTCAGGTTTCCTCTTTGAAAATCCCACTTTGATGTTGCTTCTTACTGTTCTATCTCCTTCCAAGCATATATAGTTACAAGTTTTGCTATTTCTTCCGCTGGAGGTGTTTTTGAGAATTTTGTATGAAATTTGTCTTTTTACCCCAAACTTTAAGAGAATTCAGATCTGCTTTTCTGAAAACCAACACTATATGGTCAGATGTTTTCAATGACTAATGTAAGTTATGACCTCTCACTGAAAACATAGGTCTAAAATCTGAAATAGGAGGTAGCTGGGCAAAGAGAATCAAACAACTTGCCAACACTAGTATGAGATTTAAACAAACAAACAAAAATAAAAAAAAAAAACCCAAACAAACAAACAAAAAGTAGTCCAAACACCCCCCCAAAACACTTTTTGCTCTTGGCTGGAAAGACTAGAAAGTGACTTAAGGAGATTACCATATTACTGTGGTTCCCAAATAATAATAATATATGCCCAGGTTGCTTCCTGTGACTACTGTTACAGAGAAAATGTAGGCAGAGACAGATTATTAAGTGCATCAAGTATTAAATTCTTGTGTGGCAACTGACATATCACAGAAACATCAATTATAATGGCTGGCTTGGGCTGGGATCCCCAGCAAGCACAATATAAATTGAATGGCAGAACAATTTAAAGAAGCCCGAGGGATAAACTACAAAATGTAACTTCTGTTGCTCCCCAGACATATACTGTCCCGGCTACATAACCTACACCCACAAAATCCTGTCTGTATCATAGAGTATTAGTATTATGGCCAGTAAAATGAGCATACAGAAAGCAGAAGCAGACTGCAGGTGCTGTCATGCATACGACAAAAAAAGCTGCAAGTCAGGAATAAGTTTCAAAATCACTATTGTGATATGTAGTCAGTAGACGCTGGAAGCGTGACTCTGTTTGCATGGACAAAATTTTAAATTTGTTAAGATTCCAAACTACACATTCCCCGCTTCCTCAGCATGGAGATTTCAGAGAAGTGAAGATCTTAGAGGTTTTTCCTCATCTTACTTTGATCTCACATTTGGGAATATTTAGTGACTTCATTGGAGGCTTACAGGCTTCAGATCAAAATAAGGCGCTGTAATCCTTTGAGAAATCATAATGAAGACATACACTAACAGCAGTTGTACAAATGTAATATCAAACTCTGTGAGTGCATGTTTTATTCCATGATGAATGCTTGAGATTATTATACCAACACCTTTACAAGCAAAGATAGGCATCTGGAAACAGCTGGTAAAAAGGACGTATTATGCCATAATGACATACTACTCTGTGAAAACCTTTAGAAGTCAGCTCTGAAACCTAAATATGAGCATCACATACTATTGCTGGGAAATCTGCTTTTATAGCATTCTTTTCATAGAAATAAATTCATCAGTGTAATCCACTAGTTTGTGTTAACCAAAGATGCATACTGTACCGAGTGCAAAAATACATCTTAATATAGAAATGTTGCCAGAGACATTCAGTTCCATTTGGACAAATATGACAAATGGCTCCAATGACTATTTAAAATGAAGAAAATCCATATGCCACTTAGCAGTTGGGAACCTGTAGAAAACTTTCAATACTTAGCATATCCCACTCACTATTATTCAAAGTCTTTTGATATCTCATTCTTTTCAAGAATAGTAGCTCTTTATGGAACATAGATGTTCTTTTTCCCTGACTGGAAATAAAAAGATTATTTTATTCTGAGTGACATAAAGAAAGGGTAAATCAATAGAAATACACTACTGTCACTGAAGAATTGACACAAACGTTGTAACAAGGTCCTGATTTTCGAAACTACTTATAAACCAAAAGTCTCCTTGAAGAATATCAGACCTGCATCAAGATCAATATCTTTGCTTTTTTTATTACAGTCATCTGATTTTCCCCTTTCAGGAATGACTACATGTTTTCATGTTATCTATTAGCCCTTTCCAGACTGTAAACAATCTTTTTTTCCCACATCAACCCTCTTGTCAACTTTATGTCCCTCCCTGGGATGTATAATTCAGTTGTGCTTTTCTTGGTGTCCTCAGTTCATAGTCTTTCCAACTCAGGTATGAACATGTGCTGTGTACTAGGTAAGTTTCTACAGCAGCCATGTAATAGAAACACTCAGCAAAACTATGGAAGAACTGATTAAAGCCAAATATTGCACATTGATATCAAATAGTGCCAATGGAAAGTGTAAAAATGAACGGTTTTGATAAAAAAAGTCTTAATGTTGCTGTGGTGGTGCAACACCCCACACACTCCCCAACTCAGCATTTGCCACAATTTCCACTCCCAGCTGGGCCACAGAACAATACAATAGATCAAAACATTACCTGAGACACATTATGGTCCAACATAAAAGAGAGAAAAAGGTGGAGCGTAATGGACCAGAATGCTATGGCATCCCTTTAGCGTACTTGGTTCCCATGACTCCTATCATTTGGGAAGAATGACAATAATCAGTCACTCCTGACAATGTATGGATCTTGGCCCAAAGAAGGAGGTAAGACCAGAACTCCAAGATCTAGTAAGTTCTGAGTTTATGCAACTGGTGGAAAGTACCAGAATAGCCCATTGTCCAAGTTGGGCTGGGGTGGAAAAGTATCTAATGAAAGTCAATTATGTTGGACCCTATAAGTAGTGATTCTAGTGAGACCCTTTGAGCTCCTCTGGATCTCAGCGGGTTGTGACCAGCATCTCCCCTGATTTGGGATGCTGCTTCGGCAGACACCTCCAGTACTAAAAAGCATGGATGACTCAACCCTCTACAGTCTCAGTTATTGCCCACTGAGGAATGACAATGCATTGTGAATATTTACTCCAAAGTTGACAAGAGGGACATTTTAACTATAGCCTAGCCTCTCTTTCATCCACCTCTCTATCCATTTGTCTCTAATATACATGTTAGCTTTTCTGAGTGTGGGTGTTCTTGGATCCAAATACTTTCTGTCCATGTGTCTGTGCATGCATAAGGAGGTACCCATTGGCTCACTGGAGTCGCCCGCAGCAGAGAGACATTTGGTCCTAGCAGTTAAAAACTCGGGTGTGGGTGTGTGTACGACTTCTCAAGTGGTGGGTGTTTGTATGTTTGTGCTCTCATGCATATGCATTGATTTGTCATGCTTTATAGTAAATTAGTGTGAAGCTTGTCATTTTTGAATCTGTAATTAAGTCATTCAAATGTTTTGTTAAATATTTAAATCTTTAAATTGGTTAATGCTTAAGTGCTCCTAAAATTCAACCTCTTGAGCTACCTCAAATCATTAATACATTTTGAATTGCTGCTAAATTATAACTGTGTCAAATATTCCATCTGTGACAGTTGCTAATACTGGCTGAATATGAAAACCACAGATCTAGTGATAACTGATTTGCTCCACTAGAGGAACTAATGTGTTGCCCTCTGCTATATTGTAAGGGAAACTCTGAAGTACTTAATAGTGATCTTCCTACTAATTGCTGGAGCTTCTCTCCAACAAGGGGACTTACATTGTTTTAAATAATCTATATCACAAATATTTTTGCTCTATCTTTTGATACCTAAAATGATAGGAAAAGCTTTGAAGACCCTCCTAATCCGGTGAACCTTAAAACTCCAAAGCAAACGAAACCAAACATACAGAGACACAGTCAACTGAATGAATGAAGAGAGACAACTCTTCATTACCCACAGAAAGTGGAGAAGCACAATCATCTGCAGACAACAAAACCATGTGTGGCTCTTGAGGCTGAATGAGAGTGCAGAAGAGTTCGCTGCTCCTGTTGATGGGATACCACAGAACTGTCCCAGTAACTTTCAGCCTAAGCTAGTAACCGAGCTACCTGGCTTCCAGACCCAAAATGGCTCAAGCAAAGCCACTTTCTGTACTTCTGCAGCATGGTCAATTCACACAGGGATATACACTCAGCAAGGGAAATGGAGAAGGAATTTTTATAGGTATAATAATAGGTATAATAGTAGGTATAATAATACCAATACGTTCTCAGAATTAGGCAAACAAAAAGATGCCAATATAAAATGATTTGCTCAAGTTTTCTTACATCTCAAATAACAACAAAAAACCTCAAAAGCAGCAGTTCAGTGAGAGTTAATTCCATCCTTATTTTATATTTTCTTCCAGAATTTCCTAGCAGAGTTGTTTTGTTTGGTTTTTTTTAAGTGCAATACTTCACGTGCAATGACAAAAAATCACATTTGATATTCTTGTGACTTTAACTTTTAACAGGTAATGCTGAGGCAGGGCAATCATCATAAGGGATTTATACTTAAGAATGAGAATTAAAATTTAATGCATTCTAACTGATATGTGTTAGAAGGTTAATCATTCTGTATTAGTTACAACACAGTTCCAGTGTAACCTCCATTTATACGTGTTTCTGATACAGAGTAAAATGAGTGTAAATGGTCATGAATGAGAGAATCAACATTCTTGGAAAAAGCCAGTGCATGGAGAAATTTACTCAGCTCTATACAGTCTTTGTTCTAAATGGTAATGAAATGCTTAACATGCTTTTTCTATACACATTAATGGCCAAAGCTTCTTATCTCCACAGCTGCTTGAAATTGTTCTCAAAATCTAGGTAGGCATAAAAGAGAAAACACAGCTTCTGTCTGTTTCTGAGAAACCAAATAAAATGTAGGCGAGCATTAAGACTCTAATCAGTTTAAAGAGATCTTACACTTTAGCAAGGTTAGAAAGAACAGTGAGTTATTATACAGAAAACCAAATAAAAACTGTAAAAGGAAAAGTGTAAAATAAGATGTTTTAGGCTAATCTATTTAATGGAAAACAGTAAAGTATTATTTATTATTGTATTATTTTAGCAATATTATGTTCTTATAAAATTTCTGCACTTTCTGTTTGGCAAATACTTGATACTTCACATTATATAGCTTAAAATAACAACCTGATGTTCAGTGTAATAATAAAGGCTTTATAGGATAAGAGCCATCTGTTGCAATTACACTCTCTTTCTGAAATTTTCTGAAAGGGATGAAAACCCTTAGACTTTGTCAATTATATGCCCTTGATAAAGTATGAGTCATCTTAAAGGAGTTTGGCATAGAGATACAATTTTCATGGAAACAGCTTGATGAGAGAACGTATTGAATGTATTCTAAATATGGCCATCCAAATGGTCGTATTGATGAAAAGATTCTCAAATGAGAGAGAAAAATATGTCAATGTAATTTAATCTTCCATGTCTGAAATGCTGTTGGGTAATTTCTTGGGCATTTCACAGCTTTTAATTCAACTACTATTTTCAGAATTTTTTCTGGTGAGATCATTAATATGATTATTTGGCCAATGTATTTTAATTAAACCCCACCCCCAAATCATTGGGTCTGGAACTTCTTCCCACACTATGGTAGGAAATATATCTCCAGATGTTAATAATTAAGGCATTAAAGGGTAAACCCAGCACCCACTTCCGCAGCTGCTGAAGCTCCCACGGCATTAAACTGGTGTGGTTACGTTGCTGAAGAGTGTGGGTGGATTGGAAAAGGCCCTTCAGCGTCTGTGCACTTCTGCACAACATGGAAGCCAGATCAAAAGGGTTTCCAGTGTAGGCAACACATTGGCTGTGGATGGTGCAAGGCAGAATGAGTATGTACTTCCCACGCAAGTGGCTGTGTGAGAAGTGAAGAGCAGATGTTCTCTAACATGGTCTCCTGGGGTGCCACAAGAGCTGGGCATGGATCCTGGCTAGGATCTAGGCTTTCTAACCAGTCCTTCTTTAATTAAGCAACATTCACATAGATCTCTGAGGCAACAGGTACCACTACTGATTTGTGCATTAAAGGGAACCGTGTTTAGTAGATACGTGTTTCAAATCCAAATATGCTGGTTGGAAAAAACATTGCTAGACCCTCACCAACTTCTGTCTTCAGTCTTGAGACTGAGTAGCAGGCTGATCTTATTCTAGATGGACATTAAATGCAAAGAATTGGGACAAAAAGTTGCACTAGGCTAAAATAAGTGCAGGGAGCAGATATTTTTAAATAAAACTCAGAGCAAGCATTGATATACATTGATTTGAATTAAGTTACTTTTCAATGCACTCCAAAATACTTTCAAACGCCTTTCCGGAATATTGTCTTCTAGGTATAATTATTCATTCACCTCTCTAGATGCCTCTAAGGTCAATAATTAAATTTCCTACACAGTCTAAAAGAATGTAAATATTTCACTACATACATGTTTAAAGACAGAGAGGTTTGTGATGGAACTCATTAGGAAAAGCATGGAGTACAATGACTTGCTGGAAAAGTTTGCATAAGACCTGGAGATTACTATGACTTCTGCTGCCATGGGCTGATATTTTTCTCTCTTCTACATTTTTAAATAACCTACATTCATTTGAGGTAGTTTTGGCTTCTAGCATATCAGACAAGGACCTTTTTCTTTCAGAAAGAACTTTTTGAGTCTCTGGACTATGCAAATGAAAAATGCCAACTAGAGCTCTACCAAAGAGAATCAGGATTAAGGCCAGAAATAAATGAAGTGTAAGGTTTAATACAATTTATTTCCCTAAACTATAATTTTTTAAAATTATAATCTAGTTAAAAGATGCTGGCATGTTCTATGAACTGAAAACTAATTGCTTTCAACAAGAGAGTTATAATGTAATATCTCTCTCATTCTACAATGATTCATTTGTACTTGTTTCTGAAAAATAAGATCAAGATATTAAAGAAATAAATTTAGAATTTGAAACCCTTCCCAAGTTCTTGCTTTATTTGCTTTTTAATATATAGTTGCTTTTATTAAACAGATATTAATGGGTCATTAACAAAAGGAAACTTCACCTAAAAGATGTTCTGAACCTTGACACTTTTCATCTGTCTAACAAATTAATCTGGGTTCTGTTACAAAGAAAATTATCTTTGCTTGGGTCTCCAATTAAGTTATTTACATTCCTTGTTCTGGAAAACACCGAAGAAAAGCCACTAACAAACAGTTTTAAAACTATCATCTGTAAATATGTAGCTATTGCACATGAGACAATGTAAAACACTACTTGTATTTAAAAAAAAAACAAAACTACACCCCCCTGCAAAAAACAACTAAACCCCCTACATCTTCTAAGCAGTCCTTTGGGTGACCTGAACAACTTACCTCAAAAAATATTCCCACTGCAATCACAGAATGATTAAACCTTTGGTTTGCACTCATTTATAATGGTAGATATACAGTACATGTGCATGCAGAACAGAACACACTGTTGATTAAAATCTCTACAGCAAAATTGGAAGAGATAAGGAGAGTGATCAAATGTCTACAATATTTTCAAAAGCAGGTAATTTACAGGGGGAACTCATGGAACACTTAAGTACATTATATTTTTTCTTCACTGTTACTGCTCAAAAAGAAGCCTTTAAAGTACCTTTTCTGTTTCATAAACAGAAAGTTTGGATACCTGAATGGGAACTTTAAGACCTAGTTGCAAGGTTCAGTCAAAAAGTTTTAATTATTTTTTTTCTTGACCTGAAACACACTGCTGTGTTTAAGTTGATTATTAACCTTCTCCTTCTTATTGCAAATTATTGCCTCCCAGGGTTCACCCTGGTCAGGGTACACTGCTTATGATACATCACAGCCTTCCTGGAGAGCAATCCACCCAGCATGCTCAGGGGACCATTTCTAACCTGACCTGCTTGCATCGCTTCCAGAGGTGGTCAGGCTGTCAAGCCTGCTACCTGCTGAAAAGACTGGAGGTGAGGTGGTAGGAAAGGTGAGCGTGCCAGGCTGGCATCCTGCTTGATGAGGAAAGAGGGAGGGCATGGCCAAGCACTGGGCTAGGGGCTTCATCCTGCAGTGAGGGCATTCGGCTGTTCCCCACACCTGGACTTCCTGTCCTCTGCAGACACCGTTCTGGGTGCTTTTTGGAACCTGTAGGGCACATGGCCTGGCCTTGGCAATGCTCCATGGTGGTGCAAGTGTTCACCAAAGCCAGCAGCTCACCTGCCTCCCAATAGACTATACACCGTGTGGTTTAAATAAGATAATGAAATGGAGAGAGCTGACTTACCTTTTGCCCTTTTACTCCACTGCAGTCACATTTTCCACAACCGGAACAACCCTGAAAACAAATGAGAAATTGAGAATTAATTGTCTGAACTCAGTCACGGGCAGAACATACTGCAATGAGCCAGGGACATCAGCAGTACCATACAGACTGCAAAGCTGGTCAGCATGGGGAGCATTTGCTGAAGCACAGCACAATACTTTATCTTTATATAGATGTACACTTCTGGTCTTAGTCACAGTCCAATAAAAAACACCTTTGTAAAAGAAGAAAAAAAAAAACTTACTATAGTTTTTAACCACAGAAAAATTATTTGTTATATTGCTTCTAAATCATTGTCTTTTGGACCACCATTTAAAAAATAACTCATTTTCATAGAATACACACTTACTCCACATCTATCAATATGACGCCAAGTGGATTCTGGATATTGAGAGCCCAACAGAATATGTAAGACAAAGTCAATCCAGTCATAGAAGCATCTCTTAATATCAGTTTGTTAATAAATGGCCTGCATTCTGCATAAATACTTAATCTCTGTAAATATGTGCCATTTCTTTGAGGAGAAAGGGATGGGAAAACTGCAATTCATTATTTATTTTCTACACTTAAAAAAACAACAGGCCCAAAGAATATGTTTTTTGGTTGTTTTTTTTTTCTTTCTGATGACACAAAAATGTTGCTTACGCACTTTGGATGTTTACCATGAGATTTCTTAATACTGATTTGCTAATTTTTTTAATCAATCATTGGCAATCATCAGATAGGAAGCTGATAGTTTTTAAAGGAAATTAAATATTGGTGTAATTACCACAGGAAACCATGGTATCAACAAGTACTTCTGGACATATTTGATGAAATCAAGTCAAACCACAGCCTCTAAGAGAGCAAACTGATCCTAATGTTAAATAATAGATATGGAAGCAACTGTTAAGGTTTACTGGCCAGGCAATGACTAGCTCTAGGGTTATGGTCCATTTCTTACATCTTCCACATATCAAATGATCTTCTTTCTTTCTTGCCCTCTGTAATGCCTGACTGTAATTGTCATTATGATAGGAAACCTTCCGTTCAGTAAAATCAAATTCATTGCAGCAGAAAACCAAGCCAACACATGCTACAATGCCAACTCAGTTGGCTACAATGCCAACTGTCTGGGAGGGGAAAGTGCCACCCACTGAATAATCTGCTTTACTCCCTGCAGTAGATGGTTATGCCTGGAAAAACATTGGGCCTCCCATTTCAAGAAGTGACCCACTGTGACCTCTCCCAACTCTTCAGATCTGATGAGATCACAGCTGCAGGACGCATGCTTGCAGCTCATACTTCCTCCTCCAGCATCATGTAGAATGTTATCAGTTTTATCAATACATCCCTTAAATTCAGAAAAATCTGTCTTAATTGCATCTGGGAATGTAATTAAAATACGTCATCGCATCATTATAAACATCTGTTTTCAAGTTAATCCCCACACACTTCCTTCAGCTTGTTGTTTAACGTGCACTGCTTTAGAAAAAAAAGTATGTTGTTATTTATTTTTCAGTTGTGTGTTGTTCTTAAATTTAGCACGGCCAGAAGAATGGACTTGTGTTTTCAGATCTCTTTTTTTGCTCCCAAAAAATGAAGCCATTATATTCAATTTTTCCTGTTTCTTAATTTTTCCTGTTTCTTAAGCCTCAGATTAGAACAGCCGAAGTTGAGGAAGGTAAGAAGGTACTGAGCATCAGGGAGCACAGCTGCATACAGTCCTATTTGCAGACAAGTGCTGTAGCCTGCTATGCCAGAACAGGCCACCTGCCCTACAAAACAGTGTTTATTTTACAGTAGCATCATCTCCTACTGTCACTGACTGTAAAGTTTACAGGTGGATGGAAGGTTGGCTGACAATGACAGCTGCTAACTGGATAGGATTATCCCCAGCTACTAAAATGTATTTTTGAATCTAAGGGATGAGATA
Source organism: Scolopax mira (assembly GCA_004320125.1). Lineage (NCBI taxonomy): Eukaryota > Metazoa > Chordata > Aves > Charadriiformes > Scolopacidae > Scolopax > Scolopax mira. The sequence continues at coordinate 99,064 of BJBW01003960.1, forward strand.
ACATTCTCCATACAGTAGGAGGAAGTATGAGATTTTTTCCTCCTGGGAAGAGGAGGCCCAGACTGCAAACATCTTATAGATCAAAGGCCAGTTTAAGGAGGTCAAAGGGGCATTTAAGTCATGAGGTACATTGAGAGAGGAAGATGGTTATAGCAGGAACAGGAATCACGGTCTGGGTTCCTAGTGTTAAATACAAACATCTCCACTTGTCACTGCAGCCTCCCTTTATTCAATGGCAAGAAACAGGCACTTTTGGGCTGAGATCCATCTCACCTGTTTCGGATGTTTGTTTTCAGTGCAGACAAAGCATACCTTGGAGGACTAAGCAGGAGAGACTGAAATGGGCAGAAAGGACTACGGGCTATGTATGAGAACAAGGGGAAAATGGAGACAAAAGTGGAAACTGAGGATCAAACAGGGCTAGATTTTACAGACAGAACGGGACAGAGAATTACAATAGCTTGTCATTCCTCAGAAATGGTCAGAAATATAGTTAAGCATCTTTGAACAGGGAGATCTGCATTTCTGGTAGTCATTGAGGAATGACTTAAGAATCTTACACAATCAAGTCCTAAGTGAGAAACTTTACCCTGAAGGAATAAAGATAATCATCACAAGGTAAGCTGAAACCATGCAAATTATTGCTGATTTCTAAACTTTTATGATTTTAAATCAGTCTCAAGATATGAAGAATATAGTTCATGACTTCCCGCCACACATGACTAGAGATAATGAGACAAATAGAGAGACATATTTTGGAGGATGTCCTATCTGCCAGACATCCTCTTTGAAACAATGCCTTCCCCAGAAACTGCATGGAGCTTGGAGGAATCACAGGTCCATGTCCAAAGTCCTCCAAGTTCAAAACAGAGAAGGAACGGTGCTGGGAAGGAAGCATAATCTGTAGGGGGGAAGGGGATGAAAAGGCAGGCTCTTTATCCCTTATTTAGGAGCCAATTACACACTAATCCAAAGATTTTGGCCAGATGCACTGTGATACCTCACCTACTTTTCATGGTGGCCTAGCAGTTTTCAAATAGCCATAGCTTCCTTGCATCACAGGCCAGCCTCTCACATAACATTTGAAGACATTCATTTTATCTCACTCCTCCCACAAAGTATCAGTCAGCCCAGAAGCAGCAGCTCATTTTAGCGATACAAATTGCTTCAATTTTTGACAAGCATTTCTGTTTTGTTTCATTCTCCCAGACTGTCTGATAAGCTTAGTGAATCACACTGGCAAATCAGTATTAAACTACAAAAAGATTGCATCCCTTCACACATACAAATGTGCTATGTGCATACCGCGTATTTGCCTGAAGGACAGCGAATCATTTACTATCATATTAACATATATTTCTAAGAAAGTGACACCAGTGAATGGGCATCCCAACCCGCACCTCTGACTTCCACAAATGATGAACTGAAGCTTAGGAGCACTAAGCCCCATCAGTGACAGAGATGAGAAGGCTGCTAAAAAGTTCACACAGCAGAAGGAAGAGACTCTGTTCTGTTTCTGTCTGTAAGACATCTGTCAGATTGTAGCTACAGCCTTTTGTTGCGTTTTGCCCTGGTTTTCCACATCCAGCTACTTTCCTGGCATTTGAGGACTCCCGCTTGGAACTCGTGCAGGAACGATGCAAAGAGCCAGATGAGCAGCCCAGGAGGGAGACGACTGCCATATTTGGACATGCACCATTTCTGGAGGCTAAAGAGATCTCCCAAAAAAAAAAATCCAAAGGCCGAGTCAGTTCTTGGACGGCTTCTCTCCCTTACAGAAGTGCATTTTGCAAGATAAAACAGAGTTCTCTTTCCCACAACATCAGCTCAGACTCTGCTTGCTGAATTTCAGTTGCTGAACTGCCTCCTAGCCCAGGCTAATTGCACAGGTATCCATCGAGTTCAAATCTTACCCTGTAAAGCACATCTCTAAGGCAGTAATTTAATAAAATTCTCACTGTTTATCTAACACCAGTCATGTTGAAAATCTTATTCCAGGGAACACAGTCACTTCTCCCACTCAAAACACAGTGTCTTTCAACTGACTGAAAATCCTGTAAGCAGGTGACTGTTGACACTGGCGCAGGTATCAAAACCCTCTAACTCTTCACAGTGTTTCTAATTTATAGCTGAAATGCTTCAACAAGAAAAAATAGTCATAATTATTTCACCTCATGATTCATTGATTATATAATGACATGCTCTGTTTAGACACAATACTTAAACTGATCGTGATTTCTGAAGAAACAGTGAAGATTTCCGACTCTATGTTGCTTTAGTTCAAACCCCAGTTGGAAATGAATTCCAATACAGGTTCCAAGTTCAAACGCCAGCAATGGCTATGCCAATAGGATGGGGACAGCTGTATGACAGTGACAGCTTTAAGTCTGAATCTCCTCCCTCCACACAATCCACGCCTTTGACCCCTACGTTAACCTGATCACAACAGGGAAGGCCAAGGGAGATTTAGCCCTTGTAGCAGGCACTGCTCCTCCACCCCACGCACACGTATGCACAATTCACGTAGCTGACAAGAGGGCTGGATCAATAGATGTCTTCAGCTTCACATCCCACCAAATACAGGAATAGGGAGGTGATGACAACTGCAGGACACTTATCTCACATTCCTCTCATATTTTCTTCTCTCCAGAATGTCAAAATAGCTCCCTGGCTGTATTACTATTCTTGTCTTTACCCTTTAGATATAACTGTATTGAATTAACTGAACTGAAAAGTACCATTAGGGGAAATCATTGCTATATTCCAGTAAACTTCAATATTTTTCTATACTTTGCAGTTCATTAACAACTTTTAAAAAATCATGTTGCTAAAACTTCTGATTTACACTTAGCTAGAACCAAGAGGATAACAAAAAAATCCAGACCGTCTTAGCAAGTTAGCAAAATTTAGTTGTTTTTGTAATATTAAGTTTTGTAATATTAAGTTTACAGTAGATTATAGAAACCAATGGCTATATTTGAAGAGTATAAAATCCTCTTAAAAAAATAAACGTACAAAGATGAAAAGCTTCATTGTTTCTATATCTGACCATTCTGTATTTAAACAAGAGGATGAGATTTGTGATTTTCAAGAAACAAGAACTCTCATCTATTAACAAAACCACAAATGACAGACTTACAAACTTCTAGTTCTGCTTAGACAATAGTAAAAAGGTATGGATTAGTATTAACACACATACTAGCTACAATTATATTTTGAAACATTATTTTTGAAATATTATGTCATGTATTGATGCACTGGTTCATAGGAACTCTGTGGGGGAAAACTGACATTTGTCCTGCCTAAACTAGAGGTTTAAAACATATTTGGAAAAATGTCAGCAAAGAAAATTGATTGCTCAGTGTAAGTACACCATTCTTCTTTGCCATAATTTAAAAAAAAATAAATCAAAAACTCAACCACAAAACCTCAAAGTCACTCTCCTTCAAAACAAAACTTTGCATTAAGTGTTTGACTCGGAGTTGTTCTACCATACGGCTGTCTTCTGCCTCACAGAGTCAGAGCTCACTGCTCTTAGAAGAGGAGGGAACCTGCTGGGCTGTGGAGCACTTCAAAGGCAAGACTAACCCCCCTCTCTCCCACTGAAATAATTCCATTTCACATGGCATGCTGAAATCTTACTAGATCAGAGATGGGAACCTGAGCATCTTCCTTAATGACAGTCAAAAGCACTGGAGTATAAAGGCATTTCCACTCGCTTTCATCCTGCTTCCACAGGAGCTGGGTAGCTGGGCATGGGACTGCACTGCCCAAGTGTGACAGCAGATCTCCCAAGCCCCAGCTGGTAAATGGGTGCTCATCCGTGAGCTGAAGCGTGGATTCAAAGCCCCTCACTGCACTGAAACGCAGGCACCTTTAAAACTGAAGGAAGTAGCCATCAGGAAAAGGCAACTCATTCATGAGCCCAGGTTTTTATTTCCTTTGCTCGTAACAAATGAAAAAAAAAAATAAAATAAGAGAAGTCAAACTGCAGTATTTAATCATTCCTGAAAAACGTCCCCAGAATTGTTTATGTCTTAATAATTTTATTATTCTTAATATTTTATCTTTGACTATTTTGTTCACTAAATATGGTTTCAATATTTATTTTGGCACTTCTAAAGTCAAGTATTCCATCAAGTCACTACCCTGCTTACAAACTCACCCATTTCTGACCAAAACATAACAGCTAGTAACCCAAAAAACCACAATCAGTTTAAGAGTGGTGCCTAAACTGAAAACGTCATTTCAAAATGAATAAACTAAGGCTAGCTTGAAGTGAATGGGAGAAAATATCACTCTTTATGACAAGTAGTATTAATTGGTCGTTAGAATGGAAACCTCAGCACAAGCACTCACACAAATACTGCAGGAAGGCAAGCTGTGCACATATGGGCTCCAGCAGGGCTGCCAGCTTCCCAAGTGTCAGAAAGGAGAAGAGAGCAACTTGATGGAGGGTCCCTCACCCTTGGTGCCTCCCGTAACCTCTGCTGGGATCAGGGTAACTGCTGCTGCTGGGTACTGTCTGTGCTAAAGAACTGGCCATGGTCAAATGCCTGAAGAGTGGGGAGTCTGTCACTCACAGGAGCTGATACAAAGGCAGTTGTCCTGGAACGACGATTTGAACTTCAATCCTCAAAACAGTTCAGGAAAAGGAACACCTGCCATGCCTTCATTTTTAGGACTCAAAGCAGAGAACAGAAACTGAGTACTGTTCCCATTTCATTCCCAAACCCATCAGTTCAGTTTATGGACAGATAAATAACAGACAAAAAGGAACATTTAATGATTTTATGGCAGCAAGCTCTAGTCTTTCTTCTTCTCCCAAGTTCATTTTCTCCCCCATAAAAAAAAAAAATAACGTTGGCAGCTCATCTACATGATCTTTTTTTTTTCCCTTTTTTTTCCCAGCAAATCTTGGTCTTTAACTATGACCATTCAGGGAATTCCCTGGACCAAGGGACACCTTATTGGTTTTACAGCTTTCACCTTCTAGGTCACCACATTAAGTTCAGCTCTAGTCAGCAACCACTGGAAGTTTCTGTCATGTAGTAGGCTATTTAAAGTTCTTGGTTGTATCATTTCCATTTTCGGTAGAGCCTGTTTTCACAGAGCACAGAAAAACTGTGCCATTCAAGAGGTCCTGTAGGATTCCACCTGCCTCCAGCTGCCAGGCCAGGAGGGAACATCTCTCCCCTAGGTCCCTGGGTCATATCTGCCAGGCCTATGTAACTATCTCAAATGACAACAAATGCCTACATTTAAGCAATGGAAGTAAGTGCAACCCAGTGATCTCCAAATGCTCATTAAATCTCGCGTGGATAAGAAGAATTAAAATAACCATTCTCCTCAAGATCTCCTTTGGCTGTAGGCTGGTGTACACGAGTAGGACAGAAGGAAGCAGACATGGTCCGCACTTATTTCTCAATGCAGAGCTGTTCTGCTAATAAATCTTCTAGGGACAGCTTTAGATCAGACAAAAAGTCTCTTGGAACAAACCTACACAGTGGAAAACCATGTGACTTCATGGTTACTAGTATGTCAGTGCATCAATTAAGTATTCCTGTTAGTCTCAGGCAAACTTTGAGTCCCAATTTAACATATAGATAATATCTGAAAGGAATGTCAAGTTAATGTCTGAAATATTACTGTGCATGATGAAATTTGAACTAATTAGAATAATTCAGGTCTGGTTGTATTTGAAAGCCTTGTACAATTTTCAGAAAATCAACCAATTTTAAGAAAAGCTCTATAGAAAACAATCTGAAAAAAAAGTTCATTATGGCTCTTGGGACATGGGGGGCTGTGTGTAATTTTTGGCAGGGTTTTTCTGCTTGGCTGGGGGGGTGTGTGTTTTGTTGTTGTTGTTAGTATTACCAGAATCCTACAGGATGTTCATATAAAAATTGCAGACAGACCACAGATTCTTATCTGAGATCTCCAGTGTATTTTAGCCACTCAAGGAAATACTAGTCAATTTTTAAATGCTTAATATTAATTATTTCAGAAAATATTTATTTTTTAATTTAGCATCATTTGGAAGTAGTACTTTACTTAAAAGATGTTTGAGAGACAGAGTCACATCTCCTCAGTCAAAAGAATACCAGATTGCTGGAGCTGAAATTTTGTTGCTGGGACTCATTTTTCACATTCTTTTCCAAATTCCCCAGGGGTCTGTCCTGGAGGTAGGGTCATGGGAGTCCCCTGAAAGCTGCTCTGTGAACATGATTTTCCTGTTGGTGATGTGAACATCATTTTCACAAAGCAATGCAAATCCAGGGAGCTTCCAGTTAGTTCACAGGAAATATAAAGTTATTCCTGTTGTTCCATATTTGGACAAAAATGACATTTAAAGCAACTGTTTCCTTTCAGTTCATTCTTTTACAGGAAGCTCTGGCAACAATCAGGGTATTTGCTTACTTAGGGAAATTTTCAGAATATCACATTATACCACTCGGTTCTGCACAGCTCAAAGCAGATAACTGGTTTGTGAATACTAAATAATGGCATTATCATTAAAATATAAAGCCTCCTATCAGCATTATCTACTAGCAGGTCAATTTCCACAGACTGACAGATATTGCTTAGCCTCAAGCAAGCAGAGAAAATGGTATTTACCAAGTGAATATTGGTCCAGTTCATTTTGCACCTTTTTCATATTTAAGAACTTCACTTTCAGTTAAATTTTCAAAGTGAAAAAAAAAATTCCAGATTCCAGGAGGATCCTCTGGTGTTACAGACACTGGTAGTACTTCACTCACTGACAGCTGAGGATTAGAGGATACTCCGGGACTTTCTTACACCTAGTGACAAGCACTTTCAGGAAAACATTCCAAATGGCAAAATCCTTCCTAAATTCAGTTGTAGTAATCATTACCAATAATTCCCACCCTACTCTTATACTTTGTGAATGGGCTAGCTGGAGCCAGGTGATACAGGTGAGAAGCTCTATCATCACCTTGCTAACTTGAAAAAAATCTAAGGGGAGGACAGGAAAACCTGTTGCAGAACCCCCAGGGCTGTTTCAGAGCTTACCTCCTGCCTCATAAGCAATGACTCTGGAGCATACAAAGCAAACCACTCCTTGTCTTGCACGATGCAGGTCCAAACACCCTGCTTTCTAACTCGCCACCTTCATGTTACTAGCATTAGCAGTTAGGAGGCATACAAGCTGAAGGGAAACCAAACATCAAGCTTTGTTCTCATTCATAGGCAGAGAGATTGCAGGCTCTGAAACAAATCGTGTGAGTTTGTTTTGCTTGCTGCTGTCCAGAATAGATCTGCACAACCACTTCCAGTACCTGCTAGAGGTGCTGGATCCCACCATAACCTGGCAAAATGGATAAGGTGTCACTATAATGGTGCCTCGTAACTGCTGCATCTGCCAGCAGTGGCCAGCAACACTTGGGAGATAGGTGGCAGTCTCCTTGTCGTTCTCTCAGCAAACCCACAACAGCAGGGCTGAACTGCTTTCTAGAAAAATGCCTCAGAGCTTCTCCAGCATCTGGTGTTCCATACACATCCCTATTTTCATAAGCACAAGGGTACCCACAATAAGTCTGAGCATGGGTGCTCCGTGTGGTTGAAAGCCTGCCCCAAAATGGCTCCAGCCAGCAGGCAAAGCACAATGCCACCAAAACTAGGCAGAGGCTGAGGTAGAGACACAGGTGGCCACCAGCCCAGCAGGTGATGCAGACCCTCACAGCCACCTCTACCTCCCAGCACTCCCCCAACCCAGACCCGAGGTACAACCAGGCTGAGAGGAAACTGCCATGGAGGACTCTCCTCCTTCCCTCCTCTCGTACACGGTGGCCCTCTCTAAGCAGCTCTGGGGAATGCGGGAAGAGGTGGCTGCCACCACCAGGGCAAGCCCTCATGCCCACAGCCTGGGCCCAGCTCACCGGCAGGAGGAGAAAGCACAGCAGCACTGCTGTGACCAAGCCCGTTGGCGGCGGGACATTTTCTTAAAAGGCGGAGAATTAAAATATGCCTTTAATGGCCCTGTAACCGCCCAGCGTCCTTGCTTACAGTTTCATTCACCACGGTGGTCAGCAGGACATGAACAGCTGCTGTTTAGGTGCTGAGCCTTCCAGTCAGTACGGCAGCCCAGCCATGGCGATCACCACCCACAGAGCCAGCCTGCGTGCACCGCCATGGGCCACAAAGGACCATCCCTGTGGCTGTGGGGCCATTGCCCTGATGTAGAGGCCACCTCTTTGCCACACCATCCACAGCCATTGCTAACTCTTCCCTTTAGTAACCAGTACTCGCCCCCATTACACCAGGGAGCACAGCCAAAGAGCAAGCCTGCACGGGAGAGGCAGCCCTCTGGACCCCCAGCCCTCCTCAAGGCACTCCTCTAAACCTGAAGGCAAAGGAGACGCCTCGGGAGGGATGTGCAGGAAGCCAGTGAAACCATTTCACAAATGTTTACAGCAAGTCCATGAGTGGTGCTTTCCCTTCCCTTAGCTGATAAACATGAACATCAATATAAACAAATACATTTAAAAGTAACATCTCTATAACAGCACAGTTCTGGAAAGCTGAGAGCCTAGACTAAATAAATGGAGAGGTGAAATCCTCTTGGTTGGGATGCACACCAAAGAGTGTGAGAAAAGCCCAGGAAGATAAACTGGATTTCTAGGCTTGCACCCAAAGAAGAAACCCAGGTGATGGACAATCCAGCACAGACACACACATTTTGAACTCTCGCTGCCTGAGCACGGCTTTCTCTCTGGAGGGGCTCTGAGCACCCTGTTTTCACTTATACTATTCCTAATTTCCCTGACACTCTCCCACAGTGTGATTCATCATCAGCTGAAGGGGTTGTGCACACATACAGGGCTGAATCTTACTCAGGAGACCTCCCGCCTCCACATCCCATAGGCTGCACAAATGGCATCTGTTTGCTCCTTCTTAGTCCTCTGCTCCCCATCACCAGTTCCCTACCCTCCAGCTCTTGCCAAGTCTGATTTTGCACAACTTAGGAAGTGACGGAGCTTCATGTGGGTAGGCATTACCTGCAGCAAGTGCTCTGCACCTGCACCAGCTTCAGTTCCTCAGCACAGACACACTGCTGCCACAGAGCAACCCTCTGAAGCTGTGGCTCTACCTGCATGGCGTAGACATCCCCAACACAGACCCATCTCGCAAGAGGTGCAGCATCTCAAGAGGTTGTAAAGAAGATTTGCCCCTACATGTCAAATGCTGCAGCTTCCCCAAGGAAAGCCTTAAAGGAAATCTCCACTGACCTGCATGGCATACTACAGGTGTACATGACTTGTTATGAGAATCCTTCCAGGAGGACTCTGTCAGATGGAGTATTTAGACACTATCAAATTTTACTAGACTGTATGCAATTTTATTGCATGAATTTATCAGAACTGTCTAAATGATTTCTTGGTTAAAGCAATGCTTCTTTCATGTGGTTATCTTTTCTTCTAAAAGAAAACTTAAATCTCTTCAAAAATTCTGCCAATAAAATAACAAATAACAAATAATATAAACAATTTTAAATACATTTTTCATACTTCATAACATTAGATAGAAGGTTATCTCACAATAACACTGGAAAGATGAGACAGGTAAGATAGTGATAGCCACACTCTGGCCAGCAGACTCAACAAAGAGTCACAAGAATGTTAATGTGGAATTAATAAATTTTAAAAACCTTATGGTATTCCGTAAACAGCAGTAGTAACCACAGCAGTTCAACATCCATGTCAAACACTGGATTTAAAAAGCATGCAGCATGTTTAGTCTACTTAGCAGCCAACCAAAATATATACAAAGTTTCATTTTTTAAACCCACTTTTCTTCCCCACAGATGTCAAAGCTCTTCCAAACAGGTTCATCCTATGGCAATACCACTGCTGCAGTTAAAAACCCGCATTTAATTGCTCTGGTGAAAGATTTCAGCTAGTTGTTGCAGACAGCTAGTTCTGAAAACTGCAGCATCACAGGGCAGGCCTAAAGCTGGAAGACTTACCTAAAGTGAAATCTGTTTTAGGAGTATTTGTATCATAACCCTACCCCAAATTTTGGACTGGAAGAAGTAACAGAAGTTTACTCTATATAAATACTCCAGCATTGTAACAAATCACCTGTCAGCAATCTATCTGGGCATCTTCTCTTAAGCTCCAAGTTACAACTTTGGTTCAGTTAAACTAATATTTTTTACAACAAATTGCCAGTCATATATCTGTTTGGACTCCTAAAAAGCCATAAGGGGAAGTATTGCTTTTTCTGCTTTTCAAAAGGCTAGTGAATTCTGTCTTTTTGCTTCTGTCAAGGATGCCATGGATTATGAGCTACTTTCTCTTCAGGACTCACCAATATCTTTTCTCCTAAAGATTCTGTCTCTGGAAACACTTCACTCAGTTTTACATACAATTCAAAGGACATTATTCCGTATTTAAATACCCCAGATGGATATGGCCACGGTTGTTGAAGAGTCACAAGTTGCAAGAGATGCACTTCTTAAATGCAAAGCTCACGGTTTTACTTAAGCCTTTCATCAGTAAAGTGAACAGTGTACCATTTAGAAGCAGAAAGATGACTAACCAAGAAGTAAAAAAGCACTTTTATTTTCTTTGCTGTTGCAAACAGGTGATTTCAAAGGCATATTCATTATTTTCTGAGGATAAGTTGTAATACTCAGGGGCTTGTCCAAGTGGTGTGGTTTTTAAGAAAGGGTCTAGAAATAAGAAAACAAGCAGAGGAAAAAGAAAAAAGGAAAAAAAAAGAAACCAAAATACAACCCTCAAACCACTTTTAAAGTTCAGCACTGAGAAGCAACCCTCAAATTACTCTCTTAGTTCAAAATCCCACTTTGCAAGAACTCTACCGTGCCCCATGGTAAAGCCAGCTTGAGGTGCTGGCTCTACATCCTACACAGGCAATGCCAGAAGCAGGAAAGTATCTCCTTCAGTCAGCAAGGGCCTCTCTATTTCACAAACTCACTTGGGCACCCACAGTTTATCATGGTTTATGACTTACTTGTGCCTGACCTCAACAAAAAGAATGAAATGAGCTTTACCACAGCCTATTCTATGGACTGCACCAGTCCTCCAATAATTAGAAGCTACAGAGAGAAGGACACATCTTCTGCTAACTGATGAGCAGAATTATGATCACATTGGGATGGAAAAGCTAGCAATGACTCATATGACTTGCAAGAACTCAAGATACTTGTCCCCATTAGGCTTATAAGAAGTGCATAGATCAGACCCTCAGGATATTGCTATCTTCCTCATTCATCTGATGAACACCAAACTTAAATGGAAAGGAAATGGGACTTAGGTGGAAATTAGGTGGAATCAGATGGAAAAAAGATGACCTAAATCTCACACTCTGTTCTGTTAAAATCCACAATTGAGGTGGTTACACCTCCTGTTTGATCTTGTTATTAGTTAAGAGCCCGAGGACATAGAGGAGTTCAGAGGAAGGCAATGCAAATCATCAGTGTAGCTGTTGTTTCCCTGGAGTCCTAGAGCCCTAATCCTCTCACTTATTCTGAATTCAACTCTTACATAAATGAACCAGAAAGTGGCAGAAACCATAATGCCAGCCCTTCCTATACAAATCAGCTCTTTAGTCCAGAAAACATTTTCACCTGCAATTGGATTGTGGTGGCATTCTAGATGCACGATGCACTGCAAATAAACGTATTTCTTAAAGAGAAATTTGTCTCAAAATCAGTATCTAACGACTAACCTAAACTGATTGTCAAACAGCTTAATTATATTTTTTTTTCAGCTGTGTAACTCACTTTTAGTAATGTGGCTGGTCAACTGGATTTCTTTGGCATTTTTAAAACCTAGTCACAAGGAAAAATCAGTAATATCCTCATGCACTCTAGTTTACTTGTCTGGCCCAAATGAAAAACAGACACAATTTTCTCAAACCCATATTTTTCAAAATTGACATTTGAAAATCCAGTTTTATTAAAAATTTAAATGTTGGAACATGACCACAGTAGAGCAAAATAGCAACAGGAAATATTATTTTAGTGTGTAACATTTGCCAGACGCAAAAGGAAACAAACTTGTCAGTCCTCTCTTTCTTTTATGTTTCTTTGTTGACTAGACAGGAAGCTGACAAAAATTGATTTTTTTTTTCCTCTTGTAAAGCGTACAGCGTAATTTTTATTGTACCACTTCAGTTGCTGACTGCATTTGGTAAATAAAAACATACTTCATGAGCATCCAGGGAAGTGTTTAATATCTGACAGTTTACAAAAATGCCATCCTAATGAAGTACAAAAAGAAAAGTAAATAGCTTTTATTGCAGAAACGGAAATAACGTGATTTAGAAGAGAAGCTGAAAATCTATTCAGTTCTATGGTAACTTCCTGAGTGATGAAAAAGCTATAGCTGAGTAAAATTAAACATTTGCCTAACCTGCATTCCACATGTGGAGGTCAGAAGTGCAAACACTGATGAACACTGAGATATAGCTGTAAATATTTTGTAAGCAGTTTATTTAAAAACAGCAAGAAGCAGACAGATGAAGTTCAGCTATAAGAATTCTTCCACTTATTACTAACAAGCAAGCAGACACAAGTAGGCTTCAACACCCTTGCTTGCTATTTAGAATTAAATACCAAATACACCTGAATAATCTCATCCACCCAGTAAAAGCTCAATAGTAAACACTAAAGATATCACTCTTTGTCAAAAAAATTAATCAAAATTTTCTGAAATCAATAAACATGGGTTATTACAGAAGAGTTAGTATAGAAGATCAAGGTTATTATAAAAGATCAAGAGAGTATCCATTTCAGAGCTCTTCCAAAAGATATCCTGCCAATTAAGAGGCTCAAGGCACCCAAGAGGCAAAGATGAAGGACACAGTGAAGAATACTCCTCCTGACACTCACTGAAGGGCTGGTTCATAACAGGCAAAAGCCACAGAGCCCAGTCTTAATGGGACCTGCCATAGATTTGTCCTCTCCCTTCTGCAGCCCTAGCCCTACTCTTGTGCTGCCTCTGTGACACACCAAACCTATCCTGGGATTAAACTACATGAGGAGTCAATACAGTGACTAGTTTTCCCCAGGTTTTTTAAAGGCCCATTTTAGTTTATTGAACAACCTTCATGCTGGAAGTCAATCAAAAAAATGCTGCCACAGTAGAGGGGCAAGATGATACAAGCAGGGACACAGGTTGAACTGTCTAGGAACAGTCTGATGTGGGAAGTTTAAGATTGATATAATCTTCGTAAATAATGCAATTATTAAAAAGCACTTATCATTTGATCAAGCACTGAGAGACAAGTTGGTAAGCTGATATATTTATGAGCTACTGCATGCTATTGTGCCAGAAAAAAGACAGAGATCCCCAGAGTTTAATCTTTAAAATGAAATACTATTTATCATATTTCTTTCTCCAGTAGTGTAACTTCCACTTACTAACAAAGATACTTCCCTTTTTCTTGGTATTAGTGAAAGGAGGTTCAAAGAATCTCTGTAGTTACACTGGTCTAAAATCTTCTTTATTCTTCAATAAATTTGATAGCTACTTTGCAGTTTCATATCTGCATGACTTCTGTTTAATAACCTCATTCCATATTGGTTTGTAAGATATTGTGTCCTCTTTTTTTTTTTCAGAATAGTTTGACCAACTTCATATCATGATGGGAATTATGAATTCACAGTAGCATGTCATTGTAATATGACTGCAAGCTTAGGCAGGCTTCTTATTTGTCAAAAACAGCCGTACAACATGGAACTGCCAACATGGCTTCATGCCATAAATTGCAAGTTTCAGGCAACTCAGATGGTGAAAAGGAGCTTCCCCGTACTCTTTTTAGGAAAAACTTCTTCACCAAAAGGGTTATCAAACACTGGAACAGGCTGCCCAGGGAAGTGGTGGAATTGTCATCCCTGGACGTATTTAAAAAGACAAGTAGATGTGGTGCTAAGGGACATGGTTTAGTGATGGTTTTATCAGTGTTAGGTTGATAGTTGGACTCGATGATCTAAAAGGCCCCTTCCAACTTAGACAAATCTATGATTCCTAGCCTACGAACACCTCTGGAACACATCACCCAGTATACATCTAGCAGTACACAGAGTTTGTATCTTTGCTAAAGAAACTTTAAAATTTCTAATTATCCTGCATCCTTAAGTATACATCCTTGTGATCTGCCATATCTTCTCAAAACTAACGTACAAGCAGACATCCAAGAAAATTATCCTCAGGTAATGAAATATTACCTCAAGTCTTATACAAAAGAAATGTGAAGACTCATACAGTCCTATCTGACAAGCATTTTATTAGAATTAAAGCTGTTTGAAAAGCATCTATTAGTCCAACAATTTCAGAACATTCTGCATATTCTTCATGAATGAAAAAATGTTCAGCTTAATAATTTCACTACAAGAAATGCAAATATTGACAATTTTGAGTAGAAGTGTCCTCAAAAAAACAGGAATAAAAGTGATAAATGTAAGCAAAACCACCCAAAATCACATCACGAGACTGCCTTTCAATGCCAGCACATCTGCAAAAGTCATATTAAAACTCAAAGTTCAGAACATGTCATTCTCATGGCAACATCCTTAATGCGCCAGATGTATTCCCAAATCGCTCCCTAGAACAGACCACACTTTTAACCACACATCTAAATAACACTTTTTTTAAAAAATCTCATATTTACACTGCGTGAAAAGTTAAAGACAAGTAAAGTCATTAAAATCACTATATCTACTTATTTGAAGTGGGTCTTTAACCAAAAGATGCTGCTTTACATAACCTTAAACTTCTGATTACCACCTTACTGATGTGTTGCAAGTATTCATGACTACCAGGGGTCCTTTCATTTTTGGCACTCTTCTTTAGACTGGAGTTATGTGCATTTGTGAACATCTTCTAGGACTTCTTTTTTATTTTCAAAGTGTTATCCCCTTGACTGTCTCATAGATCAGAACTCTGCTAATTAAAGATCAAAAACAGTCGATAAATTTCAAAGAAATTAAAGGGTAATTATTAAAAAAAATCAACAACAGTCTTTTTAAGCCAATATCACACTTTTTGAGCCCAGCACAGGGCACATTGCATCCGGGCAATGGGAACTCCATTTGGATTTGCTTATGCATCATCTTCCTAGCTGATGTAATTCAGGAGTTGAAACACAAAAAAAAAATCAAATATTAACTAATGCAAGCTTTGAGGGCCAATCCAGTCTGTTTGATAAAGCTACTATTAGCATATCTTAACCAGACTTAATATAAGCAAAAGTTTTACAAGGGATTTAGTCCCTTCATTTCCCTGATGCTTGCTTTAAAGGAGATATTTATTTATACTACAATTTTACAATATTTATTGTTTGCTGTCTCTAGCAGTTTATTTGATCTTCAAGTGAAATAATTTGGGTTTGAAAAGTACCCTATTAAGATAAAGATAAAACATTTAATTGAAGTCGTATATAGTGCTAGAAAGAAACAGAAGTTACTTTATTTAAAAGGATTTTAATAATTAAACTCTGCAACTTTTAGTAGTTCTCAGAGTCATCAGATATGGAAGAGTTTACAGCTCTGGCATCACACACGAGCAAAAACAAGTTCCCACCTACAAAACCCAGTCATGGCAGCTCAGCCTATTTCCCCCACAGTCCACACCACAAAATCACTCTGACAGACTCCTCTATTGGACCCTTCCCTCATTTCTTCGTGAAGCGTGACCTCTTGAGCATCACCCTCATCTGGCACTACTCAGAGCACTCAGAGTGGAGAAAGAAAGGGAGGACAGAGCACTGAGATGTGGGATTCGGAGTTCTAGTAGACAAATACAGCAGCTCAATGAATAGTGGCAGGTTTTCCCGAGGAAGAGAAGAATGTACAGATTCCAGAATTTGCAGGCATATCTACAGGAGCACAGTCAAGGTCATAGCTTGCAATTTTATTCTATCTGTCTTTCCTTGCAACTCCAACTCAAAAAAAAAAAAACAAAAACCAAAACCAAAAAACCCCAACCAACTAATTTTTAATTAACAGAATTCAACAGAATTCAAAATTCAAGCATCTGTAGTCACAAACATGCTCATGCCACTGCACCTCCCAGAAGGAACATACCCCACAGTGATTTACAAAGCATACACAGCAGTGGAATGGCTATGAGGATGGATACTGTTTGCCAAAACAGAAAATGCACCCAGACTGAAAGAGAGACAGAAACATATATACACACAGTGTCTGAACCCTTCCCCCAATTCCTTCAAGAAGGAGACAAAATTGAGTCAAAAGGCCTTCAAAATGTCTAGTGAGTTTTGAGCAACTCAATGAGAATATTGCTGGAGAGGGGCAACACTTAGAGCATCCAAATGGAAGCCATAAGAAACACTACTGGGAAAAAGAAAAACACCTGCAAAGCTTAGTTTAGCAGCATCATTAACATTAGTATTAGCATTTCCTCATTGATTCCTAATG
Organism: Scolopax mira; assembly: GCA_004320125.1. Classification (NCBI taxonomy): domain Eukaryota; kingdom Metazoa; phylum Chordata; class Aves; order Charadriiformes; family Scolopacidae; genus Scolopax; species Scolopax mira. The sequence goes on from BJBW01003960.1 coordinate 115,493, forward strand.
TATATGCATTCAACAAAGCAGTTTTATTTCTCACATGTGAAAAATTATTTTACATTCCCTCTTAAAACCATCATGTAATCTCATGTCTCCAGACTTGGCAGATTTTCTGAAAAGATGAGAAATATTACAACTAAAGTTAAGAGTTGCTTGGGGAAAGATACTTCTTTTAACTGCAAAAAAAATTTGCTACTTTATCTCAGAAGCAGGTTATCACATAATGTATTGAAATGGTCTTCTTGAAACGTCAACATATCAAAATATGAATGCTTTTACAAGCTCAAATCAAGGCCTGATGTAACAGTAACTCGTATCACTTTTTAGATCACGGAATCACCATTTCATCCCCTGGAAAAACTCTATACAAAAACAGCATCTGTGGGAAGATGGAAACATTAGGCAATTAGTACCACAAAAGATTCTGCTATACTCATTAGGACAGCAGCCTTCTTCCTTTGGTCTTATTTTTCACATCCTTCCTTCCTTTTAGGTGGCTATGTGTCACCATTTTGTGAAGAAGAAAGCATCTGAATTTTATCTTTGCAAAACCTCAGATGTATTAGGTCCAGAATTTTTTAAATTGTTGTGGAGCAGTAATGAAACACAAAAATTATAGGTCTTGCAATATTTCATTGTTATCCAGAAAAATGTGTATTCCTTTAACAAAAACCCAAAACACTGAAAGGAAAAATGCTTTGTTTTCTCATAACAATGGTGACTAATTTCAAACACTGCATGGAAGTGTTCATTATAATGTACAAATAAAATGTACAAAGAAGGAACCTTGACTTATGTACTATAGTTCCCTCCTCAAACTCTTTTGGTCTTTTCCATTTCAAGTGCTACTTCTACTATGTGTACAACTTGTGCTGCAATGTCTTAAATACTTGAATCACCAGCAAACCTCAAACAGGCTTTAACAAACACATGTAAAGAAACAGAAAGCTTTGGATTACTTCTGACCAGAACACATCACTGGCCGTAAAGCTCAAAGGCAAACCAAACTGGTCTACAAATACTCAAGTTACTCTTTTCCAAAGAATCCTTACGTGGGGTTTGTTTATGTGCATACAGTGCTGGACAGGCACACACCCGGGCCACCAGATATGTTGCCAGCTAGCATCCTAACCATGCTTTTGGCAATCTGTAATGTGCCCTGACTAAATATATCCTGTGTGGGGACTTCCACACCAGAAACAAATCCCTATTTTATTTTATACGTCACTTGCAAGATAATGCAACAGACTTGTTACACCTTGTAACAGTGTGCAGCATCATTAGTATTTGCCTATTGGTCTGCTTCGCCACTTCATACTATCTAACCATGTGCCATACGAGATTTGGACTCGGATGACCATGAAGCATCAAGAGCTGGTCTAACAATGCAAATGCAAAGCCAGTAACCTGGATAATGCGCAGGGAATTCCTGAGCTTACTATTTAGTTTGCATGACCATCCTTAAAGCAAAGTAACTTATAGTATGAACTATAATGTATAAATGCATCTCATAGGTGTGATTTATAAGTCAGTGCATTAGTTGCACAATCGTAAGATTTCAGACAGCTGAGTTGCTGTATCATAAATCTCAGTTTCAAAAACTGCCTTTCAAAATAAGGAGTGGAGGAAAATCCTTGCGTGGAAACTATTCTTGAAGAAGAAAACAGTTTCACCTGTGTTGTTGAGAAAAATTAAATTTCTGAGACAACTGCCAGAAGTCAGAATTATGTAGAACAGAAATATATACAATGTATGCACACTTCCAGAAAGGGGATCCCTATTTCCTACAGCAGGATCAGCTGTAGGAAAGACCCTTCTTTGAAGTTACTGGGTTGTTTGGTACTGCAATTGCAACCAGCCATTTACTCTTCCTCCTCCCAGTAATGGTGACTTCTTTAAATCTAGCTCTGGAACAGACAATGGATTCTTTTGCTGTGCAAACCCACCTGAAAGGACAAAATGTGACCACGGGACCTCACTCCTAAATGTCTGAAACACATACTAGGTGTGATTGTCTCCTTTTATCAACAATGGTTCATCACCCAATCATATCTGCATTGGATGATGCAGATCAACTCTATGCAGGGTCTTGCTGAGCTCAGGACATGGGTTAGAACCAGCCTGAGGATGCTTAATTCTGACAAGGAATGTGATGCTTGAGAGGCAGGGGAACTGAGCTGTAAGAGACTGTACATGTAGTATCATCTCTATAACCCGTTAGTGTATGAAAACTAGGGTGACAGAGTTGGGAAATACATCCCTTACAGACTGCACCAGTTTTCTGGAGACTAATAAAACTTTCAGACACTACAGGATTTCCAAGGTTAAAAACAACAACAATAAAAGCACCAAAAAAAAAAAAAAGATTTTCAGTTGTCTCAGTACAGCTCCAGTTCTCACTGAAGCTTTTGCTGCAGTTAGATCCTGTATAATCTTTCTCATATCTAAGCGGGAAATGACCGCAATTACTTCTTCCTCAGTTAAGTCGTAGTAGGGTCTTGCTTATTTTCACAACACAAAAATGTCTCAAGACTTCTACACTTCTGTCAGATTAGGTTCGCACCAATAAACATAGGAAGTTTTAGGCATAGGGAAATGGGTTTCATGGGGAAATAGGGAGAAATTAATAACTGAGTCCTGGGTCTTTGCTCATTCTGTGCACTGCATATATGCTCCATTTCATCCTTCTCCGATTGTGTGCCCTATTTTCAATAAATATTTGAATGGCTTGAGATTCAGTCCCAAGAGGGAAGAGCAGGTGCCACTGAGACTGCCCAAACAGTTCCTCCCCAGGCAGGCTTTTGCAGGAGCAATGTTTCAAAGTACAGCACCTTCTCAGGCAAAAAGCATTTTGGTCATCAAGATTAGCCACCTTTAAAATCCAAGATGCAGTAAATTAATTTCAAATGCTTATCGAGTAGATCAAAGTTGTCCTTTGACAGGAATATTTTAAAGTATAAAAAGCAGAGTAAGAATAAGTGGGAATAGCAGCTGCACGCATACTTAAGGAGAGTCATATGTAGGTCTAATGAAGGATTATCAGATTCAATTTTGAATGTTATCTGCTTATTCTCAGTTAATGGTGGCAGTATTTTAGCTATGTGGGCATCAAATATCTTATTTCACTTATAATAACTCCTACAAGTGCATATCTCATAATGAAATGGCTATAAAAATAAATTCAGTTTACAGGCACTAGCTTAATAATTCTTGGAAGATACTTTCAGGATTTAGAAAAGTGATACTTATTGTATTAAAGAAGTGGATTAGAGAAATGGGCCATTACAGAAATGGATTTTCTGCAAAGTTTTTGTCTTTACCAAGAAAAAATAAAGCATTTGAGAGGTGTATATTGAACAACTGCTTTTCAGTGACTACACTGAATATTGTAACATTTGCAATCCTATTTTAACTTCAAAATAGAAGCCTATTCACTTCATATTTTCACTTTCAAGCAAAACCAGCTGACTTTTCATGTACTTTCAGTTTTGAAAATCAGGCCCTGGCAATGATTTAATCTCCCCTCCAAACCAAAAGAGATTAGATTACAATTGCACAGCACTGAAAACAGGAAATGTTGTAAACTCTGACACAGTATTAACTATGCTGGTTCAAATGACACTGTGAAATTTTCTTAAATATGGTCAGTAACCACTTGTGTACATAGCTTTTTGACCCTTGACTTCTAGGAGAATTGCATGAGAAATACTTTCTTTTAATTGTGAAGTCATGACCAGGCCATATGGATCAAGCAAGGATATTTAGGATATTTCAAAACCATGGCATGCTTGTATTTCATCACTGAAAGAACTACAGTAACACATCTAGAAATGAAAAATAGAAAAATAATTCTTCACTATACTCCCTTTGTTGACCATGCCGGAACTTCAGTTGGTCAGCTGGATGTTCTTTCCAATGAAGGTAAAAACTTTTACTTATTGTATGGATCTTCATAATATATACATTTCATTCCAATGAATTCTTCCAAAGATCAAGACAAGGTCCCACTACCAGCATTCCTTAGACAAATGGACAATCTAGCTGTATTGTCATCGATTTACTGAAATAGTATTCAGAGCACACCACTCTCCATAAAGTTTCTTTTACACGATTTACTAGAGTAAGAGAGAAAATATTTCTAAGAAAAAACTAGAGTTCTTTAGAACAGCAGCTTCAGCAGCAGGTTTGAGATGAGCTTTGCTTTCAGCCTACCAGCATGTGATCAGGCTATAATCAGACAATTCATTTAAAAAAAAAAATAAATATTGCATTTATTTAAAATCTACATATATTGCGAGTACTAACATAGGTCAATGACATGCAAATCAGCAGGGGAAAAAAAGAAAAAAGACAGCCCTTTAACCATGATTAACTGGATCAGCAGATGAAATGAAGCACCTTCCCAGGAGCAGCATATGTTGGGCAGCATGGCAAAGGAGCCTCAGGGTGGGCAGGATGGGGGATGCGCTCACAGGTAGTTTCAGAATTGGGCAGGACTGAATGAGACTGATGGAGAAGAGCAGCAGCAACCAAAACCCTGGGCAGACTATCTGTACTGGGAGACTGGAGAATGGAAATTGCATAGAGGGAAATGCTTTTGGTTCTGTGATAAAAGACAGAGATAAGAGGAAGGACTGGAGAGGCTGCCAGTACCAAGCCATTATTCCATGGTACCTAGGGTGAAGGTGAAGATGTCATCATTAGTTGCAACCCAGGGCAGATGGAGGAAGAGTGGCCCTAGCAAGGGAAAGAGGAGAGCCTCTGTTGCTGAGACAGCAGAGGTTTGGAACCAGATATGGAGAACTGGAGAATATGAAGGAGTTCGAGTCACGGGGCAGGAGTGGTGAGCACGGGATGTCAGGAGGAAAGAAGAGCTGGGAAAAAAAGAGGAGTCTCCAGATGAGCAGAAAATTCAGACTGGGTCAAGATTGTGGACTAAAAGAAGAGGGGATACTGTAGAGAGGTCTCCCTCTCCATCCCTGGCCCTCCTACTCTGGGCATGTGGACACACACATAGGGCTGCTGCCACCCAGCCCTAACCTTCAGCTGATTTTTTCTTTTGCTATTCAAAATTCTTCTCAGTTTAGCTTACTTTCATGAATCATCATCTCAAATCTCTGTAAAACATAAGTATAGGGGGAATATAGGCTAATTTAATTTTTTTTTTTTTGTCTTCTAAATAATAAGGAAAAAACCTAAAAAAATAATTGTTTGCACCCCGCTATTGAACTGTGTTTGAATATCAAAGATCTGGGTTTTTTACTATTATAATTACACACACAAAGTCAAGCTCTGGAAAGAAATAAGTCATCTCAAATTACAAAGACATGTCACTGTAACAATACGGTCTTCCTTTTCCCACTAGGGGAAGCATTATCTTTATAGCAAATACATTGCTTAAAGAAACCATCCCAAAATACTTAATCCGCGGCTCATGTAATGTAATGTAAGCCGCAGATATGTGCAAGGTCATATGCTAAGTAAATTAAGAGAACAATATGTTGGGTCTGCCTTCTTGCTTAACTGCCCCAATACGTATGTTTTGTGTAAAACGTAGGCAGCGCTGAGCAGCTGCGCGACGTGGGAGGGCAAGCAAGAGGGGCGTGGAAGGATGCTGGGGTTTCCTTTGACAGTGATTGGCATGTTGGCAACACACAGCCCTTGCCCTGAGAAACACCAAAACTCCTATCCGCTCCCAAGCGGGTCCTCACTCAGTTCAGCCACATTCACTGAAGTGTCTTAAAACTGACTCATAACTCCCATGTACATTCAGCACATTCAGGCTCAAAGATGACTAAAAATTCACAGATATGAGCACTATGAAGAATCTGGGAGAATGGTAAATTTATCTACAAAGAAAGAACAGCATCAGATGGAGATAAGACCTTTCTGGGAAGGGATTTTTTAAAACTTCCCAATTCTCTGATGAAAGAAAATCTTTGCTAATGTTTCTTCCTTAATTAAAAATCTGGGGGTTTGCGCTTTTCTTTGTTGAGATTTGAAAAAAATGTAAACCAAGGGCCAGGAGGAACAGGCAGCTGGGCTGTATATCTGGTGCACAACCCTAGAAGAAAAACTAAAGATCTTCTAAACCTTTTGTACGTTTATTTTTCACTCAGATTGAGGTGCGCTCAAACAAAGCCATTGTGCTGATAACAATCTTCCATAGCCTCTTTCCTTAAACCAAAAAAAAAAAAAGATTTTTTAAAGGACTTCCCTCTTCATCTCACAAAGGAGGAGATGGGGAGCAAAGAAAATTATAAATGTAACATGTAACTAGGTTTGACTAGTTTTCTCTGATGCACACTGAACCTGAGTGTAATTGCCAATGCTTGAGACAACTACAGGACATCATACATTGCCTAGCAGTCCTCCAGTTCCCCTGAAGCAAAATAAATTTCTCTGAGGATATCTTGTAGCTCAGTGCCTACATGCCGAATTGCTGCCACTGTATATTAGCAGTGAAGCGCCATGTTTCCTCTTTAAGTTAAAAAACTAGAAAATAGTATCTGAGAGAAGAAGCCAAGAAGCGACTAAGGCTGCTGTCCTCAGGAAGGATCAGCTACACCTGTTCCTCATAGTGCTTGTCTGGTCTCTCTTAAAACCTGCCAATTTAATGACCAATCTGAATCTTCCTCCTAGCCATTTAATGATTCATTTCTTACCTGCAGAACAGAGAGAATTTATTCCTACTCACTTCTCAACAGCTTTTTATACAGCTCAAGACCTGTGCTTTCTCTCTTTCCTCTCATTTCAGAGGAGCAATGTCCATCCTTTTTTACAGACAGGATACACCAGCCTCCCTCGGAGAACTGTATGCTACTGCCTACCTCCATCATTTCACCAGACATTTGCATGTGACATTTGTATCACAACGCAGATGAGACGTGTTAAAATCATTACTGAATTTGCTGTTACCTGCTGCGTCACCACTCAGCACTTGTTACTGTGTCACGGAGCCACTGAACAGATTTAACACGGCTGGTGCCAGCGTGAGACACGTGGGTGTTTATTTACTCGGGTGCTTCCACTCTCTTTAGTCACCCAGGGATCTTTTTGGCAAACATGAGAATAACGGATTAGTCTGTATTAGTTCACAGGTAAACATTTCGCACCTTTTAAAGAAAAGCAAAGTGAAACAGGTATTACAGCTGCTCTGTGCAGTGTCCTGCCTCAAAGGTAACTGCTAATGACTGTAAGATCACAACAGCCTACTCGGTGAGGGTGAAGCTGAGTCTATCTCAGTCAATCTCAGCCAAATACTCACTGCCACTGCAAGGAATCATCTTGTTCCTCATCGGAAAAAAAAAAAAAATAATTTTTCTTTTTATTTTTCACAGGCTAGTGAGCTGGACTGGTTCAGAGTAGGATAAACAATTACAGCAACAAGAGAAGTAATGAGAGTGTACTGCTAGGAGCGAGAAGATAGGGTCAGGTGTAACATACAACTCCATTTCGATAGTTCTTGCAGGCTGGATGTTAAGGCTTAAGTCCATGGGGCAATGCTGTAGATCCACCAACGCTAGATGTTAGCATAGCCACCAAAAGTAGACCTCTAACTGATCCCCTCTTACCAGCACCACAAGCATGCAGTGGGCTGGGTTGATGAAAGTCATTTTCCAAAAACAGAGCAAAGAAGTTTTAAAACGTCAAAACTTTTGAGCCAAATCACCTCCCTGCCCTGCTTTACCACGTAACTGGATGAATTCCCTTGGCAGCACAAGAAGGGGCAGAGTTCAGGAGTGGGAGTAAGCTCCTGGGAGTGGGCAGAGGCAGAAGAGAGATTGCTTCGTCTGATGGCTCTGAAGCTTAAAAAAACTAGACTGTGAGCGCTGCCATGAGTCTGAGTCATGAGGGTCAAATGATTTTAAAATATCCATCTAATTTAAGTAAGTTCTAGCCTGCTCCTTCCCCAAGATAGCTCAGATTCCTGATGATGCATGCATTAACCACCTGAACATAGAAGCCTCAATCATCCTGCGGTTTTCATCTCCAATTACTAAAACACAACTTCTTGCCTTTGGTATTCTCTTCCCGTTTGCAAAGCACATGGAGTATACTCTCTTTATTTTACCTGGTCATTTCACCTCAGACTGATCTTTCCAAATATATCCCTATATCCTCATGGTACTTATTTATAACAGTTCCTAATAATTTGGCCTCACTGCCATTTTCTGTTGTAATATGCTGCAACTCACTCAATCTCTCTGGTGAAGCTCTCAGTTAGTTTCCTATTATGCTTTCTGTTTTTCCCATTGTGGTTGTATAGTTTATGCTACTTAAAGTTACAACACTAATTGTTTCGTCTTGCTTGCAGCAGGATCCTACCAATAATCCGACCAAGTCTATTGAAGAGTATGTACTTCAACTTCAGGTCTTCAACTATTTTCTACTTTTCTATTATTTTCCTCTTTCAGAAATTATGAAAACTGTAATTAACAATCACCACCCAATGATAATTCACAATTCGTCACGGTTTTCATAATCTCTAAAAGTTCCTCTCAACAGGTGAAAATCAGATTTAAAAGAACAATATCCCTAAAATACTTCCTAGGTGTTCATTCCCTTTCTGAATTAAAAAATGACTCTGGATTTCCTATTTTCTATGACAAATGCTAATCCAAGCAATTGCTATATCTTTATGTTAGGGCTCAGTTTTGTAGGATGTATGTTAATAAACAGGATATTAAGTAATAAAAACTGCAAGAGAAGAACACAGACTAGCAAAAATATGCACACACAAAAACCACCATTATGAAACTTCATGAAAATTGTGGCATGAATGAAAGAGCATTTTATTGTCTGTCCATTCTGATTTCTCTGCCGCCCCCACAAATATCCCTGGACAGCAGACACATTCTCCCTCTTATTCTAAGGATGTGTAGCTAATCCATTACAAGGCATGCTCCGTTCCACAGCACAAGCTGTAGGAAGCTGTTAGGTTAGCACCAAGCCAAACATTAACTCTCAATGAAAAAGAACCCGAAATGCTGGGGGGGAAAGTAGGCAATGACCGCTGCATTACATAGGGCACTGGGTAATAACACTACCTGAAGCATGTGAGGGAAAGAACCTGGGAGATGTACCTTGTCCTAGATGTTCCAGCTGCACTTCAGGCCAACGTGTGGAGTTTTGATATTTCCCTTACCATCTTTCATCCTGTTGAGGACAGCACCAGATGAACAGGGTGCAGCTACACGCGTCACTTGCAATACATACATCATCCGTATTAACCTCTAATTAATAATATAAATACCTCTTTCAGTTCAAAATGTGGAAGCAGACATGTTTGCTCCAGACTCCAGGCCAACCAATTCCTGCCCATTCCTTTGATGTAAGATCAGAGAATGCTGGTTAGTCAAGGAGGCTCTATGATCTCAAAGCTTATTTAGCTTGTAAATTCTCAGGCAGTCATCATCATTTGTTCCACAGTAATGACCCATTTAGTGAAGAAAAAAAAAGAAGAAAAAAAAAAAGGACCCAATGGGAACTTACTTGCCTGTTTTTGGTTATTAAAAAGACTATCATTGATATTCCTGGCTTGGTATATTTTTTCCACTGTACAAAAAGATGACAAAGGTCATGCAATACAGCATTTAAAATTTCTCATAGAAAATAAATGAACCATGACTCATACATGGGTACAGCACGTTCTTTACTTTTTCCCTAAAGTAAGAGATAGTACCAAGTTTTTGTTTGCAGCTGCACAAATGGAATATGAAAGATCTATATTCCTGAACATATGTTTCTAAAATTCACAGTGGAACAAATTTGCCAAAGTCTTCAAAACTGAGAGTGCACGAGGTGGTCTGGAAGAACATCAGTAATCTTCAACAGTAAACATCTAGTGACGCACATCTCCAACATGTTGCAATATAAGAGATTAAGACAAAAGCCATCTTCAATTACCAGATCCATGTTGGCATCTGACCATCAGTCTTCCAAGTATTAGTCACATTTGGTCAGCACAAGGTTGCAAATATTAGGGATCCCATATGTTATGATGTTATGTCTTCACTCTTCTCTTATCCTCCTGTCTAGGAAGTTCTTTGAATAGTCACAGACTATTTTTAAAAAGCCTCTAAAAGCAAGTGGGCCTTGGGCAGAAGGAGAAGGGGGGAGGGGGAGGGTGTGTGTGGCAGGGGGAGGTTTGACCAGCACAGGAACTGTCGGGGAACAGGGAAGGTGGTGAGGAGGAGAGCTAGCTCTCAAGTAGGAGGGTTTGGGGACAGGAAGGTTTGAGGCATATCTCTGTGTTGCAGAGTTGTGCAGAAAGTGGGAAGATGTGCACAAAGACAGGAAAGGTAATGGAGAGGTTGAACCTGGATCAGAAGGGCTAAAAGCAGGGTGATGGGACCACTGCCATTGCAGTCACCTTCCCCATCTCCCTCTGCGTCCCCACTGTCACCTTCCTCGCTGCTGCAGTTCCCTCTCTCAGGGAACAAGGGGACACAACAGAGGCTTACTTCTGTCCCCTAGTGAGCTCTGTTTGATGCCCAGAATGTGGCCACCTTCTGAATAGAAATGGGTTTATCTTGAGCAGGCAGGGACCCCATGCTTCCCACCTGCCTAAAGCTAAAGCAATATAGGGGAGGAAGAGCATCCAGCACCAAGGGCACCCAGACTCCCAAGTGAGCTCCATCATCCTGCCCACTAGACACCTGAGCACAGTTGCTTCCTCTCTAATCTCTGTTTCAAGTGTTTTAAGATAAAGATTTTCAGATGCAAAGTTTTCTGCTGTCAAATCCATCAACCTTAAATTTGAAGGGCAATCATGGCACACATCATTTTGATGCTCCCACCTCACAGAACACACTCAGATGCACAGCATTTCATTTATTGCACCCTATATGAAGTTCTGTAACTAATATGCTAACTTATTAACTGAATTTAAAAAAAAAAAAAAGCAAGGCAATGACATATTCTTTGTCTACAGGCTTAGGTAAGCTTTCATTTGCTGAAGCAATTTTGTGCTTCATAAATCAAGTTGTATATTTAACCAATTTAGGTTAATAAGTATCAGGGAGCACCACTGATGCAGGGGGTGGGCATTTTGGCCAACCTCCTCATCAACTCCTGAGCTTCAACTATTCAATCTCCTGCTTTTCAACCCACAATGAGGCTCATCCTGCTGTTCTCAGGCTGGCAGAAAGTTACAGTATTATGAAAGAGCCTAGGCAACAAAGCAGAAACGCAAGCTCGTTTCTGTTATGTCATGTAAAGTTTTGTTTAGCACAGACATGAATTAAATTGGCAGATTAATTTAATAGAGCAGAACACAAGAGTGAAATGCATGACGGCTTGCGTTCCATTTCTGCGTGACACAGTGCTGCCCCTATTAACTTCATATTATCTCCTTTTATGGACTCCAAGCTTTTTTCTTTTTCACAACTGTAACTGGATGACGGGTTAAATACTCGGAAGAGCGCAAGAATGTTTTTTCTACAGCCAACACAGAGAGGGGAATCGCTGAAGTCACTGCTTCTGGAGAACAGGAAACTGTATTTTGGGTGCATCTGATTCATGCTGCTTCCCACCGTCATCCTGACGTAGCCATGGCTTATCCCCCCATGCCCCTGCCATGGAGGGCACAGGAAGCTCACTCAATGGTGTTGCCTCCCATTTTCCACGCCTGTGTGCTTAGTTAAAAATAAAGAACCTCCCCCAAATTCACATGCCTATAGTTCCAAATAGGTTGGTGAGAATTTTATTTTACAACTATACTCCCCCTTCCATTTTACCACATGCAAAAACCAGACTGAAAATCTGCACAGAAGTATTTCCACATCTCTTCAAATATCAAAATACCGTTGATCATCAGACAAAACCAGGCACGTTAGTTCAAACCCATAGGGCAAACAAACAGGACAAACACCTCTTTCTGCATCCTTCCCATCAAAGCGTGGAACCGGTGCCTAGTCCAACTTGCTTAGCATAAAGAGCTGCCACGCTGGATGCTCTCTCCATCTGTCACTTTCATTGCTGAGAAGGGTACTGGGAAAGGAAATGCCTCTCCCTCCCTTGTTTCTACCTTTGATAAAATCAGTGGCAGGGAGAGAGCCAAGAATCCATTCTCCTCACAACACCAGAGCCCAGCACTGGGAGCAAGAGGTATAGAAAGCTCATTAAAGCTCAAGAGTGCATCTACAAAACAAGTAGAGGAAAGCCTATACACAATGGCATCTTCTTTTCTCTCCTCATCTGCTGGAGCCATCTCTCACCTACAAAAGCAACTCTGCAGGCACTATTGCAGCCTGGAAGTTTTAACTTTCTCTGCAATTCTTTCATCTAAATACAAAGAGGGGCTCAAACTACAGAGGTGAGGAGGTTGAGGGAAACAAAGGGAACATTTGCACTTAGCTCAGCCCATTCAGAGCTCAGACCTCTCAAACAGTTTCAGAAGCAGCTGCTCTTCAAAAGGCCTTGCTTCTGTGAAATCCCTTTCAGGCCCAAACATCCTGGTTCTCAGTGAGGTTAGGCCTGTGCAAGATTCAGATTTTGACCTAAATTTGTAAAAAATTTTAACTGAGCAATGATCCATTTAAATACTGAAGCTCAAACTTTCCTGAACAAGCAAATGCACTGCACTTTAGTCCTGAGGTGCCATACTCCACCCTTGCTATATACTACACCCCATACTATCCCGCTTGGGATTCAAAATAACAGTTTATGGGAGAGTGATTAATACTTTCTCCATATAATATTTTTTCTTGATTTTTTCCCCAAACTGCTGCAGGTACAGCAGAGGGGAGGTGATGAAGGGGAAGGGGGCTGGCGATTTTGTCACCCTACATCTAAACCAAGTGCCTGAAAACAGAAGCTGATGTCTTAAGGCCACTTTGATCTACTTTATATGTACAGTACATAACTGTAAACATTTGTGTTTCCTCCTTACAACACACATTGTTCAAGCAAAACTCAACAGGTCCAGCTGCAGCCCCAACCAGGAGAGGGTGCCCCCGGTGCTGCTCGCCTGTGGACAGCCCTTCTGGGGTGGGCAGGACTGCTCCGGGCAGCACTCAAGAGTTGCCAAGGGAAAACTCAGTCACCCCTCGGTGCATATCCCATTGATGAAAAGCTGGACAAACCACCTGGCAAGAGTCCACAGCCTGCCCCGTCTCATCAGTTCTGCACTTCAAAAAAGCTGGTTCGCAGCCAAGAGTGAATTTCTACAGTTGATGGAGCATCACAATAGATCTCTCCATCTTCTGCTTCCAGTGTACAGCATTTTCTTCATTTTGCATTCTCTAACATTAAAATCCACTTAAAGCATATGTACTTTATTAAAAAAAATTAAACCTACACAAGACCATTGCACATACAGCCTCTTGAGGAACAGCTGAAAGATTTCATGTACTACAAACACCATAATAATAGGAAGACACAGTTTAAGATATTGTCGTGGTTTAGGCTAGGATGGCCACTAAAACGTGATATATGTACTGCAGAAGTCATAATCTAGGCATCTACCTATTTCCTATTAGCTACAATCAAAACTGTTCTACTGTGAAAACCAGACATACCTGCTAACAAATATATGTACTGACTCAGGTGACAGGCACCCCAGATTTCGGAAGAGATAAAGCCTGGCCCTCAGCACACACGTACACACACAGGCAACTCTATTGCTATGAAATTATGAATGGAAAATTAGAAGCAGAGGAGCTAAAGGCAGAGCTAATAACACAAATGTGCATTAGCAGTTTGAGACTAAGGATGTAAACTTATTTAGGGCGAGAACAAGATTGGCATTATATTGGCATTACTTCATTTTAGTACTGTTACTTAATCTGTATATCTAATTCTCCACATAAAGCTTGACTTTGTGCTAAATAAGAAATGCCTTTACACTCCACCAGCAGGCTCTGTCCATTCTACAAAAAGTGAACATCCATTTATTTCATCTAAAGGTCAAAAGTGAAATGCCTTTGGGAGATCCCATGCAACCTTAAAATAAAAGTCGCATTCCTAAACTCCGAACTATCTAGAATGCAACACAATGTCATTATTATTCCTTTGAAAAAGTAAAACAATTACTTACTTATATTAAAAGCAAACCTCTTTAAAAGAAAATGTCCAAAAACCAATGAAATACCAACAGTGAGAATTTTAAATCTTGCTGCTCAAAAAATACAACTTTCTTTCTTTGCAGTTTGATACATTAGGGAAGTCATGACACCCATAAACATTTAAAAGATGTGTGATGTAATTCTAATATTTGTTCACTTTGAATTAAAAGAAGACAGTTCTTACTCAAACACCAACAGTAGCCAAGGCAGCCACCCCCATCATTCTTTAAGCTTTTTAGTCCATTTTACTAAACTGTATGTTTATGCCATCATACCTACCTGCAATTGTTCATCAATATTTACTGATCCCATTTAGCAAAATCAGAAGACAGATCTCCAATGGAACATGAACTTTTGGCTGTCAGGTTTCTTCTGGTTTCCTTCTTCATTTCTTAGTCTTAGCACAGCCCTTAATCCAACACTCAGTGAAACCATGGGGAGCTTTCTAGTCTTTATAAGCTTTGAAATTATTGCATGTACAAGCTATAAAACACCTGCTATAATGTTACACTCAACCCTCCTAATTATCCTTTTCTACTGTATTTCCGCTCAGCCTATAAGTAAATTGAAAACTACATGTTCTTTTTGTCCTAAGGGCTATATAAAATTACATCACGCTGCTTATCCAGCTTCACAGTGTCAAATTACTTAATTCAGGAAAGGCATATAGCGATCTTTTTTGGACAACTAAGACCATTATTTTTTAATAAATTGCTACCTTAAACAGATAATTAGAAAAATCTCACAATGCATTTTGCATGTTTAATACATCTACAATGCACAGCAGCTTTACAATGAGTTTTGAGGTGCTCACTGCAATCAGTAGACAGCTGGGGCAGCCTGCTACCAACAGTGCAGAGAAGGCACCATGTGTAGGAGAACATGCCTTGTTACAGTGCCAATGCTGATGGTCTGAAAGATACTCTCTAAGTAGAAACATGCCTAGGAGAACTTCAAGTTTTACACATTTAATAGTAATATGCAATTTTCTGTTACCACAGATAATACAAAACAGGTGGCAAAAAACACGCATCTGTATACATAAAGCCTAAAAATAACTGTGTTGCAGTTTTACTATTGCTTCAGCTGAATTCATAGATCTTATCATTCTCTAGTTGCTTCAACAAAGCTTTTATCTGGTCTTAAAAGCTTCGTATTTGTGAGATGGAAAGCAGGTTTGCAAGGAAGTCCTGCAGCATCTGACCTTTCCATTTTCTCATAGCAATTTTAAGCGTTGGAGGGGACAGCGATAAACACAACACACAACCCCGCCGAAGCAAAAACCCACTGAACAATTTCCAGGGAAAAAGACAGACAAGTGTTCCAACAATTCTTCCATGTTTTCAGACATAAGAGTTATATCTGGCAATAGTTCCACAGAAAGGCAGGAACACCATGAGAGGAGCACAGACCTTGATGTTGCAATGGGTACATCAAACAGATTAATCAGCTTGTAAACTGGGAACGGCCTGCTCATCAGCAGTCAAAAGGCAAAATACCCAAGTACATACAATGTTAACATCAAAACCTGTGGTGTGCTGCATAACCTTTTCTTGCTTTTTACCGGAAAAGCCCTGCCAATATATGTAAGGTCAAGAGCTTCATGTGAAGAGAGAAGAGTAAGAATAAAATGGCAATCAAAAACACTGGGACTGGACGATCAGGGCAAAGGATAATCCAGATGCAGGTAGAAAAGATGACAGGTAACATAAATAGATAATGTAAAAGGAAAATAACAATACAGAAAGACACTGGGGTGAGAAAATGAGAAGAAAATGCAGAGAGTGCAGTCTCTCTACTGGAGCAAAATGATGATATGGATGAGACACGGAAAAATTAATTTCCATTTCACCACTGCTATCAGTAAGTAATTATGAAGCTTTTTAGAAAGGATTTTTAATACCACACCTTCCCCCCACCCTAAGAAAGTGAAGGGACAACTAAGAGCAGCAGGGAACCGGTACCTCTCATCACTATCTCTGTGGCAGAGCTACACATCACAACCTTCCTTTCTTCAAAGAGTCAAAATGGAAACACGGTGACATTTTTCTTCTTTTTTCAATTCACTTTGTTTTTTCAATTATTGTTGAAGGTCTTAGATTTACAACCTTCTCCTTCCATGCTAAGGCAAGCTAGGAAATGCAAACTTCAGATGCCCTGTGAGAGCTCCGTACAAGTCCTGCCCTGAGCAGAGGGTTACTTTCTTCCTGAGCATCTCTCTTGCTTTCCTTGCACAGGTTGAACTCATTGAATTACTATTTCTCTGAAGGAACCCAATTCCTCCACACCAGCCTGGCTTAGCCAAGCTGGCACTACCATCTGTCCCTTGCAGCATTGCTACTTAGCAAGGGAAAATGCTTTTCTTTTCTGAAAACAGAATGGAGCTGTAAGAGAGCACGGCATCCCTGTCAGCACCAGCCTCATCAAGTCAATTTAAAGAATATGAAGTCTCAGCATTAGGCTCTGCTATCATACGGAAGAGTGCCATCGTGATTGCTGCTTGGTTGCTGCAGGTACTAGAAGGCACATGGAGATCTGAAGCAGACAACGGCAAAGACATTTTCCGGTTAAGGCAGTTGAGTGGTGCTCTGGAGAACAGGATCCAGTTCTTACCTCTATCATGAAATTCTTTGAAGATGCTGCACAAATAATTCCCATGCTTTTCACAGGCAGTAACTAATTATATGTTATTCATTTTCTGGTGTTGGATTTTTTCTCAAACCAAGATCTCAGAGACCTGGTTTCAGCCAAAGTTACTGTGTTCATAGAATCATAGAATGGTTTGGGTTGGAAAGAACCTTAAAGATCACCGAGTTACACCTCCTTGCCATGGGCAGGGACACCTCCCACTAGAGCAGGTTGCTCAAAGCCCCATCCAGCCTGGCCTTGAACACCACAGCTTCTCCGGGCAACCTGTTCCAGTGTCTCATCACCCTCATAATGAAAAATTTCTTCCTACTATCTAATCTAAATCTACCAACTTCCACTTTGAAATCATTTCCTCTCTCCCTATCTCTATATGCCCTTGTAAAAAGTTCCTCTCCAGCCTTCTTATAGGCCCCATTCAGATACTGGAACGCCACTATAAGGTCTCCCCGGAGCCTTCTCTTCTCCAGGCTGAACAACCCCAACTCTCTCAATCTGTCTTAATCTTCTGTTAAAAGCAAACTACAAAATGCTACTGAATGCTAATTAAGAGGTACGTTTAACAATACTTTCTCTATGGTCCCTCTCCCAAATGGTCAGCAAATAGCTATGAAATCCTTAGGAAAGGTTCAAGCACCACTCTGGTTCCCACAAACAGAATGGGGTGAACAGCTGAGTGCAGCAATATGCTGCCTTCTTCCAGCTGGGGATAAGCTTCTAAAAATCAGTGCATGCATTTTTGAAGCATTCAGGTATTATTGTAATAAAAGCCATAGGAAGCTCATAAAAAGCTGAACACAGATATTTTACACTGAATGAGTTATTTATTTAGCGTTGGAACCAGCTGCCCAGGGAAGCAGTGGAATCACCATCCCTGGAGGTATTTTAAAAGACGGGTAGACGCGGTGCTTAAGGACATGGTTTAGCGGTGGTTTTCATCGGTGTTAGGTTGATGATTGTATTTGGTGATCTGAAAGGTCCCATCCAATCTAGACAATTCTATGATTCTATGAGTCTTCCTTCAAAGCATGACTTGATTATGAAATCTTAAGTAAGAAACGAGTCCAAAAAGTGAAGAGTAAGGCAAAAAATACCCTGCATCCTCCCTCATTCAGTGAGCACAGTCTGTTCTGTGTATTGAACGAGGCAGGATCCTGTGAAATCCATCAAGCAATTAAAGGCGAGTAAGATGCGAAAGGGGCCCAATTTTAGGTTGCAGAGAGCGTGACTATAAAAAGAGAATATTCTTTAAGCATTTTCTCTGTGCGGAGATATATTAGTATTATGTCAGCATACAGACAGCGGTAAGAGGGAAGTGCATTTGGCTATACATCATGCAAACACATCCAATGGCCACCACCACTCCAAATGCAAACCAGCCCTGGGAGCAAGGCTGCAGTTTGGGGAAGCCAGCTAATAGCTAGCTGTGACCACAAGGTCAGCCCCACTCATCCTCCAACCCTCCCCTCTAGCTCAGTCCGGCTCTGATGTGAAACCACACCTTGAAGCTGTGGTTAACACAGTTCCTGCAGCACAGCCCAAATCCCTGCTGCTGTGAACAGCTGTGGTCTGGCCCCGCTCCCACTCCCCCGCTCCCGACCCTCAGGCAGCCAGCCCTACCAGGAGCCAACGCTGGGAACCCACCGGGCTGAAACCGGCTCCAGCTTACGGCAAAACGAACGCTGACACTATCATACACGAGGAAAAAGAGTAGAAATGTCTCTTTTGGCAGGCCTGCAGGATGCAGCCACTTCAGCATCAGCCAGCGAGTCAGTCCAGCCTGCTTCCCTATCCTGTCCAACCCTGCTAAATTCATCTTAAAGCATTTACAACAGAGACCAAGTCTCTTGACTCCCAGTACCTTGCCAGCGTGGTCAATCTATTCTCCTAATCCTACTATGATGGCTGAATGAAGGTTTGCTCAGAAGGCTGCCTTTTCTTATTACTCTTTTAGGAAGAGCAGCAAATCTATTTCCCCACCAGCCAGTTCTGCAATGCCTACAGCCTGATCTTACTGGGGCTCTCTTACTCTGAACTCAACAAAAACTATCTACAAGCAAAAAAATAGTACTTACAAAGGTAAGATTACATCCACTCCTCACTCTCAGACATAGCCATGGTTAAATTTTGGTGTTTCATCTGAATATCTCAAATATATTGCAGGAGGAAAAAAAGACAGCAAAGCAAACTGATAGGATGCTTGCTTTGCATTTCTATCTCCATTTCTGCATTTCATCACCTGAATGCAGAAAAAATTAGTTTCATAGTGATGCTAGAGTGATTTAGTCTGTGTAAGTATATTTAAAACAGGTAAAATACTTAGGTGCCCACCAGAAACTACAAGTAGTGAGGAGAATGAAGAACTGAAGCTGTCTGCTGTACTTCCTAAAATAGATTGATACAGCTTTTCTAAACAAAAAAAAACCCCACACATAGGGATGCCTAAAATTTTTGTGATGAGGTGTAGTTTCATGCCTTTATTCTAGAACTCTACATTTACCTCACTCATACTTCAATGGGTGGAGCATACATCAAGTATCCCTGAGAAACAAAGTCCTACAGAATACAGATGTGCCTATTTTGGAAGCAGTTGGATCACTTTTCCCTACGAGGTCAGGGTTTTTGGACCAAAAGAATAGCTCCACTGTTTGCTATCCAGCTGAGAACAGCCTGGATTCCCTGTCTTGTTCAATGCTGTGAAATTAATCGTAAAGGATTAAATCACTCTCCTCTTATTTTCAATTAGCTGTGGGGGAAGAGGAAAGCAGGTAATATACTCTCATATTATGACACTGAACTTTTTATAGCTATTTATAAAAATCCAAAGCTTATCATTTGTTGGCAAGCCTTTCTTTTATTTATTTCATTTCCCCTTCTTTCACTGGAAAGGAATTTCATATTAAAGAAACTGAAAAAAAATTTTAAAAGTTAAAATTCCCATTTCCAAAAGACTTAAAAAGATTCCAAAAAAAGATTAATTTAATAGGAAGAACTTGGCTGTTTTTTCCTCAGAAAAAAACTGGCAGGCTTCATAACGTATGCGGGCTTAAAGCTATTCTGTCGGATTACTTTTATTTTCCTCCTCCACACTGGATATCAAAATTCAAATCTATTACCTTTACTCATACAAATAATTCTGCGAATACTTGCCTTTTCTTGTAGGGAAAAAAAAAAGTTTTTTATGTTTTGGGGTCCTCAGCAGAAACAACTTAGAAGATATGCTTTTAAATATACAGTAATTAAAGTTAGGAACAATTTTGTTCTCCAAGATGGACACAAAGAAGAAGCCAAAATAAAATGTTCAGAAGGAAACCGCCAGCTAATCTGCTGCACTGTCCTGAACCCTCTGACAAAGTTCCCCTTGATTATCTGTCTTTTTTCCCAATCTGATATTTAGCCTTTTTATTTAATTTTTTTTTTTCTGTGGTTACTGAAGAAACACCTTAAAAATGAGAACAGTGAGGGCCAACAGTGAGGGAAAAAGCTGGACAACCCAGAGCCACATGTTAAGTGATGGGTGCGAGTGTGCTGCCAACTTTAAGGACATAGGCTCTCCTTTTATTCCTGAAGCTGGTGACACTTAAAAATTAATCTTCAAACTCAGTCAAATGACTTTTTATTATACACTTTCAGGCTTTGTACAATCCTTATCACAGAATATCACACAACTACTTTGAAGATCAGGAATTTTTGTTATCCTCACTTCACCTTTGGGAAAGGAGAAAGAGGGAAGCTAAAAATACTTCTCAGGGCTGCCAAAGCGAAATAGGGAATGGATTCTGTTCCTGTGCACACAGCCAGCCACATTCACCTGCAGCTGGTCTGGATACTGCCTGCACCATCTTCCTCAGTCCACCAGGTCAGCAACGAACTGACCTTATCTGAGGAGAGATAAGCAGCTGATTAGCTTTAGGGAGCCAGAGAGCCAGGCTATTTGCTGAAACAGGTTACCTGAGCATCCAGCTGGAGCTGCTCAGGGAGAGCAGTTCCTTGCATACACCAACTGAAAAAAAAAAGAAAAAAGAATGGGAAAGAACAGTACCCCAGAAACCTCCGTGAGCTTTTTGCTTCCTGCAGACAGCAACTGCAACGGCTGTATCCAGGATTCCCCAGTACTACTCTACTGCCTGGCTGGGAAGAACTCCTTATAAATATGCAGGATCCATCATTTCAGGCTGCAGGACCTGAACCCCTGAACCTGTGTGCAATTCTTCTTGTAGCTGAGGGAGCAGGTGGATGTGCAACAGGAGGGAAACCACTGGAGATGCAACAACTACGTTGGATTCTTCAGGATAAAAGTGACAGCCCTCAAGGGGTTTGTGGCACAGCAGTGTGTGTCCAGAGGCAACATTATAGATTTATTTCTGAAACAGACACTCTCCTTTTGGAAAGGAGGCAATTCCATAGCTTCATATCTAAAAAGCTTTGATGAACATGCCACAGAGCAAAGTAAACTGGAAAAATAAAACCCTAGACTGCATAGTGTGAAAGTTCATAATTTAACCTGAAAGAAGAGATAATAAATACTTCATTTTTACCCCAGAGTCAGAATCTAGGCCACGCCAACTTTATTGGCAAAGGAGAAGGGATTCATTGGAACCTGTCACTCTTCCTTGATTATCCATCTAGATCCATGGTCCTGACTTAGAGGTGAGAACTTCCCACAGATTTTTAAAGGTATTTGGGAGGGGGTGGGGTCTAATCTCCCTTTTCCTGAAAAGAAATAAAGAGAGTAAGGGAAGGAAAAAAAAAACGTATCTGTAACAGATTCTTGCTTACCAAAATGAGGTTTTATCTACATTATGCATAATGCATCTCTTAGTCTTAAAAAGAGTGACCAGTGCTGGATTATGTTTGCGTGAAATGAATTATAAAAAACACTCCAATATTGCATATAATATTGAGGAGTTTCTATGAAAAGATACTTCTATGGGTAGGCACCAGTGGCATGTGTCATAACAGAAAAAAAGAAAACGCTGAAAATAAAGTGTCAGTATCATTAACTTGTAAACAAAAACTAAGATTTCAGAAACAAATATGTGTACATTCTTCATTCTATAATAAAAACAAAGGAGATGCTTCTGGTGAAAAAATATTAGTCAATATTGACATTATATGCTGATATATAGAGACATGATAGTGCACTTAGAACAGGATTGAGAATAGTACAGACGAATAGTACTAATAGTACAGACAGGCGTTGTGTTTGGCTGATACTGCAGGTTCCAAAGTGAAGTTGTTTATTCAAACTATTTATAATTTTAGAAAGAATTCTGATAAATAAAAGTACAGCAATAATATTTTTATCGTTATCCTAGCAATTATTTTACTGCCTATTCTGGACATAATGTACATATCTTTTGAATTTTTTTCCAAAATTTTACTTTCTTGATAAGGCTGGAAAAAGAAACTAATCAAAAACAACCCAAGAATCACTTTTTATTCATAAATATTTTGGGCTGCTTTTTCCCCCAAAACACATGTATTTCTGAACTTCACAGGTGTTCTGGATGTTGCAATCTGTACGAAGTGTCAGTAGTCTTTAAAAAAGATAAAATACAGCAGCTGGGCACAGCCATAAAATTTCAGATTTCGGTAAACTTCCCATTCTTAATCTCTCTTCCCTGATAACACCTCTGTACTAAAAGGCCACCAGAAGAGCCAACCTAGTAGTTTGTCTCCTTTGCACTCTTGCAGTTACGACGAGGAGAAAAACAGGTACCAAAATATACATCCAGACTCTTTGAAGCCAGTTTGAAGAGTTCACTTAACAGTTGGAAATATTAAAACAAAGCTTATAGAAAAAGTTGCCTTGTACTCTACTGATAACATTCTGGAAGACATCTCTTTGTTAATGTCTTTTTAATTAAAAAAAATAATTTTAAATCCCTCTTTGATGACTCAGCCTAGAGCCTCAAGAGATATTTTTTCCTTGCTAATTTACCTTAATCACTTCACCTACTTTCTCACCTGTCAACACATCCAGTAGCTTTTTATGGCT
Organism: Scolopax mira; assembly: GCA_004320125.1. Lineage (NCBI taxonomy): Eukaryota > Metazoa > Chordata > Aves > Charadriiformes > Scolopacidae > Scolopax > Scolopax mira. The sequence continues at coordinate 138,203 of BJBW01003960.1, forward strand.
TCCTGACATTACATAAGAGCATATATTTCATGTTATATTTTAATTGACTAAGTCTTTAGGAAGCTACCAGCCCATCATCACTAAGTCCCAACTTTGAAACAAACATATGAAAAAAAGATATCGTTACAGACTTGACATTGGACTTGCAGTCTAAGGAGAAGTGTAACACTGGTTGAAAGGGAGGAAACAGGCACAGGACATCTGACCAACTTCTTTTATTCTCTCTGTAAATTTTTTAACATCAAATAACCCTCAGACAACCAAACTGATGAAACTCATTTTTACTCTGTTGACCATGACCGCTAGCCTACTTCTGTACACGTAATAATTCTTCAGTGACAGAAGTCATTTCTCATGTCATAAACAAATTGCTGAAACACCCTAAGAGTAAGAAAAGACACATAGATCTTACTGACATTTTCTGGTGGTTTTATAACTTGTTCCCTCCTGTTTCTTATCACCTGTAGGTTTTGAAAGAGATCTAACAGGCATTGCTCTTGCTCCTTACTGCAGTCAAATGGAGAGTTCAGCTTCGACTTGAGAGGTAGTGGAGTCTCCATCTCTGGAGACGTTCAAAACCCTCCTGGACAAGTTCCTGTGAAACCTGCTCTAGGAGGACCTGCTTTGGCAGGAGGATTGGACTAAATGGTCCAGAGGTCCCTTCCAATCCCATATCGTTCTGTGATTCTGTGACTCCAGGCAGGGATGGAGCAGCGCTACCTTGGGCTCTGCGGGAGATCAAACCTTTGCAGTGCCAGCAGGACAGTGGAACAAGGATCATCACAGAATCATAGAATGGCTTGAGTTGGAAGAGACCTTAAAGATCAACTAGTTCCAACCCCTCTGCCATGGGCAGAGACACCACACACTAGACCAGGTTGCTCAAAGCCCCATCCAGCCTGGTCTTGAACACTTCCAGGGATGAGGGATCCACAGCTTCTCTAGGCAACCTGTTCCAGTGCCTCACCACCCTCACAGTAAAGAATTTCTTCCTAGTATCTAATCTAAATCTCACCTCTTTCAGTTTAAAGAGGACCATTAGCCCTTGTCCTATCATTATCCTCGGGCTCACAGGAAGCAGATGTGACCATCAAGTGTCTGACATGGGATGTGGAGCCCACCAGCTGATCCATCCTCCTCTGCCTCTCCTGTGGGATGAAGGAGAGCAGGTGCTGCCAAGCCTCAGCTGTGCTTCTGCTTCAAAACATAGGTGCTGTCAGCCAACAAAAGGCAAATGGTGCCGATACACCTGCAAGGCTTTATGTGTAGGAGGCAATAGCCAGGGAAGAAAAACTAGCACACCTTTTCCACATGCTGTGTAAAGCAAGCGCAAGGAGAAGGCTGAAACACCACTTATGCACAGCACACATGGGAAGGCATGGGAGGACATCTCAGTGGGGCTGTTGGTCTGACCCGGCCAATATGTTTAGAAATTATTTCTCTGCCATCTGGTATCTCAGTATTTCACCATAATATGCAAAACGCCCTGACTCTTTTACAGTCCCATCCCTTTTCCACCCCACAAACAGAAGCGGGCAGATAACCAGCCTGAAGAAGCAGACACTTGCATTAAGATGAGGTTTCTCCATGACAGACCACTTCCTACAAATACTTCCTACAACCAGTCAGATCTTCAAGCATCAGTACTAAAATTCAGTCAAATGACTAATTCCTGTGAATTATCTCACGGGACACTACTGATTAATAATTGGTACTGAGGGAAACACAAAGATAGCTGCCCATCACCTGCGACAATTATGAGATTGGTTAATTATGAAGGTATATCATAATTCTGCCGTTAGAATGGTATGATCCAGATTTTAAAAATGCTTTCTTGGCAGCTTCCATCTAATGCTGTAAATCTAAGCACAGGAATCTTGCACTTTCTAACACAGTGAACAATAGTTATGAGAAACAGATCCCTTTACAAGCAATATTAGAAGTTCTTTTTTTAATCAGTGGCGTTGTACCCAAGCTTTACACTTTACCCAACATTCCAGAAATTCACTAATTGTCTTCAGGTACAGAAAAATCCATATAAGAGCCTCATGTTTTACATCACAACATTCAATTCTTTTGAGCAATATTTCATCCAATAATAGTTGCAACTTCACAGAGAACTCATTCTCCATCTTCATGACTGATTCCATATGATCTATATATCTTTGGATTTAGAACTGTGAAATAATTTTCTAGACAGCTGAACCACATTTGTCAGAAACGTAGGGGCGTTATCGAAGACGGTACAAGACGTGACATAATCACTTGTGCCCCTTCCCATATCAATCAATTTCATACATTTCTCTTGGACAATATAGATACATACTGTGCCATGTGCAAGCCCGTTCCGTGTAATTGCCCATTACCGTTCCAGCGATGGCACGGATCTGAGCGAGCAGAACTTTTCACATTTTGTTCATGAAATGTTCAGACTTTAATCTCTGATAATGAATGGGGATTTACAAAAACAAAGAATTGGTTATGGGTCCTGTGGTAGAGGGTAACAGTCCAGCTGAAACAAACCTAAATTTAAGAGAAGACAGCTAGACACTATGTGGACTGTTTTGGCACTGCATTGAATTCTGTACCCTGCTCTTTTATAAGCTAAAGATGACTCTATTTAATCTTAACCAACAGAAGACTAATTATTAAAATAAATGGTATTGATAAATTGATAATAAATAAATATAAGATATAATAAATATAAGCTTCTGCTGCAAAGCAATCCAGACTTACATGTCTGTCAATCCACAGAGAAGTCTCATATTGTCCGAGGAACTAAAATCATGCTCAAAAATGGTAATTTGCATAATCTGGACCAAAACCATGATATGCTGGCTTTCATCATCAGGGACCATGTAGATGCCAGCTCAGGCCTTAACATAGGTTCAGTTAGTCTTGATAATATCCTACAAGTGTCTTGTGCAGCTGCACTTTCTGCAGCCTGGCAGCATCCAGGAACAGTGTATCTATAGGATCACACAGACCTCCTGCTCTTGCACTCATGTTGCCAAGTTCATTACAGCACCAGCAGCTCCTGTGGTATTGGTGAGTAAGTGCATCTGAATGTGAAGAAGGTGTTTAGAACAGACACCATTCAAAAGGTATGTGTGTTACTTTTGCAAAGACTATGGTGACACAAATGGGTATAAGGCAATCACTCGCTAGGCTCAGTCCTTTGAGGATTTTATCTGAAGACACTAGGAAGAAAACACAATTACAATGACAGCACACAGAAGCATCCTTCAAAACCATCTTCCTCATTTTTGACCTACGCAGTTTTCTGGCTTTGCCCTGTCACCATCATTTTTGGTCTCCTTGATGCTCTAGGAAAAATCCTTCCACAGCCTTAGCACCTTCAACTACTCTAAAAATGAATTAAATGGAAAGTGGAATCATTAGTAACTTTGAGAAATTGACCCTGCATCTGACAGGACAGAGGGCACTGAGCTAGAATCACTGTGAGGTTGGCAGCTGCCTGCCTTTTGGTTGCCATCCAAAGCTTTTCTATGCTTATGACACATCTAGTCCCTTCAAGATCACAAGGTCTGTCCCAGCCAAGCAGACCATTCCAGGAAAATGCATCAAAAATCAGCATCCACTGTTTGTCTGACCACTGTGAATCAGAGTCCCAAGCAAGATGGATTTGTTTTTCTGCATGATTTGAACTATTATTTTGGCATTTTCAAGGGCATGAGCCATGACATTAACCCAAAGACTAGGCACTGGTACAACATTTGCTATATCACTGAGGTCCATAATGGGAAGTAAGTTTTAAAATAGTAATAGAAAGTCACAGACAGTAGGATTACATTGCATAAGAATTAACATCACCAGAACCCATGCCTGAGTCTTCTGCCAGCTGGGATTTACCAGTAATGACCAGAAGAACACCCCCCCACCCCAGGCTGGGACTGACAGCTGGGGGGTCCTCGCAATTGGTGGCAGGGGCCAAGAGCCAGAGTCAACTCCCACAGTTGTTCTATAGCTAAGCAAAACTGTAAGTGCGGGTCTAGCACTCAATACTTTCCCTCTTTCCTGAGTTTCTCTTTTTGTAATACCAGTTTTTGACAATCTCTTCTAATCCCTGGTTTCCAGGATGCTTCTTGCCCTGGTTTCTACACTGGCCCCTTGGAATCAGTCACACAGCCTTGACTCCTCAGAATCACTCTACCATTAAAAAATAAATAAATAAATACACAGGCTTCCTAAGATAATTTTAAGCTTTTTATGTTCTTTTCGCTTTCACTATACCTCTTGCTATTCCTCATTTTTCCCTAAATATTTCCACATTGATTCAAAAAATGCAGCTGTTCTTAAAAAAGATACAGCCCTAGTCAATATTCAGCTAAATAAATAGTAATTTGATAGTTTCAGTGAAAAAACCCTCATAGTTTTCTAAAGGAAAGCTGTATTATTATAAGTCTTTACACTGTTTTAATCTTCCTTGCCTTTCTTACAAACTGTCAAAAACACGTGCATTTACAGCTATAAAAATCTTCTGAGTTTTGGCCCTGAAAACTGCTTGCACATGCATCTTGGCATTATGGCAGCCAGAATTTATCTTTTTTTTTATTCTGCTAGCAGATAACTGACTTACCATTGCCATAAAAGGGACAGAGCTTCAAGCACAATACGAAAATTCCTGGAATGTTTGAGTCTACCCTCACTTAGCTGATTTTTTCCTTTAATATGTGCACTAAGAATACAAACCATTAATGTACTAATTTTTTTTCAAACTTTTGTTCTAATTCTTTACAGCCGCTTAAGTCCATCCCAGTGTAATTTTTCAGCCTTATTTGGGTTTCATTACAACCTTCGGACTTGTTTCAATGCTTTTAGGTTATCCCATATTTCAACAGAATTCTTCAGTAGACTAGAAAACAAGTTTTCTTCCACTAGATAAACAACTGGACTAATAAGACCAAAAGAGTTACAATATCCAGTCAGCACATAGCTATCCAGTGAAAATGGGCTAATTTGTTTTATCCCTTAGCTACAACTGAAACATTTGTCATGACAAAAAAAAAAAAAAAAAAAAAAAAAAATACATTTTGCTATCTATATACTAAAGTAAGGACACCATAAATTATCTATTAAAACAGAACCAGCTAATAAAACAATACATTTTGCCCTAAATTAGGGATTATTTGCATGAAAGATTACAGACTTCACTGTGAATTTCCAACATGGATATCTATGGAAATAATCCTTATGTAAGAATGGCAACAACTATTTTGATGCATTAGAATACTTTAATCGACTAAACCGTTTAGAAATGCTCTACCAGGCTCATGTTCCAGTGTAAAGACATGGCCTTCATGTACAGAAGACACATGAGAAGGCATCTTGGCTGGAAGGAAGGTTGAGCATCTTGGTGAAACCACAGACCTCCCATGTAGCCAGAGAGATTATAAATCTCACAGCAGCCAAGACAAATTCGGGCAGAGAAAAGGACACTGGTTTTTAAGGGTAGTAGAACAGATACAGTGTCAGCTGCCTAAAGTAATTTTCTTCCAGCAAGTGCTGGGGAACACCATCAGACTTCTGGTACCTTTAAAAAAAGTTCAACATCTAGAACTTATTTGTGACTTTCATCAGAGATGAAGCGTGGAGTCTGCAAACTTGAGCTCTCCAGCACATCTCTTCTCCTCCTACTTTAACAGCTGGACAGGGCTCTCCACTGGGGGTGACAAACTTCACCTAAAAACTTATTTCTGCTTCCCAGTTGTAGCATTTCAAATGTTCTTTAAGGTATACATTGTTATCTACACAGAGGATAACTGACAGTTTGCCCCGTGCCTAATCTATAAAATGCTATATCTCTTCTGAATGCAAAAAACCTAACTCACTACGTTTTAAATTGAAATATTTTAGTTCTTCACGCTAATCCTTGTGTATTAAACAAATTCTTGTATTTATTTTATCACTTGAATAACTTCGTTTGCCAATTCCCTCAGCTATCTTGAAAACCTTCATCTCTAAACGCTGTCTCTGTCATTGCTATTACAGGATGAAAGCCATAAAAAGATGAAAGAAAATGAATTATTACTTTGCAATTTGTTTACTCCACATACTTCACAGCACTTTGTGTTTTGTCCTTTACATTGTTCTGCTGAAGATGCACACCCTTCCTCAGACCCTGCAAGAGGCTGTTTGCCAACAGCAGTAAAGGTGAAGGCAGCAGGAGCACGGCCAGAGAGAAAAGGCAGAGGAAAGGAGGGGAACAGAGGATGTTTAGTAGTTCTTCTCTTGGATCCACCCAAAAAAAACCCACCCTTCCAGCCTACACAAAATTCCATAAAAGTAGCTGAATAACTTTGCTAAAACCACAGTTATGCTTTCTGTTAATTAGGCTGGCACAATGTTGGCAAATCTTACACCATTTATTTCAGAACATGTGTAAGGATAGCATCCTTTTGATATGTTACATGAAGGCAACCTAAGGAAAAAATAAACAAATAAATAAAAAAGAAACTCTGTCTTTTTCCAACTCTTCTCTGGCTTCTTTCATTTCACCTTTGGCGATGTCATTTTTATTATGTTACTGTAAGGCAATCCAGGTCAAAAAAAAAAAAAAAAAAGGAGGGTTTTTTTTCTTTTTTTTTTGCGAGCTGGCTCATCATGAGGCTGGTCAGCATGAGGCCAGGCTGACTCATCTCCTCCCGAGCACATTCCCAGGCTGTCGGCTTCCACGGCACCTGCCGTCTGCTCCCGCACCTTGCGCCAGCACTGCACCCATGTCCCTGCGACACCCCACCATGGGTATAAAAGCAGAACGAATCTCATTTGAACCCACAGATATAAGTTTTAAGATGCACAGTGAC